>OY856414.1:27102500-27562500 GCA_963693085.1 Alisma plantago-aquatica | reverse complement strand
ATGAACCAAAACTTTAAGATTTTCGACAACTGACTAAGATGATAGTAAACAAACATAGGAGATGCAATAACACACATGTGGCTTGCTCGAGTAGTAAATCCAAATGAGTTCATTTCCTTCTCTAATTGCCTTCTTTGTCTTCAGGTCTTGCATGACAAGCATCAAGAAATAAAGTCAAATAAGCTCAAAGGGAATGTGTTAATATAATCATGAAACAAGAATTCAAAGGAAATTTAGGAAGGAAGAGAGTTGATTAGTGGGGCATGCCGAGCATATGCAAATAGTTATAGTGCTTTGACTGTCACCACAGAATCGTCCACTAATGGAACATTATATAATGTAGGTCATTTGGTGTAGGTGGAGAACAAGTCAGGTCTCCTTCCGATGTAGTCAACAATGAAGTATAGTTCCAAGAAGATGAAGCTACACAATTTGAGGAGTAGCTCAAGTGGTTCGTAAATCCCAATGAAGGGTCTTAAGTTCAACCTCGACTAGAAGCTATTTCTCATAATGGTTTGCCCTTTGCACATACTGAGCCAACTGTGCACTTCAAATGGTCTCGAGTGGGCAAGGCGCTTAGAGGCCTAAGGGTTTACACTGTTTGGGCGGGTCATTCCACGACCTTGCCTGGGGGATATTCCCTCGCTAATAAAAATATAAGATGAAGCTACTTTGTAATTTTGAGATGCATGCCGACTGTCCAATCCTATGAGAAAAAAAAACAATTACGTAGCTTATTGTGAAGCATGGAGTCACATTAACAAATTGTACTTCTCATCTGTGATTGAAATGTGATGATTTGACTTGTACGCATCTTTAATGGTGGATTCCACATTAAAAGACTTCTTGGGGAACTCATGCATCATCTTTTCTTTGTGTTTCCCTTCTTACCATAGGGAGTGAAGACGTTGTATGGCACATCATAACCATTAAATGTTCCTCAACCTCTATTGTTTTTGTGAACGTATGTTGCTTGCAATGCAGCGTGTGTGAGGGTTCAAGACCACTCACCCTTGTATTAATAGAACTGGAGAAATTACATAGAGGTCCAACAATAAATAGAAATTACAAATAATAGAATATAAAGAGATATATTAACACTCCCCCTCCAGCTTGTTGCAAAAGCTCTAAAATGTTGCTGGACTCAATGGCTTTGTGAGGGCATCTGCAAGTTGATATTCAGACTTGACATGCGGAGTCACCACCTTGTCATTCTTGATCTGATCTCTGATGAAGTGGCAGTCAACCTCTATATGTTTAGTGTGCTCATGGAAGACTGGATTCTTGACAATGTAGATAGCAGCCTGATTGTCACATCTGAGCTCTATGGGAGACAAAATAGAAATCTTTAACTTAGAAAGTACATATTGAACCCACTGCAACTCGAAATATGCATGAGCCATTGCTTGATACTCAGCTTTCGTGCTTGATCTAGCCACAACAATCTACTTTTTACTTTTCCAGGTGATAAGGTGATTTCCCAGAAACGTGCAATACCCCGAAGTAGACCTCCTGTCATTTAGATTACCAGCCCAATCTGCATCTGCATAACCAGTAAGAACGAGAGTAGACACAGGAGTCTTGGGTCTATAGTAGGTGATCCCCTTACCGGGTGCACCCTTCAGATATCTCAGAATATGGCAAACTGCCATCCAATGTGACTGTTGTGGTGAGCTCATATGCTGACTCACCACACCTACAACAAAAGAAATGTTAGGGCGAGTAACTGTCAACTATATGAGTTTCCCAACAATTTTCCTGTAGTACCTGGATCTGGATAATCAGTATCATCAGTCATCTTCTTCACATGATAGTCCATAGGAGTAGACACCGTCTTGTCCTTACACTCCTCAACAAAATGGAGTAACTGAGCGTAAAAATTGTCATCTTCTTGATATTACCAGGACTAATATGTTTCAATCCAATGTCTTACTTCATGTTTCCTGATCAACAGGAAACCCTCTTCGATGCTTCAAGGACGTACTCCCCTTTCTGTCTTACGTCCAAAAGATCAAACTTTCCTTGTTCCTCTCAGTGTGTTTGGGTGTACCTCTTTTGTCCACAATTTGATCCTAAGGCTGATAAATTATCTCCTAGATCTATTAGGACTCTCTTTCTTGGGTACTCCAATACTAGCAAAGGATACAAGTGTTATTATCTCAGTCTTCGCCGTATGTTTGTCTAGGGATGTAACTTTCCATGAATCCACACCATATTTCTCGAGTGTTCCTAGTAAGTGGCGGCTGCCCAGATGAACCCTAGCAACCTTGCTCTGGTACCATGTGAACGTATGTTGCTTGCAATGCAGCGTGTGTTAGGTTTCAAGACCACTCACCTTTTTATTAATAGAACTGGAGAAATTACATAGAGGTCCAGCAATATATAGAAATTACAAATAATAGAATATAAAGAGATATATTAACAGTTTTGTTTGTCATGGCTACAACCACATTTGGAAAAATCAAACTAGCTTGAGTTGTTGCGGAACCAAACTAAGAAACCATAGCAAAGTTGCCATTAATATAAGAGCTTAAGGCTAAAAATCCCGCTCAAGAAAATCACAAAATACCAGCTTCAGCTAGAGATGGAAGCTCTTCCCGCAACAAAATCTAATCGTTGATTCCCTTATGCTCACGTCGAAGACCAACTATAACCTTTATCACTTTCATTTGAGCCCTCTACTTCTGCATCTTCTTGGCATTGCTGGTGGCATGTAATAATCATTGCAAGACATTTATCGTCAAACACATGATTTGTTTAATATACTAAGATTCCCCCACTGATGACCATACTTCTCCACGCTAAATCTAGCTTAGGTCCACTCACATTTAGTATATATTTAGCAAGATCTACCTTATATGTGATTAATTCGCCCACCTTTATATTTTTTAATTTAATATTAGTTTATTTTCAGATTTAGATTACAAAATCGGAATTTTACGTTTTAATTTCAACATTGTCAACAAGGAGGGGTTTCATAATTTCAAGACGAGCGTGGAGGCACAAATGACGGTGGTTCTGCAAAGCATTGATTTGTTGCTGCAAAATCAGACTGTCGTTGACGCATGTCTGCAAACTGTGGAGCCCTAACAGGATCAGAACGTCAAGAACCATAATGCTGCCATCGCAGTGGGTAATCGCCAACCCCAACATGTGTACCGGCCTGAGCTTAACATCAAGCTGGGTGTATCTGACTACATTGGAGATTGCCTCCTGAGATACTTGACTCATTCTATAACATATGAAAGCATTTTCAGCTGCATCACCGTTTCTTGATCAAAAACCTTTTCCATATCAATGAATCACTCAAAAGCATATGGATATATATCTCTTTTATTTTCTCTATACTTGTTCATAGGCCTCCTTACCAAAAATAACATCTGCTGCGGATCTCCTAAGCATGAAACCAAATTGGCTGTCTAATATCATCACTATAGATCCTAGTCTTTTCTCACTAACTCTCTCCCAGACTCCATAATGTAACACATTCTTTTGAGACCTCTACAGTTTATGTAGATTGGACCATCTCCCTTGTTATTGTAGATGAAACTATGGTATCGCTTCACTATCTAGCATTTTCTTTGTCCTCATAGTCTTATTCAAGAAACTCATTAGCCACTAAACTCCTTTATCCCCCATACTCTTCCAAACATCAACGCAATTACTGGTCCACAAGCCTTTTCCATTTTCACCTTTTTCTACATGTTCTTGATCTTTAATTGTGTAACTCGTCGAATGTAGGTAATATCGCTTGTTTCCATAACACATATCCTGGACAATATGTAAAGTATCTTAAAAGCTTACGGAAGTCGCCATTCCATTGAATCTTGACACCATAATCCTTAACCAATATTCTACCATCTTCATTTCTGATGCATTTCACTTTGTCCAGATTTCATTTTCTTTCTTTTGTATGAATGTACATCCCTTTCCCCTTTTTCGCTATTTATTCTTATATTCTTCTTCAACGTATCTACATCTGACCTATTGGATAGCTTTTTTTAGCTTCCTTCTTTACAAACTTGAATCTCTAGAATGTGAATGGATAGATATATGGTTTTAAATGAATGAATTTGACCCCCCTAAAGAAGACTAAATGCCATATAATTCATGGAGTTCATAAAAAAAGAACTCATTAGTAATCAAAAAGTGCTGACAAGGCTTCATGTTTAGCTGTACTGTTTACAGAACTAACTGTTTACATAAACCATTTTGACGCACATGTAAAAGTTTCTTGCAGAATAAGAATCTAACAACTTGAATAGAAAATACTGAAGAATCCTACCAGTTTGGCCCATTGAATTAGTTTTTCAGACTAGTCTATTCTATACTCAGCATTAACCATTTCATTCTGTACATGCAGTCTTACAGATACAAGCCTCGTAAATACTGCCACAGATCATTTCCAATTAACTTTGTAAAAACACAGATCAAAAGAAGAGGAAAGTGAGATCAATATCACATCTATATTAATGTTAAAAAAATATATAAACACAAATTCCAAAAATAAATACACACCCAAGAAGCAGAAAATATAACAAGCTGAATATTTACCTGAATTTACTCGGTTGTTTAAATCAGAAACACTGTCTGCAGATATGAGTAGTAGTTGTGCTTCATTGGCAAACATCAATTTACAATTTACATCTCTACATACTCCTCTACTGCAAGTAATTTTCATTTGGTCCTGATAAGCTGATGCAGAATATCGTAACAAGGCACAAGCCCGTCCAATTGCATCGGAAAACCAAGTATTAATGACATCATTATAACCTTGTACTTTGAACCTATCATTTAATAACTAAATTAGAATAGCAAAGGAGAGTGTGTAAAGTGAATTCATCAAACAATAAGGTATCAACTACACTAAAAATATCTATCGACAACAAATTCACTTTCTTTCTGTCAAACACATTAGTGTGATATCTCATGTTTTCTTTGTGTAACAGTGAATAATCAACAAGGATTTGACAACTCAATCAAATACAGATAAATCAGGCATATTCGAGAAAAACTAACTTTGTAGAATTAATATATAGCAAAGAAGCTCCATGTGATCCAATTAAGAGTAATTAATTATCCGTTAATCATTTTGTGTATATTAACAAATTTAGGGGTATTACAGTTAAGAGACCTAGCTTTACTTTTACCAAAGTAATTTAGTTTATCTTAGGTTATCTTCAGGTACAAAGTTATCTCAGTCCTCCTCTGTATATATGATCCGTTGTGCTAGAAAGTGGCTTAATAGAAACTCTAAGATTATCACATGGTATCAGAGCAATTTGTCCAACAACCTTAAACTTATTTTCAACCTAGCCACCAGCCTTCAACCAGGTGCTGCTGGCTCCATGAGAGGTGGCAGACTGCTGACCCCCATAAGACACGACATTTTCATTCCCCTAAGGGGAGAAAAACACCACTGCCTTTAAGGGAGGCGGAGCAGGCCGTTTTCCAAAAGGAAATCTACGCTACCTCCACCCCTAGACAAGGCTGCCATGGCTGCCGCTGGGTCCTCCCGTCTAGGGGACCGCAACCTCCATCATCTCTACCGGGCTCCTTGCCTCCATCATCAACTAACGTCACCATGGCTTTCGTATGTTGACTGCATTAAATTTCTGTATGATGATTGATTCTATTCCATAAAGCAACTAGAGTCTCGTTTCTTCATTCACCTCCCCATGTGCCTTTCTAACGTGCATGTGTGAGTGTTCCACAATGCGTCGTACCTGTGATAGTACCTCCTTCTTCATCGTGCTTATTATCAACATCCTTTTGTTTATTTACCATGCATCCTACTGATGATTTACCAGTTCTTGTTTCACCGTGCTTCTTACCATTAACTTGCATCTCTTGATGTGGCAGACGACAAGGCACCTCAAACCATTGTCTATAACAACCACCACCATCCAATTAAATGGAGATAATTAGTTACTCTGGAAAAATTAGATCTTTAATTCTTGTATCTATAGTTAAGTTCATTGAAAATTCTGCTAAAGATACTCTAAATGAAAACAAAGGAACAACCAAGTCAAGAACTGGTTGTCGAACAGTATGAAACCATTGATTGGTTCAAAATACATATTCCATAAAAGTCCAAAGCTCTGTGTGAAGCAGCTTGGTGCAACTTTACCCAAGAGAAGAACACTATGTGTATCTTCAAGATATGGGATAAACTGATTACTCGAGCACTGGCGGAATGGATCTCAAGAAAATTACTATAATTCTATTTTTCTTATAGCACGTCACCTTTGATGCACAAACAAAAGAACATGTCGGGCTTATCACGACAAAGTTTCTAAATGGTCTTCTTATGGCGTCCTAGTTTGGGTCTCTATTTGTCTTAGTTATGCTCATTCATCATTTCAGGATAGATACAATGCATGCTTATTCCCAATAATTCTCGATTATAATCAAATGAATATGGAGCTTACTTGCATGTTTTTATAGATAGTTCTGCTCTAATGATGGAAGAGCTTAACGAAGGGTGACCTGAAGTCTTCACCAACATTGGAGGCCAAAGACCACACAAATCATCTCTAATCTATCCCAAGAAGCTCAAGGAACAATGTAAAGCAATGAGCTCCATTGTAACATCTCTGACCTGGGTTATGAACTAACCCCAGGTGTTTTTCTTAATCATGTGATTAAATGCTTGTGGTTATCTGTTGATAATGTAATTAAAGCTCCTGAGGAATATATATTTCCCTTTCTGTCCTTTTAAACAATATTGTAATATTGTTTTGTTAAAAGTGGACTTATGTGCAAATTACCCAATTAAAGGGGTTAACTTGCAAATTGACATGTTTAGATGTTCCTCTGATGATAATACATCATAAGAATGAATTTGGTGAAGTACTATGGATTCTCCAAGCTTGGGCACCAAAAGGTAGCTTGTGGAGCAATCCTTGTGCTTTAAACCCTAGTTTTGGTATAAAGTGCAATTTACCCAAAACATGGGGTGCAACATGTAAAATATACCTTCTAGAATATCCTTTATGACTCTTGGCATCATTTAGAGTAAGAATGATGAATAGGGAACTTCAATTGAATAATCAAATAAGAATGATAACCCTTATAAATTAAATAATCAAGTTATAAGCCTAATAACCCTTCTATATGTGCAACTTCGTAAAAAGTTGACTTTCTTCACCTTTAGACCTTGGGTTTAAGATGAGTTTTTCTTAAGTATGGAAGGGAGAAACGTGGCTTAGAAGAAGGGAAGGACCTAGATGAGAAATGGAGAAACAAGTTGTCCTTATGTTGGAATTTCACCCAAAGTATATATATACACCTTTTCTCACTTAGCAAGGATCGTTTCCTTCACTTCCCTTCTTATCCCCTTGCTTAGACCGACTTAGGACAGAGCTCTAGAGCAGAGGAGGAAGGATAAGGAGTTCTAGGTAAGCTTTGGTCATCTTCTTGCTCGGATTCATGGAGGAATTCATGGTGCAAGGTTGGTTTTATGGTCTTCCTTGTTTCCTCTTTCTAGCCATCTTTTCCCAACCTTTCCTTGGAGAAACACCCTTGGCCGACCTGTGGAGCTCAAGACACCATTAAAGGCTTGAAGCTTGGAAGCTTGGAGCTCAAGGAACGACCTTAAGGCGGGTTTTATAACTCTAAACCTTTTGCTTTCTTATGCATATCTTTGTTCTTGCAATTAGTACTTAGTTCTTCTTCTTTCCCACTCTTCCTTGCTTTCTTGCAACTAAAACCACGAAGAACAGACCTTGATCTGGAGGTAGAAGAAGATGGGCGTGATTACCAATGTTACTTTATCAAACGGTCTTGTTTTCCCCCCTTTTGGCCAAACGGTTTGGGGCAAACGGTTTGCAAAACCGTTTGAAGGGCAAACGGTTTCACAAGGTCGGTTGGAGCAAACGGTCTCCAAGACCGTTTGAGGGCGTTGACCAAGCGTTGACCGTTTGGGATTTCTGTTCATAATTATGTAGGCTAATGACCCACCAAATTTGAGGGGTTAACTCCAAAGAAATCGTAGGTTGAAGGCCAATCAATTAGGCAAATCGAATTGAATTAAATGCTGATTTTCAGTCTGATTAACTTGAACCTTTTGGGCAAACGGTCTCAAGACCGTTTGAGTGCGTTGACCAAGCGTTGACCGTTTGGGATTACTGTTCCTAATGATGTGGTCTAATGACCTACCAAATTTGATAGGTTAACTCCCAAGGAATCATGAGTTAAAGGCTAAAAAATTAGGTAATTGAATTGAATTAAGTGCTGATTTTCCAATATGATTAATTGAACGTTTTGGGCAAACGGTCTCAAGACCGTTTGAGGGCGATGACCAAGCGTTGACCGTTTGGGATTCCTGTTCATAATTATGTTGGCTAATAACCCTCCAAATTTGAGGGATTAACTCTAAAGGAATCGTGAGTTGAAGGCTAATCAATTATGTAAACCCTAATTGGATTAAGTGCTGACTTTCAACTTGATTGATATGACTTTTTGGGTTTTCTTGCCCAAACGGTCTCAAGACCGTTTGGGGATCACCCAAACGGTCTCAAGACCGTTTGGAGGTCACCCAAGACCGTTTGGAGGTCTAGGGTTGGATATGGTTAAGTGTTTGAAGGACAAAAGATATGGTGTTAACCCTAATCGACTAAGTGTTGGATTTGCATTGAATTGAGTTGATTGTTTGGGGTTGATTGGCCCAAACGGTCTCAAGACCGTTTGGGGATCACCCAAGACCGTTTGGAGGTCTGGGGTCAAGTATAGTTGACCAATTGAAGGTCCAAAGGTACCAAATTACAAAGCAATCAATTGCTGATTTGATGATCAACTCAATAGCTCAAACCCTAATGATTTTTCACTAGAATCCAAGGGTTGGGTGAGCCAAACGGTCTCAAGACCGTTTGGAGGTCACCCAAGACCGTTTGGAGGTCTAGGGGTGAGTATGGTTAAGCAATTGATGATCCAATGTTACCGAGTTAAAGTGTAATCAATTGTTGATTTGGTGATCAATCCAATGATTCAAACCTTAATTGATTGACTTGGATTTTGATGATATGATGGGCAAACGGTCTCAAGACCGTTTGGAGGTCATCCAAACGACCTCAAGACCGTTTGGGGTCAGGTCATACCCAATTTGGATGATGGTTCTATGGTTTCAAAGTAACTAGTCTTACATTGATTAGTATTGAAGGATCATCGATTCCAAACCCTAATTCAATTGAATCAAACCCTAATTGATGAATGATTGAGGGTTAATTAAGGGTCAAATCAGTTGAAGGTTGACCTATTAAACTCAATTGAGGTATGAGTATAGGTCCAATTGATGTTTGGTTCCATGAATTCAATGATTGAAGTAATCAACATTGGAAACCCTAATTCAATTGGATACCTTATGTAATGGAGGTCCAATGTGATTAAATCTTTGGGAATTAAGATGATGAATGTTCTATTGATCCAATGATGATTAGTAATGATAATCAATGAAGGTATGAAGGTTGAAACCCTAATAATACCTAAGTGATTAGAACCAATTAAAGGGAGAATTCTTAATTGTTTATATTAATAGCTTGATACACTATGTTAACCATAGTAACATATACTTGATTGAAGGGTTGATGTGGCCTAATCAAGTTAAAAGAATGAAATATTAGAATACATAAATTTATATATATATATATAAATATGAATCATGTAATGATCTTATGTAGCACGACCGTGTAAGGAAGCACGGCCGTGGTAGCCTTAACTTGCACGATCGTGTAAGAGAGCACGGCCGTGGTAGCCTTAACTTGCACGACCGTGCAAGCGAGCACGGCCGTGGTAGCCTTACTTTGCACGACCGTGCAAGGTGGCACGGCCGTGGTGTCCTATAAAGAAATTGAAAAGTTTTGGTATTGTGTTGACATTGTTATATATGCATGTCCTTATTTGTATAAGTCATACAGGTTGATATTATGAGGTGATCATAGCCAGGTAAGAGTTATGATGTCATATTCCTTGAAAACAATTATAAGCTTTTAGAGTAATGATATGTGAGAAGTATATACATTGCTTCAATCAAGGTCATGTTGTTAGATGACTTGATGCTTATATGTCACTTGGTAGCAAGTGTTATGATAATCTGAGGGTTTGAATAACCATGTTTCTGAATCATTTTATGCTTAATGCCTTGAAGGCTTAGATGGTTCAATGGTTCTTTAATCTAAACCCTAATGATACCTAAAGACATTAAGGGGTTAAGTGATTAGTAGATTGACCCATGTTATGATTATTAAAGAAGATTACCAAGGTACCCTTGAAGGGTTCAAGTAGATAACAATCCTTGATCAAGCAAACCCTAATGATTATAATGGGTTGACTTAATCTATGTTAATCAAAGATGACTTGACCTAATCTAACCTAGAGTTATTTAAACATCATCTAGTAGTAAGAAGAGAGAGAAAGCTCCTAATATGAATGAGAATCAAGTAACATACTTTCAATATGTAAGAATGTACATGATTAGGGTATGATCCATCAAGGTAAGATCATGGAAATCCTAATTATAATGATTAATGAATCTTAACCTAATTTGAGGGCATCAATGATGATAATTTTCAAATATAATGATGCTATGAGCTCAATTCACTATGAAGTGAATAGTAAACCCTAATTCTAGGGTAATAACATGTAACGTGAATAGTAAACCCTAATTTAGGGTGATCTGATAAATGGAGTAATTCAGGGTTATGCCTTTGAGTATGAAACCCTAATTACAAGTTGTAATATGAGAAATCTTTATGCCTCAAGAGCTAAGAGGTTCTATAACCCTATGTTGAAGTAAAAGAATACAAACCCTAACTAATGAAGGATGGGGTATGTTAACCCTAGTCCTGGGTTATGCTTTCAAGTATGAAACCCTGTGAACAAATTACAATATAAGAATTCTTATGCCTTATAAGACAAAGGGATTCAATAACCTTAATTGAGTGGGGTAAACCCTAACTCTACTTATGCTTTTAAGCATGAATCTTCATGATTAAAGTATGAGATGAGGAATCATTATTCCTAATCATAAAGAAAGGGATTGAATAACCCTAATTGATGTAAATAAGGGAACCTAGCCTTAGTGTAAGCATGAAGGTACTATTCCTGAATTGAAAGGTTAATTCTGCTTTATAAATTGCTGATCTGGAAATGAAATGTTTATTGTTGTCAATTGAATTAACCATGCAAGTTCTTATAAAAGGATGATTATATCCAGGTAAAGGTTATGATATCATATTCATTGGAAGCATGTTATTAGCTTTGTGAATAATGATATACCATGTTGCCTAGTTAAGTGACATCATATAAGATTGATAGGCTGTGAGAGCCATGAGTAACATCAAGGCCATGCTAATAAGATGACTTATGATGAATTAAGGGTTTGAATACCCTATTCTTGAATCATAGTAATGAAATGGTTAAGAAATGATATCCAATTGATAATTGATGTGAGTTAGACTTGATACATTTAGTATTCTACTTTTATAGCTGTTGTTCTAATGATTAATGCTTGGAAACATGCTTGATGCTAAAAGAATGCTAGAATGTACCTAACTAATCAAGTATAATCATATCATGTAGAGCCCTGACCATAGATCCATCATTGTCAGAGACCAAATGATGGTGAAACAGGTTTTCCTAAGGGAACTCTTGGAGCATATACTTTTGAGTATATGGGGGTATATGGACGCGAATATCCTTACGTCCTAGTGTAGGAATTGATGTAGATGTACTTTAATCTTTCAACCCTTCACTATATATTCATACCAGGTGATGTACCACAAATCTCCCGAAGAAATTATTAATATCGCATCGATGAGAGATAAAAAAGAAATCTTTCGATGACGATGAGAGTTCAGAACTCCACTGTAACTCTATAGCGAAGTTTCCAGAATACCCTGGATAGCTACTACATCAGAGACACAAGATGTCCTGCAAATAAATCCTCTTACTGACTGAGGAAGATCAGGTCATAAGAATCTGGCTCTTTTGATGACCTATGTCTGGTACCGACGCGATTTTTATAAATGGTCGGTTGGAGTATGAGCGGTATACCTCATCTCCGCAGGGCATAATAATGTTTGAAAAATATAATCAGCCGTATAGTATAACTGCTTAGGTTGAACTACGATAAACAATGATTGATGTTACATTGTTGACTTTAATAGTCTGTTCAAGTATCTAGCATACATGTTCTACATATGCTTTAATGAAGTGATTGCTTAAGTAAATGTTGTTTTACTTATTACCAAACCTGCTGTTGATATTTTCAATTACTTTGCTTCTGTTATTCCTTATATGCTATAACAAAGCCTCTGGCGGAGAGTTATAACTCTCGCTGGGACAATTATTCAAATTGTCTCACTCCCGTAGGTTTCTACTTTTTAGGAAGACGCCAAGGACGAAGGAATCCATTTAAGAATGAGCAACAACAGCAACAACAGCATCAGGGGCAGCAGTGAATCTCAGGTGGAGATACTGACTGTCTAGTCTTATAGATAGCATGTCTTATGTCGTCTTTGTACTCTCAGGTCCTAGGAGTCAGTATATCTGAGATTTTGGCATGATGCCTCGAGATTTTGTATCTTACCTTGTACAGTTAACAAGGTGGGTTTTGTTGTAATGCTCGAGATGTGTTTATTACAGAGATGTATCAATGGATCAGTTTGTAAATGACCTATCATGTTGTTTATGAAAGAGCTTTTATCTTTCAAAGATCTCTTTACAAAAGTTTTAAATTTTTAGTGATTTTTGATAATTCTGCTGCTAATCGCTTCCGCATTCGTTTAATTTGATTGTCAGTTTGGTGTCGGTCGTTTCATCCATGGAATCCAAGTGACGATCAAAGTGCTCAGAAAAGTCTCTAGAAAGACAGTGGTCCTTAGAACGGTCGTTCTCCCAAGACTCCCTGGATTTGAGGAAAATTCCAAGATGACCACAAGCAATGTCTACCATCAACAATGGTCGTTCTCTACCACCACAGTTGTGCTACACACATGCCACCCATTTTTACTGCTAATCTTCAAATGTTAATCACCATGCATGTGCGATATTCCAAAGAATAACATAGTATCAAAGTTGTGTTCAGAAACCAACATGACCATGCTCCTACACTATGGTCGTAGTGAACATTGAATAAAACGGCGGCTCAACACAGAATGACCTTGGAGGAACCCAAAAGACCCTCTACTGCCATTTTCCCCGTTTACCACCACAACCATTCTCCTCAAAACAACTGTTCCACCAGATCTTTGTTAGAAGAGGTGAGGAGGAGAGAAGACGAAACACCGAGAGATTTGTCGGCTGCAAGGAGCAGCTTTCTTGAGAGGGCAATAGCCGTCTCACTTCTTTTTATATATTAGGGTAAGATACATGGTGGTACAAAGGAGAAAATAATAGAAAAAAAAATAAAACAAATAATATAACGAAGATAGAACCAGGGGGCAGATCGTCGATTTCCGCCGTTGTGACCATCTCGATACCATCGACTGGATTGTCGATGGTATCGACAGAATGATGTTTTGTCGTTGTGACTGTCTCGATACCATCGACCTCCTGTCGATGGTATCGAAAGAGATGCAGGTTGTTTCACACTCCCCCTCAAGCTGGAGAGTACACATCGTGTATGCCCAGCTTGCCACAGAATCTCTGAAAAACTGTTGGACCCAAAGGCTTTGTCAAGATATCCGCCAGTTGATCTTCAGACTTGACGTATGGCGTCACAATAGTGCCATCTTTGATTTGATCACGAATAAAATGGCAATCAACTTCTATGTGCTTTGTACGCTCATGAAAGATAGGGTTTCTGGCAATGTGTATAGCAGACTGATTGTCACACTTGAGCTCCATAGAAGACATGATAGTGATTTTAACTCAGAAAGAACAGATTTGACCCATTGTAGTTCACAACATGCATGGGCCATAGCACGGTATTCAGCCTCAGTGCTGGATCTAGCTACCACATGCTATTTTTTTGTTTTTCCAAGTAATCAAATGATCACCTAGGGAAGTACAATAGCCTGATGTAGACCTTCTATCAGTATGATCACCAGCCCAATCTGCATCTGAATACCACGTGAGAGTCACAATAGATGGAGTCACCTTGGGTTTAGAATATGTGATCCCCTTACCAGGAGCACTCTTCAGATATCTTAGAATCCTGCAAACTGCTGTCCAGTGTGACTGTCGTGGTGAGTGCATATGCTGACTCACGACGCCTACAGCAAAGGAAATGTCAGGTCGTGTAACAGTCAGATATATTAGCTTGCCAACTATTCTCCTGTAATATCCTGGATCTGAGTACTCGACATCATCAATCATCTCCTTGATGTGATAATCCATAGGAGTAGATACCGGTTTAGATTTCGTCATGCCTGTCTCATGTAGTAAGTCAAGCACATATTTCCTCTAAGATAGATTGACACCTGCATGAGATCTAAGCACCTCAATGCCCAGAAAATATCTCAGTTTACCCAGATCCTTCGTTTGGAAGTGTTTCTGTAACCCTTCCTTCACACGAGATATGCCTGGAGAATCACTGCCAGTAATCACTATGTCATCAACATATACAGCAATAATGATAGAGCCACAAGAAGAGCTAGAGTAGAATAAAGAGTGATCAGTCATGGAGCGAGAGAAACCCATCTGGAGTACAACCTCACTGAACTTGTCGAACCAAGCTCTAGGAGACTGTTTCACCCCATATATGGCTTTCTTCAATTTACACACTTTCTGACACTCCCCCTGAGCAACAAACCCAGGAGGTTGCTCCATATATACCTCTTCCTGTAGATCACCATGTAGAAAGGCATTCTTAACATCAAGCTGAAATAGGGGCCAATCAAAGGTAGTAGCCAGAGAAATAATAATCCGGATAGAATTTAGACGAGCTACTGGAGAAAAGGTCTCAAACCATTATAACTCTGGTCTTTAACAGGACCCCATACATCACTGTGGACTAACTCAAAAGGACAAGATGCCCGCTTATTGACACGACTGGGATAAGACAACCTATACTGTTTTCCCAGCTAACATGACTGACACTCTAAAGATGACACTTGGGACAACTCAGGTTCCAACTTCCGCAGGCTTTCTAACGACAGATGTCCATATCTGCAATGCCATAGAAAGGGGGAACAACTCAACAGGATGGAAGGAGCTAGAGCAGATACTGGGCGAGGCAGACTGTCACCTTGGAAAAGGTAGAGATCACCTTTCCTAGGCCCCCCACCAATCGTCTTCATATTCTTGAGATCCTGTAAGACAAAACAAGAAGGCCCAAATGTTACTGTACATTTTACAGTGTCAATCAATTTTGCAACCGAAAGAAGATTAAAAGGAAACTCAGGCACAAAGTGTACAGATTTAAGGTCAATCTTGGGTGTTAGAGAGACAGATCCACTAGCTAGCACTCTCCTCACTGAACCATCTGCCAGTGTGACAGATTGGTGAGGGATATACGAGTCAATAGATTAGAGCAATCTCTTCATACCAGTCATGTGTTGTGACGCGCCAGAGTCAACTACCCAAGATGTAGGAGATCCAGAAGTTATGAGAGATGTAGCCTGATTACCCGCAGTAGATGCTAGGTTTGTTGATGACGAAGATGAAGATCCCACACTCATGTGTTGTGTAGCCTGAAGGAACCGATCATACTCCTCCTGAGTAAGGGTGATGCCGGTCCCAGAATTGGTGCCCACAGCTGAAGACGGAGCGGAATCTGTAGAAGTGGCACAATGTGCTGCCCCAACAGGAGGTGCAGCAGGTCTTCCGTGTTTCTTCCAACACTTCTCCATTGTATGTCCCGGTTTGTCACAGAAAGTACACTTCGGACGTGTCCCACGTCCTTTGCCCGTACCAGGTCGTCCTCCTCTCACTGCAGCAGCTACGGATGCATGAGACACCCCAGAAGATATAGTAGAGACAGGATTAACAGACTCAAAAACAGACTGTTGAATTCTCGAATAGGCTTCTACAAAACTTGGCAATTTATCAGAAGCCAGAATGACACTCTGGGCAGAACCGCAAATGGAATTAAGCCCGGATAAAAATTTAGCAGTAACCAAGTCGTCTCTGTCTTTGATCTGTGCAGCAGCTGTCACAGGATGATAGTAACTCAGCTCCTGAGCAAGTGCCTGAATAGCTCCAAAGTATTCCTCAAGAGATCTATCACCTTGCCTCTCAGCAAATAGACGATCATATATCATGAATAGCCGAAGAGCATTCTTCTCCTGGGAATAGTATTGCTTTACTGTGTCCCATATCTCTTTAGTTGTAGTATAGAACATAAACCTAGCCGCAATTGCAGGTTCCATACTATTCCATAACCAAGTCTTCACAAGACTGTCATGACGCTTCCATTCAGCGTATCCTTTATCAGCAGTGTCCAGAGGACCCGAGTCAACATGTCTCGCCTTATCGCGAGATTCCAAGACAGTGTGAACAGCGTTCATCCATAGTAGATAGTTTTTCCCGTTGAGTTTGATGGAGGGGATAGGGGACGCCTCTCCGTAGGGAATCTTGGTGTCCTCCATTGTAGACGGGAACTCAGTGACGGATTGATACACGTCACAAAGAAAGCTGAGGTGACGGAGAGATACACGTCACAGAGATAGATGGGGTGACGGAGAGATACACGTTACAACCAAAAAAGAACAGATAAATGCGTTACTGACGCATTCACAGCCTCCAATCGATTTTCCTAATCACACATGGAGGAGATGTGATTAGGAGTCCAACTGTCGGGTGACGAGTCCTCCGATTTAGATTTTAGACGGTCGTTGGATCACCCGAAGATCCCCAAACAACTTGTGGTGAAGTCTACGACAGCGTTGGAGATCTACTAAAGACCCAACGTAGACGGAGATAACCCTGCAAGCCCGGTGCCTCACTCCAGATCGGCGGATGGGCTGCAGCCGAACGGCGACCTTGCCGCTGCCTCTCGACGGCGCCGCCGGCAAGGAGAGAAAGAAAGAGAAGCACCGTCGGCAAGGAGAGAAGGGGAAGAAGGGGAAAGGGAGAAGCGGTGGCGAAAGAGGAGAGAAGCCCTAGATCGAGCTCTGCTCTGATACCATGTTCGAAGAGGTGAGGAGGAGAGAAGACGAAACACTGAGAGATTTGTCGGCTGCAAGGAGCAACTTTCTTGAGAGGGCAATAGCCGTCTCACTTCTTTTTATATATTAGGGTAAGATACATGGTGGTACAAAGGAGAAAATAATAGAAAAACAATAAAACAAATAATATAATGAAGATAGAACCAGGGGGCAGATTGTCGATTTCCGCCGCTGTGACCATCTCGATACCATCGACAAGACTGTCGATGGTATCGACAGAATGATGTTCTGTCGCTGTGACTGTCTCGATACCATCGACCTCCTGTCGATAGAGATGCAGGTTGTTTCACATGATCTTAAAATGGTTGTAACCAGGCAGAAAGGCCATTCTGCCCCGAACTTAGTCCTAAAATTTCCACTGATCTACCCAAACTACCCCTAGTTCCCCTATCCAGTGTAAAATTCTTTAGGGCAGCTTGGCTGGGGAGGTCACACTTCAATACTTCATTCACTCCCTTAGCTGCCACCCCACCTACACTCACCTACTCCCTCTACACCTTATCTCCCTTCCACCCCAAAACCATAATCCTTTCCATGTCTTCCACCTAACTCTAATTTCCTTTCATGCAATTCCACCTTGGGGTAAGGAGCTCGTCAACCATCCAGCTAGAGGTGAAGGAGTCTTCATCAACACTCATGACTACTTCATCTTCTTCTTTCATTTTGTTCTTTCTTTATCATGTGTAGCTAAAGCTCCTCTTGTGGGCTATTTGGCGCTAAATATGGGACTGTGATACCATGTGATTTGGGAATTGCCATGTAAAACATTATATTTCGTTGATTAGTGTTATTTTCTCTCCCTAACTCTCTCTTGTGTTTGAGCTTTGATACTGTTAGAATTATAAGTCATGTGGTCATATAAGGGCCGAAGTCTGTAGGCCCATATAGAGTTTAGTCATATAAGTCTAGTCAAGTCAAGTCTAGTTAGATATGGAAGTTTCTAGAGTCATGAGTCATGTCCACCTTCTCCTATATAAAGGAGAGGGATCTCTCTTGTATATTATTAGAGAGTTTGTTTATTTATGTTATTAAATGTTTTTGTAATATGGGCCATACCACTCTCTTAGTTCTTTCCTCGGTTGGTGTGAGGGGGAGAAATAGAGGAGAGATGAGATGCAAGAGAAGAAGATTATATTTTGTTGCTCTATATATATATTTTGTTGATTTTTATGCGCTTCTTGAAGAACTTTATGGACTTCTATTGGTGCTTACTGATTATATGCTTCTTCGAGAACTTACTATCTGGAGCTTCTTGTCTACTGCTTGCTTATTTAAGCTAATGGTCTTATATCCGGCTACGTCAAATCTGCTTTCTACTTTTTGTCCGTGCTTTCTTTGCACGTTGACTGTTGTGACCCAACACTCCTTGGGACTTTGACCACCTGTGCGCCATCACTCTCTGGTTTGTCCGTGCTTTGTTTGCACGTTGACATCGTCCATGCTTTACGCATGTTGACCTTTTTACTTGTGTGTGCCTTGTTTGCACATCGACTTTTTGCTTCTGTGTGCCAGCACTCTCTGGCCCATCCGTGATCTGTTGACTACTATTGTTGTTGTGACCCATCACTCTCTGGGTTGTGACGTTAGTGACTGTGATAAAGACCATGATGCTCTACTATTGCTTACTTCTACTCCAGATGATCGAGAAACTTCTGCTTCAGATGATTGCTTGCTTGCCTGCTATGGAGTATCTATTTGAAGGGGAGTGTTGAGTGTTTGAGTGCTTAATTGTAATACCGAGGGGGAGAAATTTTTTGTATGGGCTTGGCTATCCATTTTTTTAGTATGTCTTTCTATTCCCAAGCTGATTTGGGATTCTCCCAACTTCAGCTTGAGGGGGAGTATTAGAGAGTGTTTATTTATGTTATTAAATATTTTTGTAATATGGTCCCAAGTATGTCTTGGCCCATTAGGGTTAGATTGTGTCTTGTATGCTTCCCTGTTCTCCTATATATAGGAGCAAGGTTTCTTCTATTCAATACAACTAGCCGTCTTTTATTCTCTAAGACATATAACATAACACAATACTGTGAATACATCTATTCTTTCCAATCAACATGGTATCAGAGCCTCCTTTTCAGGGACCCTAACCCTAGAGAGAAAGCAATGAGTCTCCGCCCGCGGGCGGCGGCCGCCGTTATGGTCGGATGCTAGCAAGGCCATCTCCATCACCCTTTCCAAAGGGTGATCTCTGTTGCCCTCTCTATCTAAAGGGCCTTCATCATCCAGATCTCTACATTGTAGATCTAGATCTGACTAGCGTCTATATCGTCATCTATCTAGATCCAGATCCAGATCTAGATCTAGCATCCCCATGTGTCTATCTTCCATTTTTCGTCTTTTGTCTTTCGTCTTCCATCTTCCCCAAGTACAAGGTTCAGCCGCTCCCTCCGTCAAGACAAAGTCCAGATTCAAGCCGTCATCAACAAGATCTGCAACCCATGGTGGTCTTCTCCAAGGTGGAAGTCATCTCCACCACCTGTGTCGTCTTCTTCTCCAAGGTGGAAGTCATCTCCACCATCCATGTCGTATTCTTCTACAAGGTGGAGTTAATCTTCACCATCCGGTCTGACATCCTCATAATGGTGGAAGTCATCTCCACCACCTAGATCGTTGTCTCCATCATCATCATCCATGGTGGAAATCATCTCCACCCGAACAGTCGTCTTCATCATCTAGATCGTCATCTTGGAGGCTTATTTGTAGAAGAGGAGTCATCCATTAAGTTATGGTTAGACATTTCTCACGTTTTCCCCATAAATCTTCCCTAGTCGGGGAAACACGACGTGTTCCACGCTCTACACACTGTGTTTTCATTAGGCAGTACAAAATTTCATCCAGTACGCAGGTCACACACCGTGTTGATATCTAACAGGCCGTGTTGAGTTACGCCTCCGAAGTCACACGTCGTGTCCATCACTAACACGTGTGTTGTCCACATTCTGTCAGAAATATGTGTTCATTGTACACAGCGTGCCCATCAGCCAACACACAGTGTCTCTGGCAGTCAGTTCATACATCTTCGTCATTAGGGTTTGCAACTCAATCAACGACGGCTACATCTTCAAAGTATGTGTCATAGATCAGCTCTTCATGCATCTTTAAAGCATAAATCAGACGTTCTTTTTCGGGTCAAAATAATATCCATTTATTTCTTCTTCGGATCTTGTAATTGGATGACATACTACCTCAAATTTGCTTATCAATTCTACTTCTCTGGTGATATCAAGCCAATCCTTCTCCAGTCATTTCTTACCTCTCCACCCCATGTCCCCTAATGTCACAAGGGAGTTTTTCTTTGTCTTTGTCCACCCCAACCACTTCCATCGTATCTTCGTGGTTGGTGTACGAGGGAGATATAGAGGAGATGAGAAGATGAGGATGAGGAGAAGAGTTGAGGTGCAAATCTCAGAAGAGGAAAGAAGAAGAGCATTGTCTACATATGGATTTTTGTAAATTCAACATGTTGTTCAGATTTCAGTCTCATCTAGTACAAGGCCAATATTCATCCTCGTCATTCAGATTCTGAGTTGTCAAGCATTGATCTGTATTACTATTTCAGAATTCATCTTTTCGCAACATCATCAGCTAAAGAAGTTGATCAACAGATCAATTGGATGTCATCGACGCTCTACGTCAGGCGATTATGTTTCTTCATCGGCCATGTCTTGGTCATTCTACTCAGCCAACATTTCAAGGCTTCTAGTATTGGAGCATCTTGGGAGTATGTGGTTCTGTGTCGGTCCGACACAGCTATCTTTTGCAGAATGTCATTAAATCAACTACGTCAGATGCTTCCTTCTTGTTCGTTTGTGCTCTTTCAAACATGTTGATGTCCGTCCATGTCAAACACGTTGATGTTCGTCCATGCCATGTCAAGCTTGTTAGTGTCTATCCGTGCCACACATGTTAGTGTTCGTCTGTGTCCTACCAAACACGTTCATGATCGTCCATCAAATACGTTGATGTTCGTCCATGCCATGTCAAGCATGTTGATGTTCGTTCGTGCAAGCACGTTGATAATTGTCCGTGTCCGCTAAAGCACGTTGATCGTCTGCTACAACCTAGTCTTCCTGTGTTGCATATCTTGGAAACTACTTCAATGACAGTAGCAACTGAGTTTGTGACTCAGATGATCTTCACATCTTCCTTCAGCATTCTCCAAGATACAACCTCCAACCTAGTCAAAGCTCCAGATGTTTCAAATATAAAGATTCAGTGTTTATCAATCTCTCTCAAAGATCGTGTGTTTATTAATCTCAAGGGAAGCTTCAAAGTCAAAGATGTCAAAGATGCCAAAGATATTAAAGTACGAGGGAGTGCACATGTCGTGCTTAGTCAAGGGGATATTTATCATGTCTTCGTCATAACTTTTTTTGTCTTGTTTCTATCTGTCGTCCAATCTAGGCATGTGATTCTCATGATCCAGCTTGCGGTGGATTGTTAGAATCATAAGTCATGTGGTCATATATGGGCCGGAGTCTGTAGGCTCATATAGAGTCTAGTCATATAAAGTCTAGTCTAGTCAAGTCTAGTTAGATCTGGAAGTCTCTAGAGTCATGAGTCATGTCCACCTTCTCCTATATAAAGGAGAGAGGTCTCTGTTGTATATAACATAACACAATATTGTGAATACATCTATTCTTTCCAATCAACAGATACCACCTAAGGGATAGAGTGTAAAAGGAAGTAGACATGTATTCAATAAGTAATACAAGAGAAATGGTCGCAACTCGGGGCCCCTCATGAAGGGTCCCGAGTTCGACTCCTGCTGGAACCGCCGCTTGGAAATGAACTTCCCGCAGGGTCAGCCGGCCTCTAATGCAACTTATTGAGATATCGATGTGTGGGCGCACGAGTCTCCTGGGTTTACCATCCCTACTATCTGGGCCTCCGCCTGGGAGGTGGGTTTCCCTTGACAATAAAAAAAAAAAAAGAGAACTGAGTCTGCTATATGTAGGAGCCAGGGAGTATATGGGCTAAATAGAAACAAGGGAATATACAATGGGTCTAAGCCCAATTAATCAATTATACTCACACACTCCCTCAAGTTGGATAATAAACATTGTGAAGTCACAGCTTGGTGCCCACATACTTGAATAAAGCAGGATTCAGCGGTTTGGTGAGAATATATGCTATTTGATCGGTAATAATCTTTGTAGCTTTAACCAGGTCTCGTACAAAGTGACAGTCGACTTCATTGTGTTTTGTACATATTGAGATACATTGTTGTACTTTTATTTACCGTTTAAGTCTTTCCTATTGTAACATGGGCCTTTGTATAAAGAGGCCCATTAGGGTTTTCTATTTTGCTTGCCTATACACCTCCTATTTACAGGAGTGAGTTTTCTCTTTTCTAAGATATAGAAGACGTCTCACTTTCACATGGTATCTGAGCAGGATACCTAGTTCGAGTCTCCACTAGCCGTCGTCGCCTTCTCTTTCTCTCCTTCCCTCCACTAGCCGCCGCCACCGCCGCTAGTTTCTTCCTTGTTCGTTGACGTTGTTGATCGCGCCAAGGGGATCTACTCCCTTCTCTAACCCTATCCTCTTCTCTAACAAGAGGATCTACGGACATGGCCGACAGTCTTTCCAATGGTCTTATGCCATGAAAACTGCTATTTGGAGAATCGTTCGACAAATCTATGGTCATCCATGACCACCTATTATAGGGCTCTATCCATCTTATTATTGATATGATTGGATCTATCCAACATATCGCTCTTCTTCTTGGTAAACCATAGTGTTTGCCATTATTTTTGGGTCCTTTTGTGACATTCTGCCGGTTCGCCGCAGCCATGTACCACGTGAACACTCAGTGTATCTGTCTTGACACGCCGTGTTTCCTTGGCGAACTACCTACTGTTGCTGCCAGACACACCATGTCTCTTTCTGGACACGTCGTGTTCCCTCGGCGAACTATCTGCTATTGCTGCTATTTATTTCACACGTCGTGTCGCCTTATAGACACGGCGTGTCACTGCTTCTGGACGCCTATGCCAAATTTACACACGTCGTGTCTTTGCCTTCGGAGACATCTATCTATTGTGCACATGCGGTGTCATATTCTACACACGCCATGTCCCTGCTTCTAGAATCATTTGTCAACTGTGCACACGTCGTGTTGGTTTCCTGACACGTCGTGTCCCTGCCTTTAAAGACTTCTACCAACTACTGTTGTTCTATACTTTTGGAATCATGGCTTCATCCTCTTCTGAGAACCTTGAGACACATGCTAGATGTGTACCCTTTGTCAAGTTTAATGGATCCAATTATATCTTATGGGCACGTTCTTTTCAAATTTATGCTCACTCCTCGGGCAAGCTTGAGCATCTCACCGAACTCCCTCCTAAAGATGAAACAAATGACAAAAAGAAAGTTGAGTATAAGAAATGGGCAGAGTGTAACTCTCAAGTTCCCTCTTAGATTCTAAATAGTTGTGAATCCCATGTATCCACCAATCTTCTTTTTACTGATACTGCCAAGGATGCTTGGGATCATATTGCTCAAATCCATTCTAGCAAGGGAAATGCCTCCTGAGTCTTTGAACTTTATAAACGTCTGCATTTGCTAAGACTTGAAGACGCTACATCATTTGCTTCACACTTTGAAACCTTCAAAGGTATTTGGGGAGAGCTCAAACCCCATCATCCGCTGTCCACTGATCCCACTAAACCACAGATACAACAAGATGAAGTTCAGCTATGACAATTGTAAACGGTGGTATTAAAGAAGGAGACGACCTGAAAGCAGGTCTCTCTAATGACTTGTGTATATAGGAAAACAGGAATTTATAAATTTACATATAGACCCTTACTTATCTACATATTACAACAAGGTCATGTGTACACCATATTAACACTCCCCCTTAAGCTGGAGCATGTATATCATATGCTCCTAGCTCGTTACATAAGAATTGAACCCGACAACCATTCAAAGACTTAGTGAATAAATCAGCTAGCTGATCTTCAGACCTAACTGGTGACAATTGGATCAAGCCCTCCTTGATCTTTTTTCTGAGAAAATGACAACCAACTTCTATATGCTTGGTTCTTTCATGAACTATAGGATTTTAGGCAATGTAGATAGCAGCTTGATTATCACACTTCAACTCCATGGAACTACTCTGGCCAAAACCTAACTCTTCTAATAGATGTTCGAACCATAATAACTCACAAGTGGCTAAAGCCATGGCTCTGTACTCTGATTCAGCACTAGATCTAGCAACAACTGTCTGTTTTTTACTATTCCAAGACACCAGATTACCTCCCACAAAGACACAATAGCCACAAATATATCTCTTGTCGATGCTAGATCCCGCCCAATCTGCATCAGAAAAGCCTTGAACTCTCATGTGGTTATGATTTTGGTACAATAATCCTTTCCCAGGAGACTTCTTTGAGTATTTCAGAATGCGCAAAATAGCCACCAAGTGACCAGTACGGCTTCTCCATGAATTGACTAACAAAACTAGTGGCAAAGGCAATGTCAGGTCTGGTGACAGTCAAATAATTCAATTTTCCAACAAGCCTTCTATAATGCCAAGGGTCATCAAGTGGCTCCCCTTATTCCACAGACAATCAGACCTAGGGTCCATTGGAGTCTCTGCTAGCTGGGCTCCAAGCATACCTATCTCTGTGAGAAGATCTAGAACGTACTTTCGTTGCGAAATGACAATTCCAGCCTTTGATTTGGCTACTTCAATCCCAAGAAAATATTTCAGATTGCCTAAATATTTTGTTTGAAACTTTCCCTAAAGAAAGTGCTTGAGTTGCACAATACCTCGTCTTCATCACCTGTAATCACAATATCAACATAAACTAACAGAAATACACATCCAGAATCACGTCGCCGGTAGAAAATAGAGTGGTCCATGATGCATCTGTGAAGCCCAAACTCAGAAAGAACATAACTAAATCTATTGAACCAAGCACAGGATGATTGCTTAAGACCATAAAGAGACTTGTGGAGTCGACAAACCATACCGGACTCCCCCTGAGCAACAAACCATGGTGGTTGCTCCATATAGATTTCTTCATTCAGACCACCATGTAGAAAGCCATTTTTGATATCAAGTTGATACAGAGTCCATGTATGTGTAGCTGCAAGAGGCAGGAAGAGACGAACAGAGGTCATCTTAGCCACAGGAGAGAATGTCTCTAAGTAGTCTTCACCATAATCTGTGTAAATCCCTTGGCCACCAATCGTGCCTTGAGTCTATTAACAAAACCATCAGGCCCAACCTTGACTATGAATACCCATCTGCTTTCAACCATTGATTTCCCAGAAGGATAATGAACTAATGACCATGTATTGTTACTTTGGAGAGCAGACATTTCTTCCATCGTTGCAGCATGCCATCCAGGGTGATTCAAGGACTCTGAGACAGACGAGGGAATGGAAATGGATGACAAAGAGGATAGAAAGGCATAATATGACGGAGAAAGATAAGCATAGGAAATAACATTGGAGATAGGATGGGAGGTACAAGATTGTTTGCCTTTGCGTAAGAAAATAGGTAAATCAACATGATTGTTGGTTTCCATCAGATCATCTGATTGAGTGACGATTGTAGAAGGATTAAGACATGCATTGTCCTTCACAGGACCCGAAGTAAGATTCTCCTTTCGACGTGTGTAGACTTGCGTAATGGGTGGACGACTAAGAGTACTAACTTCTGAGATTGGTGATTGTATGATAGGTGATTGACTAACTTGTGACTGAATGATTGGTGGTTGTAAGACTGGTGGCTCTACGACTTGTGATTGAATGATTGGTGGTTCAATAACTTGTGATTGATTGATTGATTGATTGGTGATTTGATGACGTGTGATTTAATGACTGTTGGAAATGGCAAAGACTCCTCGACTTCTTCAAGAGACTGCGAACCACCAAAATATGGAGTATCTTCAAAAAAGGTGACATCAACGTAAACGAAGAAGCGACGTTCTGATGGACAAAAACATTTGTACCCTTTTTAAACTCGAGAATAGCCCAAAAATATACATTTAGTAGGCTTGGGACTTAACTTATCTTAATGACCACCTAATATATGAACAAAGCAAACACACCCAAAGACTTTAGGTGGTACATGGTATATTGGTTGTTGGGGATGAAGGACAAAGAAGGGAATTTGGTTTTGAATGACAGATGATGGCATGTGGTTGATGAAGTAGGTTGCTGTAAGAACAACATCACTCCAAAAAAAATTTGGGACATTCACGTAGAGAAGCAAAGTACGAGCGATTTCAATGATGTGTCGATTCTTTCATTCTGCAACTCCATTTTGTTGTGGAGTATGTGGACATGAGGATTGGTGGATGATGCCACGAGATGAAAGAAATTGAGTGAAATTGTGACTAAAATACTCGCGGGCATTGTCACTGCGTAGAATTTGAATATGTTTTCCATAGGTGTTCTCAACTTCTAGGTAAAAGGATTGGAAGATGGAAAATATTTTCGATCTGTCCTTCATCAGATATAAGCATGTCAAACGTGGGTGATCATCTACGAAGGTGACAAAGTACTTGTATCCAACTTTTGATGGAACCTGACTAGGACCCCAAACATCGGAGTGAATGATATGAAAAGTCGACTCCGCTCTACTTTAGGTTCTAGACCTGAATGAGGATCGCTGGTGTTTACCTAGCTGACATGACTCACAATCTAGTTTATCCAAATTGTACAAATTGGGGACCATGACTTTAAATTTGTCTAATTCCATATGACCAAGACGACTATGAATATGTAGAGGAGATGCAGCTATACACGCTTTTAGAGGCTCACTAAGGTAGTAAAGAACAGCATGCCCATACCCTTCACCAATGGTCTTTTGGGTCTTCGGATCTTGTATAACACAACAATCAGGTAGAAAGATAACAGAGGCTTGAAGTGAACGGGTGAGACGACTGATGGATACTAACTTGAAAGGGAACTTTGGGATATACAAGGCTGAATCTACAGAGATATTTAGTAAGGGATTTATTATTCCAGTACCCTGAACAGTAAATTTGGATCCATCAGCAATAGTGACATTGGACAAAGGCATTTTGGTGGATACGTGGATATCAATTGAGGCGTACGGTGATGTGATCCGTGGCACCTGAATCCAAAACCCAAGACGGCGATGTTGCCTTGACGGGCAGAGAAACACATGCTGACAATTCCACCTTCTCAGCTAGCCGATTTGATGTGGACAAAGCACAAAATTGCATGAAATGTAGGTATTCATCCCTTGTCAAAGTGACTTGGTGTAACATCTCCATATGTAGCTTAGTAGTCTAAAAGAATAGCTCCTCAGTAGTTACCAATCAGCAATCGGTAATCAACAACAACAGGACCACCAAATAGTCAACGGCAACGGCAGCAATTGATCAAAAGATTTGTGACCTAGCAATATATTGTTGGACCGTATTCTCCTTATTTTGAGACCTTATAGTTGTTCAGATACAAATAACCTCAAGAGAGAACAAACTGACATCAACTTTGGCTGAAACAGTGCTGTTTGGCACGCTGCTACAGTAACAGCGGCCAGACCACTTGGGGAAGAAGAAGCTCCAAACCCCTTCAAACGAATTGGAATGGATCGGGGTAAAATCCTGGAGAGAGAAGAGGCTCTGGCGCCACCTAAAGGCATGGACTTGAGGTAAAAAGGTTGCTTGAACACCCTTCTTATGAGGGCACTCTTAAGAGACAAAACTGACAGCCACCTGACTGCAGAAAGGAGAAGCCGTAGGAGGTTCTTCAAAAAGATGTAGAGCCAGCTACTAGCACCTAGAGGCTGCTTTAACCTTGTAGAAGAGGGAGTTAGGGATGAAGATCCCTAGAAGAAGCCCTTTATGGAGCAGTTCCTTCCTTTGTGGCCGTCTTGCTACAGTAACCTACAGTAGCACACACCCAAAGTATGACAGTATCAAAGGGCTTGCTGATGGGCTTCCCTACAAATAAGGTAAGAAGAGGGGATGACAGCCACCTCCTCTCTGACTAGTTTTGTTAGAGGTTGAATCCTTGAAGCTCAGATACCATGTAAAGGCGGTATTGGAGAAGGAGATGACCTGAAAGCAGGTCTCTCTAATGACTTGTATATATAGGAAAACAGAAATTTACAAATTTATAAATAGACCCTTACTTATCTACATATTACAACAAGGCCATGTGTACACCATATTAACAACAGTTTTTGGCATCACTGCCTCCTAGCTATAAGGTAGTTTGTCAACAAATCCTAGCATCCGAACCATTGCCCATGCTAGACGATGTCTATCTCCGGCTATCTCGCTTAGTGTCCTCTACTACTAAAGAAGAGCTTGTTGTTCTAGTTGTTGCTGGAGGAGGACGTGGTAATTTTACTCGTGGATGGGGCAGAGGTCTCAACAATGGTTGGAAGAGGGCCTGAGGGTCCTCTCCTCTTCAATTTCGGTACTGCAACTTCTGTAAACGAACTAATCATACTGAAGACAATTGGAAGAAATATGGAAAGCCAGAATGGGCAAACCAAGTCTCCACTATTGATGTTGATGGAGAATCTACATATGACTCTAGTAGAACCACTTCTCAGATGGTAACACTAAGTTCGTCTGACCTTGACAAACTAATCAAAGTTGTGTCTGTTGTTACTACCACACCTCAGGCAAATATTGCTCAACACTCAGGTGATCCTTCTTGTCTTCAAGCATCTTATTCTTCGAAAAAAGAAGATTATATTGTCGATTTGAGTGCTACGGCCATATGACCGGTAATAAAAATCTCTTTGCTTACCTAAAGAAATCCACAAATCATTCTCCTGTGCGTCTGGCGAATGGATCTACTTCTTCAGTCACTGGAATAGGGGATGCTAATAACACCCTTCCTAATGTTTGTGCCCAGATTTCCTTGGAACTTGATGTCTGTCAGTAAATTACAAAGTCTTTAAACTGCAGCGTAACCTTCTTTCCTTACATTGTCTCCATGCAGGATCTCAGGACGAAGAAGACTATTGGTGGGGGATATGAAGATGGAGATGGTTTGTACTATGTACAGACCCCGTCAACCTTGCCTGCTACTGCTCTTGTGGCCCAATCTACCTCCCTTTATCACTGGCACCTAAGGCTAGGTCATCCTTTTGTCGTTAAGTTACAGTCTTTATTTCCCAATTTATTGTCAGATTATTTCACATGTCACTCTTGTCAACTTGGAAAACACCATTGAACTGTGTTTTGTCCTCATCGGGACAACAAAAGTCCAAGCTTATTTTATTTAATTCACTCTGATGTTTGGGGACCATGTCGTATTGGTAATTGAACTAGTGTGCGATATTTTGTAACCTTTATTGATGACTGGTCTCATGCCACTTGACTTTGATCTTTTAAAAGATTAATCTAACATTTTAGATGTTTTCTCCAAATTCATGAATGAAATAAAGACTCAATTTCTGCTACTCCTAAGTTTGTTCACACTGATAATGCTTCTGAATATGTGGAACATAGTTTTCAAAAGATTTGCATCTCCAAAGAAATTATTCATGAAACCTCTTGTCCATATAGTCCACAACAAAATGGTGTAGCTGAAAGGAAAACAGACATCTTCTTGATGTAGCTCACTCTTCTAATTGAAATGAATGTTCCCAAGTCTAATTGGGCTGATGCCATTCTTTTTAGCAAACTACCTCATCAATCGGATGCCTTCCTCATCATCATCATCATCAACTAAGCCTCAATCCCAACTATGTTGGGGTCGGCTACACGGATCCTTCTTTTCTATTCAGCTCTATCACGGGTCATATTCTGGTTGAGATGTAGAGATTCAAAATCTCTCTTTATAAGCTCTTCCCATGTTAATTTAGGCCTTCCTATTCTTCTATTACAAGAATAGCCAAGGATGCCTTCCTCTATCTTAAAAAATAAAATTCCCTATCAACTCCTCTACCCTCATGAACCAATTTTTGCCCTACCACCAAAGAATTTCGGTTGCCTATGTTTTGTTCACAATCACCAACCTAGGCGTTAAAAATTGTCTCCACGAGCTTTTTACTGTTGTTTCCTTGGCTATTCTAGTACACAAAAGGGGTATAAATGTTTTGATCACGTTGCACATCGATTGTATGTCAGTGCGGATGTCACCTTTTTAGAAGACACATCGTTCTTCTTTGAACCTAGTAAACATGTGTCTCCTCCTAATGTGCCACTTCTCAGTGTACCTTCCTTGGACGAGTCTTGTACCCCTATTCTGAAAGTGTATGAGCGGCGAAACAAAAGACCTCTGCTATGACCCCTTCTGCGACTGATGATCCACCATAAGACGATGATAATTCTACTGCTTCTATACCACTTTCTGATTTTAACATTCTCATTGCATTACAGAAAGGACAGCGGTCTGGTGCCAAATATTGTATTTCTCAACATATTTCTATAGACCATCTCAATGCTTCCATGGCTCAATTTACTGCTGCTTTATCTGCTATTTCTATCCCAAAAAATGTTCAGGAGGCACTTCTACACCCTGGATAGACACAAGCTATGGATGAGGAGATGGATGCCCTTTGCTCCTGTGGGATATGGGAACTTCTTGATCTTCCTACGGGTAGCAATCTTGTTGGTTGTCGTTGGGTGTATATTGTTAAATATCTACCAGATGGGACGGTTGGACGTCTAAAGGCTAGACTGGTTGCTAAGGGATACACAAGAATTTGGGGTTGATTACTTTGAAACCTTTTCTCCAGTTACTCGTCTTAATTCTGTACGCACTCTTATTTCTGTTGTTGTAAATCAAGGATGGCATTTGCATAAGCTAGATGTCAAGAATGTGTTTCTATATGGTGATTTGCAGGAGACTGCCTATATGTCCCAACCTCCAGGTTCTGTTGTTGAGAGGGAGCACTCTGGGAAAGTTTGTCTCCTTAAGAAGGCTATTTATGGCCTCAAGTAGAGGCCCCAAAGCATGGTTTGATAAATTCTCCCTTATACTGCACAAATTTGATTTCTCACGGTCTCAGTGTGATCATTCTATATTTATCAAGACCACTACTTTTGAAATTATTATTCTCATTATTTATGTCGATGATATCATTTTGTCTGGTAGAGATGACACAGGGATTGCTAATAAAAAGAAATATCATATGAAGCAGTTTGTACCAAAGACCTTGGACGTCTTCGATAATTGGCATTAAGGTAGCACACAACAAAATTGGAGTATATCTATCACAGAGGAAGTATACTTTAAACCACCTGACTGAAACTGGAATGCTAGGTTGTCGACTTGCAGTCTCACCTCTGAATCAAGCACATGATCTATGGGCTGAGTCTACTCAACGCTTAGAAAATAAATATTGCTACAAGCGACTAGTTGGCAAACTTTTGTATCTCACTGTCACAAGACCAGATATATGCTTCAATGTGGGAGTTCTTAGTCAGTTTATGGATTGCCCTAGGCAGTGTCACTGGGAGGCTGCATGTCATGTCCTGAAATATGTGAAGAATGCACCCAGACAAAGAATACTATATAAAAGAAATGGACACATTGATGTAACTGGATACTCCGATGTTGATTATGCAGGATGTAAGTCTGACAAGAAACCACTTCTAGTTGGTGTACCTTCGTAGGAATTAATCTAGTTACTTGGAGAAGCAAGAAACAAAATGTTGTTTCCAGAACTCTAGTACAGAGTGAGTACCGTGCAATGACACATACTACTTGTGAGTTGTTATGGATTAAATCAATTCTTGCAAACTTTGGATTCCCTATAACTTATGTTATCCCGACGTATTGTGATAATCGTGTTGCTACTTTCATTGCTAGTAACCCTGTCTTCCATGAGAGGACCAAGCATATTGAAGTCGACTGCCATTTTCTCCAAGGTGCAGCAATGAAAAAGATGATTGCTACCCCTTTTCTGCCATCACATGAGCAAACTGCAGATATATTTACTAAGTCGCCTCTCTCGAGAGTTAAGGAACTGTGTTGCAAGTTGGGCAATATTGACATCTATGCTCCAACGTGAGGGGGAGTATTGAGATATATTGTTGCACATTTATTTACTATTTAAGTCTTTCCTATTGTAACATGGGCCTTTGTATAAAGAGGCCTATTAGGGTTTTTAATTTTACTTTCATGTACAATCTCCTCCTATTTATGAGAGTGAGTTTTCTCTTTTCTAGGATATAGAAAGACGACTCACTTTCACAATGCGTCCATGACAGACCGGATTATTAGTTATGTGTATAACCGCCTCACTATCGTAGTATAGAGTGGCTGGAGTCAGAAAAGGCATCCAAAACTCAGTCAAAATGAACCAAACCCACTGTAGATCACAACATGAATGGACCAAAGCCCGATATCTGGCCTTAATGTTGGAGCGAGCCACAACTTGTTCTTTACTCCGCCAAATAATAGGGTGAGTGCCAATATGATGCAAAAACCAGAAGGGGATCGATGATCCTAAGAATCACCTACACAATCTACATCAATGTACCCAAAAATTGAATTTGTCTTGGTACTAGGGTGTTTATAGAACAATCCTCTTCTTGGAGTGCCTTTGAGAAACCATAGGATGTGTTGAACATTGTTCTGGTGAGCCTCTAAAGGTGCATGCATATGCTGATTAACTATCCTAACAATATAGGTAATGTCAAGTCGGGTTATTGTCAAGTAGATTAGCTTCCCAACGAGACGACGATACTTTTCAGGGTCATCAAAGAGTTCCCCCTTTGCGGGAGCTTGGTAAGATATTCCATTGAAGTGGAGACAGGTTTGGATTCTACCATGCCGGCCTCCTGAAATAAGTCCCAAGACATTATCTCTCTGAGACAGGCTGATTCATGTGGCTGAGCGAAGGACTTCTGTACCAAGAAAATATCGCAGCATGCCCAAGTTCTATGTAAAAGTGTGCTTGTAAGGACTGTTTTACTTGAGAAATATTCACTTTGGCATTGTCAGTGATCACTACTATCATCAACATATATAGCAAGCAGGATATGGTCCTTTGATGCTTTTGAAAAGAAAAGAGAATGATCTATAGCCGATCTCTAAAAGCCAAGTTTCTCAAGAACGGTGCTTAACTTATAGAACCAGGCCAATGGAGATTGCTTAGGGCCATATAGTGAATGTCGAAGGCGACACACTTTGTGAGAAGATTCCCCTCTTAGCAACAAAGCCGAGAGGTTGCAGCATGTAAACTTCTTCCAGGAGGTCACGATGAAGAAATGCATTCTTTATATCAAGCTGAAAAAGGGGCCAATCAAAGTGAGCCGCCAAAGAGACCAGAATGCGAACGGAAGCGATCTGTTACAACCCTAATTTTTGGGCTTGAATGGTTTGAAATGCAATTTCTCCAATGAATGTATGACCAGGGTAATTGTATGATTTATGTGTATTGAATGGATTTCCTTTGCAATATTTCCTTTGTGCATGTGATTTCGTGGATCATAATGTGTTAATGAGTCCAAGATAATAAAAAGAGAAAGAAAATTGAAGGAAATCAAATAATGCATAAATAAGAAAGGGAATTGAGATAATAATGAAAATATGGGAAATATGTAGAAAGATGTATGATTGAATCATCATGGATGAGATTTCGAATCCACAAGGTTTGCAATGGTAAAAGGAATCCAAATAAAGAGAATAAAAGAGTAAGAGAGAGAAAATATGCATAAAATGTCTTAATAAGTGATAACTTGTGTATGAAGAAAAGTCTCTCATACTTTCGTATTTGAGTCCCAAACTTGACACACAAGTAGTTTAAGTCATTATGGACTTTTCTCTAAAATTTGGGATTAAAAGAATAAAAGGATTAGGAGATATGAATTTTATAAGTTTCCTAAAGTGAGAAGGATAACAACAAATGTCACAATTCATTTCTGAATTTGTTCTAATACGTGGCTTGATAGCCGTTGGATCCTTGATCCAACGGTGGCTGCTTTTCGTTTGAGACCAGAAAAGGGAATAGTAAAAGGAGATTTCCTAATCGATTTTCTTGACGCACAAGCCATGAGCGGGTATGGAGATTTCTCCATTGGTTTCGGGAGAAGAAACCAAGCCTGATGATCCCTGGTTTCCCCTGATTCCATGTGAGAATGGGATTTCCTTAATATCCCTGTTTGAACCGGACATCCAGGCAAGTACTGGAAACCTTGGATGGTCGAGAGCTATGCCTATATAAGGCATGCTAATCCCGGACGTGAGACCAATGAGAGGATTGTACCCCTTTCCCCAGCTTTGCAGAGATCTTGTTGCCCTCGGGAGGTGTCTTGGGCGTGGAGAGTGTGCACACCGGTGCACTGCCCTGTTCCTGCAGAGAAACAGGAGTCGTGATGTTGGCGGAGCTCAGTGGCGTGGAGCCATTTCGCCCCTACTGTTGGTGGTTGTTGGGTCAGCGAGGTGTGTGGTCGATGGCCGGAGGTGCGAGGAAGATCTGGCGGGCCTTGCTCGCCAGAAACCACCATGCGGCAGCAGTAGGCAAAACCTGCGGGCGGGAGGTCGCGTGCAGGATCAAGGAAAGGAGAGGCGGGTCGGCGGGTCAAGGAGGAGTCGGACCCCAAGGAAGGATCCGCGAACCAAAGAAGAGAAGGAAAAAAAAGATATCGCAAAGGTACACGTGGCATCATTGGATTGGTCCATAATGGCTTTATTTGTGAAAATTCTAGTAAATTATGTGTAGCTCCGATGGGGGCATATAATATATGGATCTTGCTCAGAAAAATACGAGGAATCCATTAAAAATATAATTGCTGTCTAATTCTTCTTGCAATTCAAAAAGTACCCAAAGTTGTGATCTTTAATGCTTCTATAACTAAGAAACCCTAGTTTGATGTCCTATGAAATTGAGAAGATTGAAATGGATGTTGTATGAGCATATTAACCTGTTGAAATAAAAAGGATGTTTGGTATCTAAATAGATGATCCATATGCTTAATTGGCTAATTTAGGGTTTCATATGAATAAAGTGCATTAATGGGCTTAGAAACCCTAATTTAGGTGTTAATGACTTTTAATGAGTTATATTTTGAGATCATATGTATGAGATTAAGTTAGGTTGATCTTAAGCCAAATTGATAATAAAGAGGTTTTAATATGAATAAGTTGAGTAATTAGGGTTTTGTATATATGTTGGTGTTTTAGGGTTTTAGGGTTTTGTATATAAGAGGAAAGTTGTAAATAGATATAAAGGAACCCTAATGAAACCCAAATTCAGATTAACAACCTTAAAAAGGTGTCCCAAGTCAATAAGGAGTTGTTTGGGATGTGATGGTAACGATTAGGTGTTACACATATTTTCAGGATCAAGATTGCTTGATTGGTTGCTTGTCTTGCTTGATTGGACATCTTGATTGGATTTAATTATGCTTATTTCCTGTGAGATCTCAAAGCAGGTATGTGGTTACGCTTATGACTAATCGCTCTAGTTTCACGGCGATTTCTGAGGTTTTTTCGGTTGCTTAGAAATAACTGTTTGGTTGACTTTTATTTCATGCAACTGTAAAGTGACTATGACTATCACCATAAGTATATGTGCATGACTAGCTCAGATCCTAGTCCTCCTCTGTAGCTTTGATGATGGTGAGATGGATGACCTAGTACATGGTCTACCCTTGGGTAGGATCATTAGGTTATCATGAGTCGATGTGTTGGTCTACCCTTGGGTAGGACCATACGACTACACAGCCCTAGGTCGTGGTCTACCTGTAAGGTAGGATCATAGGGGCTATTTGAGATCTACCATATGAGAGAGGTAGTATCTATGTCCACTGCAGGGACAACACAGAGGCAAGGATATGTAGGGATTGAGTAGTTATGTTTAATACGCAAAGTTTGATCTGTTAAGCAATAATTTGGTTGCATTATGTTGTTACAAATAGATGCAAGATTTTGGTTCCCCCACATACCAGTATATTTATTTATACTGACCGAGATTTTGTTTGTCGGCATTTTAGGAATATCTGAAATTGGACATACAGTAAAGTGGAATTTGTAAAGAATAAAGTTAATTCATAAAGGAAGATTTAGTTAGACAGAACTCTATCATGGGTAAAAGTCCCAGATTCCTATTTTGAAAGGTATGTGAAAAGTAATTTTTTATCCTATTTTAAGTTGTCTTTGGTAGAATTTAATAATTATTTTTTATTATTTGCAAAACCATTGATCCTGTTTTGGGATAGCGACTCTGACTTCTTGGTCTTCCTTAATTGGGGGTTACCGGGAAGCAGGGTCGTTACATGATCCTTGTGATTAGAGAAAATGTCTCAAAGTAATTCATACCAAAGGTTTGGGTAAATCCTTTGGCAACCAGCCTTGCTTTGAGCCGCTTGATAGAACCATCAGAGTGATGCTTGACAGAAAACACCCATCAACATCTGACAATTTTCTTGTTGGGAGGTGGTGTGACAAGATCCCATGTATGATTGATTAGCATGAAGAGCCTTCATCTCCTACATCATGGTTGATTTCCAACTAAGATGTCGTAGGACAAAAGTTGGACTTTTGAAAATATATGTTGTGTCCAGGGTTGTGGCAAACTTTGAGGCAGTAGAAGAGAGACAGACTAGACCACATGTGTCAGCAATAGAGTTCTTGATAACATAGGAGCGTGTACCTTTTCTCAGTGTCACTGGTAGATTGAATTGATCTAGAACTGATGATGAAAGGGGAGTTGCCTAGGATGCATCTTCCATGTGTCGGTTTAAAGGTTCTGTTGAGGGTGGATGTGACTGGATGAAGGGGTTCAGGAAGCAAGACCATTATGTCAGAAGGAGTTAAGGATGAAGAGGATGACGAGAAGTAGAGGTCATCTTCAAGGAAAGAGACGTCCGTAGAGATATAAACTCCGCCTGAGGTAGGGTCAAGACACTAGTATCCTTTTTTAGAGAAGGGGTAGCCGAGAAACAACGTTTGAATAGCTCGGGTGATAGTGTCTTGGCCTTGGGATCAAAATTATGTATGAAGGTGATACAGCCGAAAACCCGAGGAGGTAAAGAAAAAGGTGTAGATTGCGGAAAGACAACAGAAAAGGGAGTTCATTGTTTAAGAACCAAAGAAGATTGACTATTGATAAGAAAAGATGTATAGAGAAACACATTCGACAAGAACTGTTTCAGGACATTAGCATGAATAAGAAGAGAGCATGTAATGTCAAAAAGATGACAATTTTTACGCTTAACAATGCTATATTGTTGTAGAGAGATGTTAATAAATCATCCTAACGCCTTGGAAAGAGGAAACAATCTTGTGTATATTCAAGAGCATTGTTGGTAAGAAGGATTTTAATGGATGTGAAAAATTGTCAAATAATTCATTGTGTGAAACAAGCTAATCAATAAAAAACTTTATCACAAGTTTGAAGGAGGTATAACCAAGTCATTCTAGAAAAGTTGTCCAAAAATGTAAGAAAATATTTGAATTTTATTATAACTGGTAGTCTGGAAAGGACCTCAAACATCACGATGTACTAATTTTGTTTAGTTGTACAAGCTAGGAAGGACACACAATGGTGTTTCCCTAGCTGACAAGCAATACATAAGATAGATGAACAGGAAGAAATAAAATCATCTAAGAGTTTAAGCTTTTCCAAGGGTAGATATCCAAGTCCGAGATGTAGTTATAATGGAGTAAAAGCAAGAAGTGTAGGGAAATATGGAATCAGATATAGCAGCGAAAACAAAAAGTTTCTTGTCTTATTCCCCTTGAACAGTTGATTGTGTCAACGACTATAGATTCAGAAGGACGGTGGCACGGCATATACTTGATCGTAGAGCAAGTCGAGCGACTATCCTTGGAGCAACATGCTTCTTTCGCAAGAAGCACCTAGACGGTTGTCGGCGGCGGCCTCCTGGTGTATTACCACATACGGCGGTTGATGACGTCCTCCTAGTGGGTGGCAAAGGCCTCTACGTAGTCCACGGGGACCACCATAAACTCCTGTCGTTCTTTTAGAATAGACAGGAAGGAGTTAGCCCTTCAACGTCAACGTGCTACCGTTGACCGCTCTCCCTTGTTGTCTCTCCTTTTTACATGTAAGACTTGCTCAGGTTCTCACGTTACCACAACTGTGAGAAGACAACAATTGTCAGAGCTTATTGTTGTCTTCTGAAAGCCTCGACTACCCCTCTATTTCTAGGAGGGCCAGAGGCAGGGTTTTCAGATCAACTGGGAGTCAAACAAACGGAATTTCATGAATTATCTGGAACCTGTGAACCATGAACCAGTCGATTCACGTGTGAGACGATCGGTTCAACACTTGAATCGATCGGTTCACCATGTTTCCTATTTGCAAACATATTGGCTTTCAATATTCGATTAATGCACAACATGACATCAACATCAATCCTTGATCCAGTCTTACTGGTCTCCCAACCGGTCGTTTCACAACCTGAACTAGTCGATTCATACATCTGAACCAATCGATTCACTTCTTGAACCAGTCGTTTCATATTTCTGACAGCCAATCTTGTTTAACTTGAATACCTAACAGTTTATTAATCAAGATAAACCGTATTCATGAGTAAACTCATTTTCCAGGTGTATCCTATGTGTGTGACCCTATAGACCCCAAGTTACATTGGCAATGAATGTCCATAACTAATTTATGACATCACAAGCAATGAGCGGTATCTAGCAACATATTATTACTACCCAAGTATTTGGAAAGTTGGGAGACAACTTCCAACCTATAATATGTGATTAGCGTTACAATGATTGTATAGTTCCTATGTCTAAAATATCCAGATTGAACTCGAGACATGGAATCATCATCCTCTCCAACGTTCAATCCACGTTCCTCGAACTAGAGCAGACTGTCTGAGATACATGTAAGCTCACATATCATATATTGATTCACATGAGTATGGCCATACATTTCTCAGTCTCGCTTATCAAGTGGCCAGGATATCAACTCCAGTAGGAAGGACAAATCCCATCTACTTCACTCACAATCATTCCCCATGTGTCACAACGTATCCGAGCATCACCTTTTTGGTAAACCATATTCAAGGATACGTTGGATGATGTCAAAGTACATCGAACGACATGTGATGAGTGTAGTGATTTCATGTCTAAGAACCACAATCACCACCATCACTATGAGAACTAATTCTGACTACCATTCAATGGTTTCCATGCATCACTCTCAACACTTAAGTGTTTTAGCCTTTTACTTGAGTTGTCTTTAGTCTAATTGTAACATGGGCCCAATTGTGTATTGGCCCATTAGGGTTTGTCTAAGTATTTGTATGCTTCCTCCTTATCCTATTTATAGAAAAGGGTGGTTGCCTCGTATCTATCAAGCAATAATAAACACTCTACACATTTGGGGTTCTCCCAACTCATATCGTTCTCCACAACACTATTCTTTAGCAAGTACCTATGTGTTTGGTTTGATATCACATATCATGACTAATGAGATTTTGTCATCAACCAACACACATTCTAGTCTTATGTGTTATTGTTGTCTATCAGTTTCCACAATAACATTTGACTAGGGACACAACAAGAATATATGTACTCTTATCATTCGTATGATCTCACTGTTTAGGTCCTCAACCCAAAGACATACGTCATCGAGTAACATCATTCTTTAGACATCTATTGTGTTGTATCATTATCTCATGATTGAACAAACATATAGACGGAAATTGTCTTTATTATTAATCAATTTGTTTACAAAATATGCTATTGCAATCATCATAAGATTGGCTCTTTGGGCATACTTACCAACAAGAAGGGCATACATTGGACCGGGTGGTGCGGCAGAGAAGTAATGGAGACCACCAGGGTGCACACCCTACCCAATCATCTGCAAGTTCTTTTAATCATGTAGAACAAAACCAAAAGAACCAAAGGTCACGAAGCATCAAAGAGAATCAATAATTTTAGCAACCAACATGAGATTATATGGGAATTCAGGCACAAAGTGGACAACAAACAGTTTTTTTAGAAATATCAAGGTTAAGCTAAGCCTTGATTACAACAGGGCCCCTTGGGCTACAGAGCTGACTGGAGAGACATTGAATTATGTAGGAAAAACTTTAAAATCTTCAAGGTAGCAATTAAGGAGTAAGGGAGGACAGGAGTCAAGCAAGAGTTGTCGAGTCTGGTTGCTTCAAGCAGTGGTTGGCTAGTAGATCTGCAAGGTTGTTCATGGGCCTTCTCACATGGATCGCCTCCTTTATAGGGGATGCCTCCCATCAGTCTTTGATGGATTGAACAAGTAGTTTGTACTTGACCGAAGGTTCTATCAAACCATTCACCCATTGCACCGCCAGTTTCGAGTCACTCAGGATGATATATTGGGAGGCTTCCTTGGACTGAGTGTGTAAGTCATGCCTTCTAGAATAGCATGTAGTTGACCTCTCATTGGGTCAAATCCCTGCGGTGATAAGGTGGTTCTTTCTTTCCAATGTCCTTCACTATCCCTTATGACCAGACTGGTCGAGGTAAGGTTGTCCTTGGAATTCACTGTTGTGTCGACATTGACAGCAAGAGTGTCGGGCGTTATTCGAATCCAGTGTGGCACTTCAGAGAAATGTTTGCCTTGCTGGGTAGCGGGGAGTGAAAAGGCCCTTCATGACAGCGAAGGCCTCAACTTGGCAAGAGATGGCAAGAACCGAAAGAGGTTTGGATGAGTTGTTGAAGATGAGGGCATTTCTATTTTTCCAGATTAGCCAACAGGAAATCGCAAAAAGCACAACCTAACCCTCTGATTTCCTCAACGATTTTAGGTTGTACCCTAGCCAGGACGTAGTAGAGTCCGATACAAATAAGTTTGACGCTTCCTGTAGAAGGAGTAGCCGCCATGTCTTCCTTACTTCCTCACAGCTCTAATCACATGTAGGACTGTTTCATCATTCATATTGCATCTAGTACAGGTGATGGAATTAGTTAGCTTCTTCTTCAACCTAAGCACATTGCTGAGCAGTCTGTCCATGTGGATAAGCCATAGATGTGACTAAACTCTATGCGGGATCGGTGTTGACCAAATTGCAGAGTAGTGATCGAGTTCAGTTGTTTCTGTGGTGTCACTGAGTACTCTATATGTCGAGCTTGCTAAGAAATTGGCATCACTTGAATGTAGCCATATGAAGTTAACCTGCCCATAGTGGATCTTGGGTGGGGGCATGAAGGAAGAAAGTTTAAGTGTAGAAGAAAAAAGAACAGTGCCACATCAAGTGACTTGTTCTATCGACCCATCTGCCATAGTATTCGAGGAGTGCGGAATAAAAGAGACAGAGGTAGTAGAAAGGTTGGTCATACCCTTCATATGTTGTGTCACCCATGAGTCCACAATCTCGTTAGAATTTGTGGCAAGCAGAGATGCCCCAAAATTACCTTGAGGAGCGGTGGCTAGATTAGCTAAAAAAGAGGCAGTAGACTGGTCACCAATGCACCACTCAGAAGGTGCATAGGTTGTCATGTTGTTATGGAGGGGAGGATCCCCATAACATTGTGTAGTTTGAAGAAGGCGCTTGTACTCCTCATTTGACAATGAGACATGAGAAGATTGAGAAGATGCATGTGGTGGAGTCGGTGTACGAACAAATGTTTGACTGACATAGGCAGATGCTTGTGCGACAAGGGTAGAGCCCATGCCACGTCCTCTCCCGTAATGGGCTGGATAGCTATGCTTCGAGTGGCAGATGTCTACAATGTGGCCAACTAGCCACAATAAGTGCACTTTGGGCATTGGCCTCGTCCACGACCATGACCACGGCCTCTGGCCGCCGTAGCCATTGCTGGTGGAAGTTCAAATGTAGCAATGGGAGAGATGCGAGGAGCAAGCATCTCAAACTGGGCCAGGCATGAATATGCCTGGTCCATAGACGGAAAGGTTGCACCAATCAGGAGTTGTCGTACAGTATCAAAATGAGGATGAAGCATGTTGAGGAAGCGCCTAGTGAGGAGAGTTTCCCTCTCTTTGGTAACTACAATAGAAGTCATTGGAGAGAAGTTCAGCTAGTTTGACAGAACCTTCATTGCATCATACTACTTTCACAAGAGACGATCCACTTGTTGCTCAGAGAAGACCTTGTCCATGGTGGTGTAGATGCACAAACAGTTGTCCTCCTGGGTAAAAAACTGCTTCATTTCATCCAACATTGTCTTGTCACATTTGTGTTACATGTACTTGACTGCAACTTCAGGCTCCATGCAACCCTAGAGCTAGGAGAGAACCTGGTTGTTGCAAGTAGTCCATGTGATATAGGGCCCAACAGGGGCATCCTCATTGATAAACTTGAGTTTACCCCGTGATTCTAGAAATGTCTGAACAACACTCATCCATAGCAGAAAATTGTCATTATTGAGCTTGATAGTAGTGATATGAGGCATATCACTATAGATAATGGTAGGCATTGGCTTGACAACTATAGAATGAAATAATGGTATTTGATTATTAAAACAATTACAATGCTCTCTCCTTTATAGGATAAGAGAGTAAAACATAAAGCAGAGATGGGCAATATGGGACAAAAGAAAAAGGTTAACAGACAAGACAAGTCTAAAGCCCATAATACAATAAATAATAGAACCAGTAAAATATATATACTAATACACCCCCTCAAGCTGGAGCATAGATATCAATCATGCCCAGCTTGTCCATCATGGTAGTGAATCTGGTCATCAGAAGAAGTTTAGTGAAGAAGTATGCTACTTGATCAGAAGTATGTGTATATGGCGTGGAGATCTGGCTAGATAAGACAGCTTCCTGCACAAAGTGGCAATTGACTTCAATATGTTTGGTGCGTTCATGGAAGGTAGGATTGCTGGCAATGAATATAGTTACTTTGTTATCAAAGTACATGGGAATAGGTTTAGAATCACAAATACCAAAGTCTTTCAGAAGTCCATGGACCCATAAGAGTTCACACGTAGTATGAGCCATTGCTATATACTCAGCTTCAGCACTAGATCGAGCAACCACAATTTGCTTCTTGTTTTTCCAGGTAACAAGGTTACCACCTACAAAGGTGTGGTAGCCATATGTAGATTTGTGATCTATCTTGATTCCTGAATAGTCAGAATCAAAATAGTCTACGAGATTACAATGCCCATGTTTCCTGTAAAAGATGCTTTTTCCTAGAGAGCTTTTCAGATACTTCAGAATATGGCATACAACTTCCCAGTGACATTGGCTGGGTTTATCTAGATATCTACTTACTAGACCAATAGCAAAAGTGATATCAACCCTGGTAACAGTAAGATATATAAGATTTCCTACCATTCTACGATATTGATGATGGTCAGGGCATGGAGGAGAACTGTCATCATCCCAGACAGTATTAGGATCTTAGGGAGTAGCAGCAGGTATAGCCCCAAGCATTCCTATTTCAGATAAGAGATCTAGAACATATTTTCGTTGTGATAATCATAGACCAGAAGATGGCGAGAAACTTCAATGCCCAAAAAATATCTCAATTTGCCCATATCTTTGGTGACAAAGTATTTTTTCAAGTATTCTTTAGTGGCCAGAATGCATGCTTGATCACTGCCACATAATATGATATCAACAACATAAACAATCAGGATCACAAGACCAGAAGCAGTTTTTTGATAAACACAGAATGATCAGAGTGAGAACGACTAAAATTGAACTTTTAGAATGAAACTCAGTTTGCAAACCAGCCTCGGGACTGTTTTAGTCCTTAAATGGCTTCGCACAGGTGACAGATTTTGGATGACTCCCCTTGAGTAACAAATCCAAGAGGCTACTCCACGTACACCTCCTCATGCAGATCTCCATGCAGAAAAGCATTTTTGACATCTAATTGGAATAAAGACAAGTCAGAATCTACTGTTACAAAAATAAGTACACGGGCAAAGTTCAGGCGAGTAACAGGAGAAAAAATCTCAAAATAATCCACGTCATATGCTTGACCGTAAGGATCCAACGGCAGCCAACAGGTGAACAATCAGGAGGCGCATCAACCAACTCCCATGTGTGTCAATCAGTAAGAGCCTGCATTTCAGATTCCATGGCTTGACGCCATGCAGGATGCTGAAGAGCCTGGGTAGCATTTTTAGACACAAACAACAGATAGAGTGAAGTGAAATTGGCAAAATTTGTTCCCAAGTTAGCAATAGAATAGAAATTCTCAATGGGATGTTGAGTGCAAGACTGAATCCCTTTGCGTAAACTAATAGGAATATCCAAGTCAGAAAATACCTGAGGTGGGGGTGGATCTGCCAACGAGAATGGAAAACTTGGAGGGGCCATGGAGGGAGTTGTAGCTTTCAATCATCTTTGACATACTTGCAGCAGAGGAATCGGTGCAACATTCGTGTCCAGTAAATCAGTATCATCAATCATAGGTAAAGGAGTATCCACTAGTAAATCAGATGTTGGAGTGGAGCCAGCAGTATAATAGAAAGACATATGCTCAAAAAAGACTACATCGACACTAACCATCCACTTCTTTGTAGAAGGATCATAACAACGATACCATTTGTGTGTCCTAGAATACCCCAAGAAAACACACTTGGTTGCACGTGGATCCAGTTTGGTCAAGCCAAACGCTAGTTTTTCACAAAACAGGTGCTTCCAAAAATCCAAGGGGGCACAGTCTAGAGAGGGACATCAGGGTATAAAATTTGATATGGCACTTGATTGCCAAGAACAGAAAAAGACATGCAATTAATGATGTTACACGCAGTGGATACTGCTTCTGGCTAGAAAAATTTGAGGACATTGTAGTGGAAGAGAAGAGTTCGGGCAACCTCAAGAAGATGACGATTCTTACATTCGACAGTAGCTGACAAAGTGGGAAGTGCTACTGGATGTCCTTTTGACGTTAGAGTCCTAGAGTCGTCCCTGTACACTAAGGTCTTTGGGTGTGTTTTGTAGACGTGCTTTCGATATGTGGTTGGCGTGTGTGCCCTTTTGTGTATAGCTGTGGTGGATATATATATATATATAAATATATATATATATATATATATATATATGTTTAGGACATGTTTTCTTGTAACAGGCTGAGGACATCCATGGTAAGTGCTTTGTGTCCTGTCAGGACTGGTATGTAAAGGTTTTTGCGGCTTTGGTGTTTAATGAAAATGGTTTTAAATTTTCAGTAATTTCCAGCAACCTGTTTGTTTAATCTTTCTTCAGCGGTTAAGTTTTGAGTAATCTCGCTTGTGTGGCACGAAGCGTCACAACTTGATCTTCCGTGTAGCATAGTAACAAAAGTCTCTGAACTTCACGAAAAATTGGCAATTTTTTGCAATTTTATAGGCTCCCGAATTTTCACCACGATTAATACGTCGGTCGTCGACTTTTCACAAATTTTCCCGTTTTTTCACGATTTATACAATTTTTCACAATTGTTCATGACTTTTCACGTTTTTTCACGATGTTTCTCTTTTAAGCCGTTTGTTCTTTTTTTACCAAACCATGTACACATAATTCCTTACATACACTAAACCTCCAACCCCCCACTCTCCCTAAAGTGCATTGTTGTTATTCAACTATTCTCTAATTCTTTTCCTATTTTTTCACTCAATCAGATTTTGTCTAGTGACCTTAATAGTCACACTTGTATCTAATATGTATGTATATATATCAAAACATATATATACACACATATATATATATGTATATGTATATGTATATATATATATATATATATATATATATATATATATCAAAACATATATATATATACACACACACATATATATATATGTATATGTGTGTGTATATATATATATATATATATATATAGAGAGAGAGAGAGAGAGAGAGATATGTATATATACACACGTATGTGTATATATGTATATATATATGTATATATAAGTATATATATGTATATATATAGCCGACTTATTCTCGATTATTTCCAAATAGTTGACCGAACTTTGACCAAAATATATCGATTTTTTCACGAACTTTTCTGATTTTTTTCCGAATTCCAATTTTTTCGGGCCAGCTGAAAAGTTGCCGAATCCCGAATTTGTCACTGCGGCGTGTAGTTGTTAATTGCTTCTTTAATTGTGTTAGCTTAACCTAATTGATAGATTAACTTTGGTTTAATTTTTCACAATTGTTCATGACTTTTCACGTTTTTTCACGATGTTTCTCTTTTAAGCCGTTTGTTCTTTTTTTACCAAACCATGTACACATAATTCCTTACATACACTAAACCTCCAACCCCCCACTCTCCCTAAAGTGCATTGTTGTTATTCAACTATTCTCTAATTCTTTTCCTATTTTTTCACTCAATCAGATTTTGTCTAGTGACCTTAATAGTCACACTTGTATCTAATATGTATGTATATATATCAAAACATATATATACACACATATATATATATATGTATATGTATATATATATATATATATATATATATATATATCAAAACATATATATATATACACACACACATATATATATATGTATATGTGTGTGTGTATATATATATATATATATATATATAGAGAGAGAGAGAGAGAGAGAGAGAGAGATATGTATATATACACACGTATGTGTATATATGTATATATATGTATATATAAGTATATATATGTATATATAGCCGACTTATTCTCGATTATTTCCAAATAGTTGACCGAACTTTGACCAAAATATATCGATTTTTTCACGAACTTTTCTGATTTTTTTCCGAATTCCAATTTTTTCGGGCCAGCTGAAAAGTTGCCGAATCCCGAATTTGTCACTGCGGCGTGTAGTTGTTAATTGCTTCTTTAATTGTGTTAGCTTAACCTAATTGATAGATTAACTTTGGTTTAATTCAGCTTTTACTCAATTGCATACCCCCTAGCTTAATTAACCAAACGAAACTTGAAACCGTATAAATCCTAACTTTGCATCTAGGAACCTAGAGAACCCTATAGCTCTAGATACCCTCTAGTGTCTAGAGTCGTCTCTGTGAACCGAACCCGACTGGCTACTCATCTACAATCTCGAGCATGTAAGCTTGTGGATCTGTTGTGTTAGTGTGTGAACTGAGCTACATATTGTAATCCTGAGCGACCGTGCATCATTTTCATCTGGCATATGCCCCCATTCGCAGTGTCATCTTGGCTTGCAACCAGATTTTTGCTCTAAAGGACACTCACATCTATAGCAATTTGATGTGCAACTACAACTTAATTTGCCTGCCCTGCCTGAACCACAACTTTCCATTGTTGTTGCTTCTCATGGGTGAGGACAACATTCCTAAAATAAAATGTACCTTCTCCAACAAATTGGTCACTCGAAGGAGAAATGCTATCAGAAGAATGGATATCCCTACGGGCAAGGCTGTAGAGCCGACAGTGCTCATGTTGCCCAAACAACAGACAACTCCTCACAAGTCCACATCTCCCCCATGGAATATGAGAAGCTACTATAGGCATCTCAAAAGCCTCAAGGATCCAAAGACTTCATGACTTGACATCTCACTGTGACATCTTTAGTGCATCTGGCCTCCAACCAAGGAAATATGAGGCCACCATGATAAAAACCAGTTTTCCTTAGATTGTCGACTCTAGGGCCATCCAACACATGAAGGGTATGAGAGGCCTCCTTTTTACCCTAGAATCACATATTCTCTTATTACTCTATCATACAACTACCAAATCCAATAAAACGGTCCAACAATATGGCACTGTGAATCTTTCACCAAATCTTCAACTTAATTCAATATTCCAAAATTTTATTTTCATATAATGAATGTCGCTAAACTGTTGATACTTTTAACTATTAGGTAAACTTTGGTAGTCATGGTGTCATGATGTAGAATTCTCAGAGTTTGAAGATGGTTGATTTGGATTCTAGAGCTGGTGGGTGAGTTGGTTGGTGATCTTTACTACTTCGGTGATGGATATCAACAATCTGCTCGCTTTCGTGTTCAGTCCTTCAGCTACACCAGCACTACGACCGCCATCTCAAGAGAAACTCAAATAGCTTGAGCCATCTTTATAAAAAATGATCTTTCATGCAATTTTTTCAACTTGTGAAGCAAACATGTTTTCTTTTCTACACAACTGTTTTATGATTGGCAAGCATTTCTGATCTTGTCCACAGTGACACAGGTGGTCCTATTAAAGCACAAGTTTTAATGGATTTTGGTATTTTATTACGTTTATCGAGGACTTTTCAAGAATGACTTGGTTAGATTTGATAAAATCTCATGATGAAATGTTTGATGTGTATCAACCTTTTTTATTGAATGGTTAAAACTTCATTTAGTATCTCCATGAAGGCCTTCCACAATAACAATGCATTGGAAAATATCTCCAAATTTGTGTCTAAGTTCTGCCTTGATAATGGAATGACTATCAAAGGTTTTTAGCGCACACACCACAACAAAATACAGTTGTTGAGTGCAAGAGTCGCCATTTGTTGGACGTAAAGCGTGCTCCTCTATTTCATGCACAAATGCCCAAATCATACAACTCTGAAGCTGTCCTTGCATCTTATTTCCTTAGATCGCCAACTTTCCTATGTTCTTCCAAACAACATTTTGTTCTCCTTCGTCTTTCCCAATGACAAAATCTTACATCTTCCCCTCTAAATGTTTGGTTGTGATGCTTGAGTTCACAACTTTAATCCTAAGACAGACAAACTTGATCCACACTCTATTAAACTATTTTTCTTGGCTATTCAACCTTTCAAAAACGGTATAAATTCCTAGCAATCGATGAATGTACATCTCTATTGATGTCACATTACATGAATATAACATCGTCTTCGTCATTCCTACTTTTCCCTAGCCTTTTCCGCATACCAAGTTTGTCGAATTTGATCTTTTTGATCCCACTGATTCCCTCACTATCTTGTACACAGTCGCGGCATTGTAATCTTCATTGCGCACAACGGTGTATGTCGATGTACATTATCTATGTATGAGTAGTATGGGGTCAACATGATGTCCAACAAAGGGTCTAAAGTATTTGACAATGTCATATGCAGTGCATGGGTTGCTTTTAGTGAGGAGAGGAACGTTGAAGGAACTCATTACGGACCAAATACCCTACTTCTACAATCAGCACAAGCACCTGCAAACTACAAGATCTGGGTTACGACCAATATTTAAAACTTTTGCTCCATTTGCAACGTGTAGCTCCACCTCCCCTTTCTTCAAGGGTTTACTTATTTTCAGATCATGCATATTTGAGCATATGTGAGATCCACATCCGATATCTAATATTTATGCTGAAGAAGTAGATAAGTTCATCTCTATAACATATAAACCTGAAGTGGAGATCTCTATCCCATACTTTTTGTTCTTCAATTCCGCTAAGAAGAGAGGACAATTTCTCTTCCAATATCCAGTCTGCTGACAATGGTGGAAATTTCCTTCCTTTTGCCTTAGGTGTAGAAGACTTAGACTTTTTGGCCAAGCTTCGAACCTTTTTTGACTTTTTCTTTGTCTTCGGACTTTCCTTTTCCTCTGTTGACCATCAACACGGATTTGGACTTGTCTTTCATTTGTCCCTTAGTTGTTCTCAACATTAGAAGTAGCTTTGTCAAAGATTTAACAAAATTGTTTATGTTGTAGTTAATGAAATTGATTAAATGAATTCGGCAACGATTGTAGGATCACATCCGCGGCCAACTCTTGGCCTGAAGGAAATCCCAGTCTAGCTAGACATTCCACATATCTAATTAACTTGAATACATGGGGTCCAACTGGATCACCTTCCGCAGTTTCGACTTAAATAATGCCTTAGAAACATCATACATTTTTTGCCTTGCCTGTCTTAGTACATATTCCTGAGATGTGTTATCATCTCAACAACTCCCATGTTCTTATGTTGCTTCTGAAGTTCATGATTCATGGAGCATAGTATAAGGCACTTGATTTTCACAGTGGAATGCCTCTTATAAGCTTCCATTTCTGCTCTAGGTGCATTTGGGCTAGATCATTTGGTAATGATGTATCCAGGACACAAAGCTTAAGCTTGTGTGTGAGAACAATTACCAGTGTCATGAACTAGTCATTGAAGTCATTTCTATTAAATTTTTACAATGTTTGATCGTCGTGAAAAGTTATTGGTGTTGTTTGCCATTTGATCTATAAGAAGTATTTACAGGAGTTAATATTTGATTTGAAAAGGATTTATCAATATTAATTTTGTCCTTAATTAAATATCGCTAACACTATTTTCTTTCAAATTAATATACTCCACTATTAGTAAAAAAATCACATCGTACAATCTTCTCATGAGACAAGATCCATATTTCATCAAATCATGAGTCAGTTTTGGTTGATCACCCACAACTTGACTATTTAGGTAGACAATGTTTGCCAATTGCATCTAATGCAACTTTTGATAGATGAATTCACAATCCTTTGTCATAACCATCTATATGACTCCAAGTGCTTAATCCTGTTAACATCACCTCATTAAGTATGACCCAAAGGCCAACACAATAGAATATGCACCCTATTTCAGCTCTATGTTACATTTTCTCAATGACAAGACATAACCAGTAGTTGTATATTCAACATCTGCAATATAGATGACTACTGCAGCAACAACACCTGTACTGCTGTGTCCAAGGGGTGTCTAGGCCGTCGCCATGTCCGGGCTACAAAAAAAGTTTAAAATGGATAGGACACATCCCAGCCGTGTCCATAACGCTTTGGGTCAGGTGTCCAGGAAGCGTTTGTGTCCAAAACATGACTGAGAATGACATGGGGGTCGTCTAGAAGTGTTTTTGCTTCATAGGTTGTGGCCATACTAATGCAATCCTTTTGAGCCACAAAGGATTACTATCCACCTAAAATCCATTGCAATATATGCATCATCAACCTGTGAACCTGCATTTGTGTTGCATCACATCAATGGCTCCATGGACTCTCCTTGGATCTACATAGTTGCCTCGTCACACTAAATCTCCAAGTGAATGTATGCCGCAAAGTTGCGTGCAATGCAGCATGTGTGTTAAGGTTCAAGACCTCTCACCCATTTATTAACAGAAATTAGAGAAATTACTTAGAGGTCCAACAATATATAGAAATTACAAATAATAGAATATAAAGAGACATATTACCACTCCCCCTCAAGCTGGAGCGTACACATCGTATATGCCCAGCTTGTTGCAAAAGCTCTGAGATGTTGTTGGACTCAATGGCTTTGTGAAGACATCTGTAAGTTGATCTTCAGATTTGACGTGCGGAGTCACAACAGTGCCATTCTTGATCTAATCTATGATGAAGTGCCAGTCAACCTCTATATGCTTAGTGCGTTGATGGAAGTCAGGATTCTTGGCAATGTAGATAGCAGCCTGATTGTCACATCTGAGCTCTATGGAAGACGAAACAGGAATCTTTAGCTCAGAAAGCACAGATTGAACCCACTGCAACTCGCAACAAGCATGACCCATTGCTCGATACTCAGCTTCCTTGCTTGATCTAGCCACAACATTCTGCTTTTTGTTTTTCCAGGTGATAAGGTGATTTCCTAAAAATGTGCAATACCCAGAAGTAGACTTCCTGTCATTCAGATTACCAGCCCAGTCTGCATCTGCATAACCGGTAAGAACAAGAGTAGACACAGGAGTCTTGGGTCTATAGTAGGTGATCCCCTTATCGGGTGCACCCTTCAGATATCTTAGAATACGGCAGACTGCCATCCAGTGTGACTGTTGTAGTGAGCTCATATGCTGACTCACCACTCCTACAGTAAAGGAAATGTCAGGGTGAGTAATTGTCAGATATATTAATTTACCAACAATTTTCCTGTAGTATCCTGGATTTGGATAATCAGTATCATCAGTCATCTCCTTCACATGATAGTCCATAGGAGTAGACACCGGCTTGGATTCACTCATGCCAGCTTCCTGTAGTAAATCCAGCACGTATTTCCTCTAGGACAAATTAGTACCTGCATGAAATCTAAGTACTTCAATGCCCAAAAAATATCTCAGTTTGCCCAGCTCCTTTGTATGAAAGTGCCCTTGCAATCCTTCCTTCACACGTGATATGCTTGTAGAATCACTGCCAGTGATAACTATATCATCAGCATATACAGCAATAATAATGGATCCAACAGAAGAGCTAGAATAAAATAAGGAGTGATCAGTCGCAGAACGAGAGAAGCCCATCTTTAGTACAACATCACTGAACTTATCAAACCAAGCTCTAGGAGATTGTTTCAATCCATAGATGGCCTTCTTCAATCTACACACTTTCTGACACTCCCCCTGAGCAACAAAACCAGGAGGTTGCTTCATGTACACCTCTTCATATAGATCACCATAAAGAAAGGCATTCTTTACATCAAGCTGAAATGGAGGCCAGTCAAAAGTAGTAGCCAGAGAAATAAGAATCCGCACTGAATTCAGACGAGCCACTGGTGAAAACGTCTCAAAGAAATCAACTCCATATGTCTGAGTGTAACCCTTTGCCACCAGTCTAGCCTTCAACCTCTCAACTGAACCATATGGATTATGTTTTACTATGAATACTCATATGCAGCCCACAACATTTTTACCTGGAGGTAAAACAATAAGATCTCGTGTTATTTTGTAGAAGAGCAGACATTTCCATATGCATTGCCTATTTCCAGCCAATATCTTTCATAGCATCAAGATGAATTCTTGGAATGACCACATAATCAATCCCAAGAGCAAATGACCGGGTCTGCTTAGATAATTTTGACAAACAATACACATTTGCAATAGGGTGTCAAATAGTACAGGAACGAGTACCTTTGCGAACTGCAATGGGAACATCAAGGTCAGATGGTTATGTAGAAATCTCTTGAGTAGAGGAAGATGGGGAAGGCTCAGAGACCGGAGTCGCTACCTCCTCTGGATCCTGCCTACCTCATCCGTTGTAAACATGTGGATATTGTTGAATTAATGTATCACCTGGTGGTTGTTCTTCCTGAATTACAGTATAGTCAGGAATGATAGGTGGCACTCTCTCCCTTACTGTGGCACTACAGATATGGACATCCGTCATTGGAGAGATTGAGAAAGTTAGAACCTGAGTTATCCCAAGTGTCTTCATTAGAGTGTCAGTCATGTCAACTAGGAAAACATCATAGAATGCCTTATCCCAGTCGTGTCAATAAACGGGCGTCTTGTCCCTTTGAGTTAATCCACAGTGATGTTTGGGGTCCTGTAAAGACCAATAGTTATAATGGTTTTCGCTATTTTATTTCTTTTGTGGATGATTTTTCTCGCATGACATGGATTTATATGTTAAAGAGTCGAGAGTCTGTGTTATCCATTGTCAAGCATTTTCATCAAGAAATTAAAGTTTAATTTGATTGCAATCTTTATAAAATTCAATCTGATAATGCCTTGGAATATGTTCAAAGTGTTATGGCTGATTTTTGTAGATCCGTTGGGATGATTCATCGTACGTCTTGTCCTCACACCCCTCAACAAAATGGGGTAGCTGAGCGGAAAAATTGTCACCTACTTGATATTACCAGGACTATTATGTTTGAATCCAATGTCCCTAAGAGGTTTTGGTCTTATGCTTTACTTACTGCCTATTTCCTAATCAACAGGAAACCCTCTTCGGTGCTTCAAGAACGTACTCCGTTTTGATCCTAAGGATGATAAGTTATCCCCTAGGTCTAGTAGGACTCTTTTTCTTGGGTACTCCAACACTAGCAAAGGATACAAGAGCTATTGTCCCAGTCTCCGTCGTATGTTTATGTCTCGGAATATAACCTTCCATGAATCCACACCATATTTCTCAAGTGTTCCCAGTAAGAGAGAACCGCTCAAAAGGATAGCCGAAGCAGGAGCAGATACTTGGTGAGGCAGACTGTCACCATGGAAGAGGTAGAGATCACCTTTCCTAGGCCCCCCACCAATCGTCCTCATACTCTTGAGATCTTGTAATACAAAGCAGGAAGGCTCAAATGTTATTGTATAGTTCACAGTATCGATTAATTTTGTAACAGAGACAAGATTAAAAGGAAATGCAGGCACATAGTGAACAGATTTAAGATCAATTTTAGGAGTCGGAGAAATAGATCCTGTGAAGCAACCTGCATCCCAGTCGATACTATCGACATTCTGTCGATAGTATCGAGATCAGTTCAGGTTCAAGTTGAAGCAAGCTGCATCCCGGTCGATACTATCCACACACATGTCGATAGTATCGAGATTGGTTCAGGCGCAAGACAATATTCCGTCGATACCATCGACACTCAAGTCGATGGTATCGACACCGGCACAGCGGCGGAACGGCAAACCAGCGGCAGATCTATTTTACTTATGGAATTTATTTTTTATTGTTTTTCTCTCTTTGTACCTCATGTACTTACCCTAATACATATATACAAGTGTGTAGGCTCAAGCCCTACTCACGTTTGCTGCATCTTGCAGCCGACATGTGATCGGTGTTTCCGTCTTCTTCCTCCTTCATTTCTTCTTACATGGTATCAGAGCAGAGATCGATCTAGGGCTTCTTCCTTCTCTCTCCGGAGAATCTCTCCAGGTCTCTCTCTCCTTGACGGCCGGCTGCTTCCCACCCGTCGGCTTGGCATAATCCTGCGGCTGAGGAGAACCACCGTTAGCTAATCTGGGTCTGCGGTAGATATCTAATTCTACCGTAGCCGCTATCACAAAGCAGTTGAGGATCTCCAGGTGATCCAACGATCATCTAAAAACACCACCGGAGGACTAGCTTCGTCTCAATCATCATCCTAGTCACACCTTCATGTGTGATTAGGAATATCATTTGGAGGTTGTGAATGCGTCAGTAACGCATTTCTCTTTGTTTTCTTCTGTGTGTGACGTGTATCTCTCCGTCACCACATCTTCCTTGATGTGTATCAATCTGTCATATATTTCGTTCTACAATGGAGGATATCAAGACACCTATGATCTACAACGAGGTGTCACCTATCGCCTCTATCAAACTCAACGGGAAAAATTATCTTCTATGGATGAACGCCATCCACACCGTCTTGGAGGCTCGTGACAGAGCAAGGCATGTTGACTCGGGTCCCAACGCATCTACTGACGAAGGGTATGCTGAACGGAAGCGACATGACAGTCTTGTGAAGACTTGGCTGTGGAATAGTATGGAATCCGCAATCGCCGCACGGTTCATGTTCTACTCTACGGCCAAGGAAATATGGGACGCAGTGAAGCAACATTACTCTCAAGAGAAGAATGCTCTCCGTCAGTTTATGATCTATGACCGTTTATTTGCTGAAAAACAGGGTGACCGATCTCTTGAGGAATATTTTGGGGCGATTCAGGCTATTGCTCAAGAGCTAAGTTATTATCATCCTGTGACTGTTGCAGAACATATAAAGGATAGAGATGATCTAGTTACAGCCAAATTCTTATCTGGGCTTAACTCGACTTGTAGCTCCGCTCGGAGCGTTATCTTGGCTACTGATAAACTACCCAGCCTTGTGGAGGCTTATTCAAGGATCCAGCAATCTCTATTTGAGTCTGTTTCCTTTGTTCCTGATATACCTTCTGGAGAATCCCATGCGTCCGTTGCTGCTGCGGTACGAGGAGGACGCCCCGGTATGGGTAGAGGGTGTGGGACACGTCCGAAATGTACCTTTTGTGACAAATCGGGACATACAGTGGAGAAGTGTTGGAAGAAACATGGAAGACCTACTGCACCACCTGTGGGGGCAGCACATTGTGCCACCACTACAGGATCCTCATCCTCTACAACTGTGGGTACTACCTCTGGCACCGGCATCACTCTCACTCAAGAAGAATATGATCGGTTCATTCAGGCGACACAACACATGAGTATGGGGTCATCATCATCTTCTTCATCGGCAAATCTGGCATCTACAGCTGGTAATCAGGCAACATCTCTCATAGCATCTGGCTCATCCTCATCTTGGGTGGTTGATTCTGGCGCCTCTCAGCATATGACTGGTATGAGGAGATTGCTCCACACTATTGACTCGTCTATTCCTCACCAATCTGTTACACTGGCAGATGGTTCAGTGAAAAGAGTTTTAGCTAGTGGATTTGTCTCCCTAACACCCAAGATTGATCTTAAATCAGTTCACTTTGTGCCTGAATTTCCTTTTAATCTTCTTTCTGTTGCAAAACTGATTGACACTCTAAAATATTGGGTAACATTTGGACCTTCTTGTTTTATTTTACAGGATCTCAAGAGTATGAAGACGATTGGTGGGGGCCTAGGAAAGGTGATCTCTACCTTTTCAACGGTGACAGTCTACGTCGCCAAATGCCTGCTCCTACTCCATCTATCCTGTTGAGTGGTTCCCCCTTACTATGGCATTGCAGATATGGACATCCTTCTTTGGAGAACCTGCGGAAGTTGGAACCAGAATTGTCCCAATTATCTTCCTTAGAGTGTCAGTCATGTCAACTGGGAAAGCACCATAGGTTATCCTATCCCAGTCGAGTCAATAAGCGGGCTTATTGTCCCTTTGAGTTAGTGCATAGTGATGTGTGGGGTCTTGTAAAAGACCAGAGTTATAATGGTTTTCGTTATTTTATCTCCTTTGTCGATGATTTCTCACGCATGACATGGATCTACCTTCTTAAAAGTAGAGAGTCCGTGTTGTCTATTGTGAAACATTTTCATACTGAAATTAAAGTCCAATTTGATTGCAATATAAAAATTCTTCAGTCTGATAATGCTTTGGAGTATGTTCAAAAGGCTATGTTTGATTTTTGTAGCTCGGTTGGTATGATTCACCGCACATCTTGTCCTCACACCCCTCAGCAAAATGGGGTGGCAGAGAGGAAGAATCGCCATCTTCTTGATATTGCTCGATCTATTATGTTTCAATCTAATGTGCCCAAGAAGTTTTGGTCTGAAGCTCTTTTAACTGCTTGTTTCTTGATTAATAGGCAACCTTCCTCTGTTCTTCACGGACAGACTCCTTTTTCTGTATTGCGTCCCAAGGACTCTCCCTATCCTATTCCTCTTAGAGTTTTTGGTTGCACTTCCTTTGTCCATAACTTCGACCCTAAGACCGACAAGCTATCTCCTAGGTCCATTAAAACACTGTTCCTGGGTTACTCTACTACGAGCAAAGGATACAAGTGTTATTGTCCTAGTCTTCGCCGCATGTTTGTGTCTAGGGATGTCACTTTCCATGAGACCACTCCATATTTCTCCAATGCTATGAGCAAGGGGGAGCAGTTGAGAGAGGGAGAGCCACCAAAAATACAAAATGAGAGACCGGCACCATCAGTGCCGAGTGAGGGAGTGCCACCTATCATTCCGGATTTTACTTCTATTCCGGATGAACAAGCAGGAGATAGACCCGCCATTGAGCATTATACACATGTATACCATAGGCGAGGCAGGCAAGATCCAGAAGAAGTAGCGGCACCAGTCCCTGAGCCCTCACCATCGCCTTCTGCTCAAGAGAATCCTACAGAGACATCAGATCTCAACCTTCCTATAGCTGTTCGGAAAGGTACTAGGTCATGTACTATTAAACATCCTATTACAAATGTATGTTGCCTGTCTCATCTGTCTAAGTAGGCTCGTGTATTCGCTATTGTGATTGATTCTGTGACTATACCAAGAAATCATTATGATGCTATGAAGAACAGTGGCTGGACACAGGCTATGCAATGTGAAATGTCAGCTCTCTTAAATAATGGTACTTGGGATCTGGTTGATCTTCCTGCAGGAAAGAAAGTAGTAGGTTGTAGATGGGTTTTCACTATTAAACACAATATGGATGGATCTGTTGAAAGGTTGAAAGCCCGATTGGTTGCAAAGGGCTACACCCAAACCTATGGTGTTGACTTCTTTGAAACATTTTCTCATGTTGCTCGCCTGAATTCTGTGCGGATCATTATTTCTCTTGCTACTACCTTTGATTGACCACTATTTCAGTTGGATGTAAAGAATGCTTTTCTCCATGGTGATCTACAGGAAGAAGTTTATATGGAGCAACCTCCTGGATTTGTTGCTCAGGGGGAGTGTCAGAAAGTATGCAAATTAAAAAAGGCTATTTATGGGCTGAAACAGTCACCTAGAGCTTGGTTTGACAAGTTCAGTGAAGTTATTCTTCAGATGGGTTTTTCTCGCTCCATGACCGATCATTCCTTATTTTACTCCAGCTCTTCTCGTGGATCCATTATCCTTCTTGTCTATGTTGATGACATAGTAATTACTGGCAGTGACACCATGGGAATATCTCGTGTCAAAGAGGGTTTGCAAAAACACTTCCATACAAAGGATCTGGGCAAACTAAGATACTTTCTAGGCATTGAAGTGCTTAGATCTCATGCAGGAATCAATTTATCTCAGAGAAAATATGTGCTTGATTTGTTACAGGAGACAGGCATGGATGAATCTAAACCGGTATCTACACCAATGGATTATCACATCAAAGAGGTGGTTGATGATGCTGAGTATAAAGATCCAGAATATTACAGGAGAATAGTGGGCAAGTTAATATATCTAACAATCACCCGACCTGATATTTCATTTGTTGTGGGCGTGGTCAGCCAATATATGCATTCTCCGCGACAATCACACTGGACAGCGGTCTGCAGAATTCTGAGGTATCTGAAAAATGCTCCCGGTAAAGGTATCACATATTCTAGACCAAAGGCACCTCCATCTACCCTGTCTCTCACAGGATATTCAGATGCTGACTGGGCTGGTGATCATATTGATAGGAGATCTACATCAGGTTATTGTACCTTTCTAGGTGATCATCTTATCACATGGAAAAGTAAGAAGTAACATGTGGTTGCTAGATCTAGCACTGAGGCTGAATACCGTGCTATGGCTCATGCATGTTGTGAATTGAAATGGGTCAAATCTGTTTTATCTGAATTGCAAATTTCTCTTCTACCTTCTATGGAGCTCAAGTGTGACAATCAATCTGCTATGCACATTGCCAAAAATCCTATCTTTCATGAGCGTACAAAACACATAGAGGTTGATTTCCATTTTATTCGTGATCAAATAAAAGACGGCACTATTGTGACTCCATATGTCAGATCTGAAGATCAACTAGCAGATATTCTGACAAAGCCTTTGGGTTCAGCGATCTTTCAGAGACTTTGCGGCAAGCTGGGCATACACGATGTGTACTCTCCAGCTTGAGGGGGAGTGTGAAGCAACCTACATCCCGGTCGATACTATCGACATTCTATTGATAGTATCGAGATCAGTTCAGGTTCAAGTTGAAGCAAGCTGCATCCCGGTCGATACTATCGACACACATGTCGATCGTATCGAGATTGGTTCAGGCGCAAGACAATATTCCGTCGATACCATCGACACTCAAGTCGATGGTATCGACACCGGCACAGTGGCGGAACGGCAAACCAGCGGCAGATCTATTTTACTTATGGAATTTATTTTTTATTGTTTTTCTCTCTTTGTACCTCATGTACTTACCCTAATACATATATACAAGTGTGTAGGCTCAAGCCCTACTCACGTTTGCTGCATCTTGCAGCCGACATGTGATCGATGTTTCCGTCTTCTTCCTCCTTCATTTCTTCTTACAGATCCACTTGCTAACATTCTCCTCACTGAACCATCTGCTATGGTCATAGATTTGTGAGGAATATGTGAGTCAATGGAATGAAGTTAGTCTCCTAATACCAGTCATATCCTGTGACACTCCAGAATCAACCACCCATGAAGAAGTTGAACCAGAAGCCAGTAAAGAGGTAGCCTGATTACCAGTGGTAGATGCCAGATTTGCTGAGGAAGAAGATCCCACAATCAGATGTTGTGTAGCCGAAATAAATATATCATATTCTTCCTTTGTGAGTGTGATCCCAGAAGAACCAGAACTTTACAGACGGCTCAGAAGACTCAACAGTACTCGCATAGTTTGCTGCCCCTACAGGTGGGGCAGCAGGTCTACCATGTTTATTCCAGCATTTCTCAACAGTGTGTACAGGTTTGTCACATAAGGTGCACTTAGGACGTGCTCCACGTCCTCGGCCCATACTTGTACGGCCTCCTCTAACTGCAGCGACTACAGATGCATGCATGGGAATCTCCAGAAGGCGAGAATGTTGTAGAATCAACTAGTTCAAAATTTGATTGTAAAATCCTCGAGTAGGCTTCTTACAGGCTGGGAAGTTTGTCAGAAGCGAGGATGACACTGCGGGCTGAACTGCATGAAGAACTCAGGTCAGATAGAAACTTTGTAGTAATCAAGTCATCTCTGTCTTTGACTTGTTCTTGGACAGTCACTGGATGATAGAAGCTCAGTTATTGAGCAATACCTTGGATCACTCCGAAATATTCTTCTAAAGGCTTGTCTCCCTGTCGTTCTGCGAAGAGGCGATCATATATCATAAACTGATGAAAAGCATTCTTTTCTTGAGAGTAATGCTTCTTTACTGCATCCCATATGTCTTTGGCAATAGTATAGAACATGAACCTAGCAGCAATACCAGGTTCCATGCTCCCCCATAGCAATGTCTTCACCAGACTGTTATGACGCTTCCATTCAGCATAGCCTTTGTCAGTAGAAGCAGGAGGAACAGAATCAACATACCTTGCCTTATCTCGGGATTCTAACACTGTATGGACAGCATTCATCCACAAGAGATAATTCTTCCTGTTAAGCTTGATGGAGGGGATAGGTGACATCTCGTTGTAGATGGTAGATGCCTTGGTGTCCTCCATGATTCAACGGAGAAATAGGGTGACGGAGAGATACACGTCACAAAAAGGATTGAGGGTGACGGAGAGATACACGTCACCAGAAGGATTGAGTGACGGGGAGATACACGTCACGTCAAATGATTAGATGTGTGTCTGACGCATCCATAGCCCCCGAACGAAAATTCCCTAATCACACATGGAGATGTGATTAGGAATTTCCATCATACGGACGGAGCCTCCAGTATGAAATTTAATGAGCTGTTTTACGTAAACGCTGCTTCAGAATCAACCGGAGGAACCACGGGCTGCTGGCGGCCGATGCGCCTGCCCTGGGCCGTCGGCTACGGCGCCCGTCCTTGGCCGGCGGCTGCTGCTGCCACTCCTAGCCGGCGGCGGCGCTGCTTGCTGCCCGGGAGGGCGGCGGCGCCGACTGCTGGCCTTTGTGGCTGGCGGCGGCGGCGTGGAGGAGAGGAAGAGAGAGGAGGGGGGTGGCGGCCTGGATGTACCCTAGGTGGTACCATGTGAACGTATGCCGCAAAGCTACAGGCAATGCAGCGTGTGTGTTAGGGTTCAAGACCTCTCACCCTTTTATTAATAGAAACTGGAGAAATTACATAGAGGTCCAGCAATATATAGAAATTACAAAAATAGAATATAAAGAGATATATTAACACTCCAAAATTTATTTTAATGCTATTTAATATTTACATGATATGTAGAAACCTCGAATTACATTACAAGACTAAAGCATAAATAGCATAAAGCATATATATTAATAGAGTGAACATCAAATTTTCTTGAACAGCAAAATTCATAGTTTGAATTTGTCATGATGTGTTTATATCGTTATTCTTTGCCTAATATTTATCTTATGTTGATATAGATCAAGTATCATGATACCCCTCTCCTAAGTTTCAGTGTAGGTTTTGCTATGTAGCCTGTCCATAAATGTAGAAAGCATTGGCTCAAAGTAGATAATCTAGATGTATGGATTGCACAACACTTCCAGAAAATAAGATTTACATTTTATTTCCAAAAAATTCTTCACAGTTACCTTTCACCGGAGAACTCTAATTCTTCACTTTCTTTGAAGGGAGAGGTTCCAATAAGAGGTATCTTCAGCTTATCTTTGCAATTTGGTGACTCTAAGAGCAAAACTCGGTGCCTTAGATCAATAGACGTATAAATTTTGCTCATTTGAGGAACCTTAACCAACAAAAGATCCAGAGTTTAATAGAACCGAAGTAGGGTACGAATTATATAGCATCTTCGCATACTTCATATGCAGAAGAGCAAAATAGTAAGAACTACAGACATCCATAGATAAGATATGGTCATAGCACAGTAACTTCAGTTTGAAAGTCATCAATCAAAATATTAGATAGCATAGTAGTAATACCAATAACAATTCAGAAAGTGATTTTGAGGAATTAGTCATCAGATGGGGCCAGTGGATCAATATGTTGTTCGGTCTCTATAATTTGATTATCTGCTGCAGAAACAGGTCATGCATGATCTATCTCCTGTTAATTTTGGTGAAGCGCGGAATCAAGAAATACAGTTTTAGATGCTGCAAGAAGTTTCTTAGACATTTCTAAGATAGCTGGAGAAGTTTCAACTTTTCAATATTGCAGGCTTTTCCAGAATGTCAGTTGACTAGATTCAAAACAGTTGTAACATCTATATTACTAGCTCATTCAGTCATAAAAGTTGGACATGCCCTATAATTCTTCTGACTATGCTACTTGAAGAAAAACAGTGATTTACAAGAATGAGACCGAGTCATGCATGCAGCTTTTATCTGGAAGGGAAAGATGACTCTTTTTCAACTATTAGGATAACAATGCAGTTGCCAGACTGGAAAAGTATGACGAGATGGGGTTGTGTGTGGTGGGGGTTAGAGGATTCGGAACAAGTGAAGATTTCAATGACATCATGCCACCTCAGAACTGGAGTTTGCTAACAAAACCGGTGCAATTTTATATTTGTCAAACATTCCTTTAGCAAAGTCGGAACAATAAAAATCAGAATACAACTCAGACAAGGAAAATTCCTACTTATAAATCTATAATTAACTGTTCAATAATAAGAAAAAGATTGCAGTCAATTGAGAAGTTCATTCATCATCATCATCATCATCAAATAAGCCTCAATTCTTAACCATGTTGTGGGGCTGGTTCAGTTCTGTTATGGGTTATATATTTATCAAGATGTAAAGATTCCAAATATCTTCTTATAAGCTATCTCCATGGTTTTCAATTCTTTCATGACTTGGAAAATAGTTCAAACAGAATGTATGCAATGGTGCATGTTTCCCTACAACCCAGGGGAAGGGACATACCTAAATTATATGATTGTTGATTGCTAGCTTCCTCTACAACCAAGAAAAAAGGCGACAAAGTTCAAGATACTCTCTCAATAAGTAGCAACTCTAATAAAATTTGATTATACAAGAAACTTGATCTTTGTTTCCATGCATGGGATCACATGGTCTACATGTTAACGCATCTCCTTCTGTTCGTGAATAAAAAAGGTTTGTTTGTATAGATTGTTTTTAAGAAATTAGGTTGTTCCATATTATCATAAGGCTGTTCCAGTTACGTAGTGAGTGAGAACAGTAATGCATAACGTTCTACATTATAAATCAGTGGGTAGACAAAATTTCAGTAAAACGCATTAACCCAATTACCTGGCGGCGCGACAATCAAATTGCTACTCACATAACAGATAATTCAATGTTCCAAGATGGACTAAGCACGGAGAGGTTGACTGCCACTTTGTAATAAGCTTAGTTTCGGCAAATAAAGTAACTATACCTCATGTTCTAACAGGAAAACAAAATGCAGATATTCTCAACAAGCCTCTGATGCCGTCTATGTTAATTCAATTATGTGATAGGGTTTCCAAGCTTCCCTTCTCTACATAAGTGTGGCTCCTTGTCTTTTGGTGATTAAGTTAAAGAGTCTGATTACCAAAATAGTATTGGAGCAACCACAATACTAAACCCTAATCACCCTCCTAACCCCCCCATTTCCCCATTCTTTCCCTCTCACTAACGATGCTACAGTTCATTATTGTAGCACCTACAGCTGTAGGAGGAGTTGCATCCTTCTCCCCCATTCCTGCTATCTCCAACCAGGCATTAGAGAGGGCCCTAGTAGCATGTAGAGAGGGATTTTCTCTTCCCTCTCCCTCCCTTTTGGGAGGCTTGTCTCAATTCTCTCAACTGGCGGCATCCAGGAGAGGTAAGCAATTGTTGTGCCTCCTCTACGGGGTTTCTCCTAGGAATTTAGGCCTCTCAGAGCTCCTCTCCAAGCTATTATTTTCTTCTATGGTTTGCTTTTGGGTATAATAAGGAATCAGATCTTTCTCGCTTTCCATAATCATCTTCTCTACAATTCTCTTCATCAAGAAGATCATCTCTGCAAATGGATGTAGGCTCCTACATTGGGAATTGGCCAACCACTAGAAATCTTCATGGTTACTCATATTATGTATCTAGTTGACTCGTTCAACCCAACACTTTCGCATCTCTACAACAAGCATGTTGGGCTTTGTTGTTTGGGTCTCTCATCAGCATCATCCCCAACAAGTGGCATTAGAGCAAGTTCCATCACTTGATCTCCACCATGACGTCAAAGTACAACTACGAAAACTCCAATTGCTTGAATAACTCCTCTCTTTGGCAAGTCACGTGTGAATCTTACCTTATGCAAGACCAACAAACTTGCCTACCTCTTCATGCTTCCCATTGAAAAGGTGGTTCCTTGACAACTCATCTCGATGATTCAATGAAATCATCCACGACATCGAGCAAATTGATGTGAACATAAAGGAAAATTATTTGAGTGTTTGAGTGAGAGTGCTTTATTGTGATATTGAGCGGGGGAAATCCTTGTATGGGCTTGGTTTATCTTTGTTTCTGTTTAGTCTATCTGTTTACAAGATGACTTGGGATTCTCCCAAGCTCTAGCTTGAGAGGGAGTGCTAGAGAGTCTGGTTAAGTTAGTTAATTAAGTATTGAGTCTATTTATATATGGGCCCAAGTGTGTCTTGGCCCATTAGGGTTTAGTCTGTGTCTGTATGCTTCCCCCTTCCCCTATATATAAGAGCAAGGTTTTCTAATACAACATATTGATTAGCCTTCTATTAATTGTTTGACAAAAAGGATCAAGCAGTTTGCAACTTTGCACCCTTCCACCATCTCCTACAAGCATTCCCTCCTGGGATATGATGATTTTCTAGGAGTTAAAGACTCTCTCACTCAAGAAGTCAAACGACCTTGACGTCCAAGATAAAGTTAGAGAAGAATTTTACTGCACTGATGATAGCGGGTAAAGCATTTGTAGCTAGAGAATGGGAGTGTCCACATGATAAAGACCCTAAAAGTTCAAAGCAAAAGAAAAACAAGTCAAAGTCGAGTCAATCAAAGAGGTGCAACTACTGTAAGAAGACAAGACATTTCTGGGAAGGATGCTACTAGTTGCAGAACAAGCAAAAGCATGGGAAATTGAAAGATATTGCAACTTATACAAAGTTGGCTCATAGAGGTTTGGAAGATGAGGATTGCTTATCTACTTCATCATCGTACTTTGACTACAAGAAGGTTGGGTTCTTGATTTGGTAGGCACGAAACACTATTTGCTTCATCTTCGTACTTTGACTAAGAAGGATTGTGTGCCCACACCACATGACAGAGCATGAGTTCACAACACAACACAGGATTCACAAGTTAAGAAGTAGATAATAGAATTGTAGAGAGTAGATTAACTACATAATAGCAGCTTTCTTCTTCAAATACAAGCACAAGGGGTGCCTCTTCCAAGCTCGAACACTCAAACGAGCCAAATTTCCAAGTTCTCAGCACATACCACTCTTCAATTCACTAAGGAGTGAGGTGGGAGGTCAACTCCAACACTTCTCTTAATTAATACTCGAGCAGGATGCTTGAGTGGGCTGACTGTGGTCGTCTAAATGTCGGCTTGATGTCACCAACATCGGGGATTAATCGACAACATGAATGATATTGTGACGGAAACGAACTGTGCCAAGCCAACATCGCCGATGTCGGGGAAAAATTGGGTCGACATTGTGACCAAGTCGACTGATCTAGGCTTCGACTTCGCCATCGTCGAAATCGACAACATCGGTGAAACATTGCCCAACATCGTCGATTTTTAGAACCATGGTTAGTACAATGGAGATCAAGATGTTTGATCCTGAAGTCATGACATTGATGGATGTATGACATGTTTTCTGGTTGCAGAGGAATCTCATCTCGTTAGGGATACTTGAAGACAAGGGTTATAAGTTCTCAAACGAGAACAGAGGTATGGAAAATGTGTGATTATGTTGGAAGAAAATAAGGATGGAAATAAGAATCTTGCTACAACTATTTAACAAAGAGTACAAGGGATCATATACTAGGGCAAAAACTCACTTGCTAAAGATCCCATGCAATGGGCCCCAAAAAAGATTGAAAAATGTCAGACCTGAAAATGTCCTCTTTCTTTATATTTATGTTTGATTGAAATACAAATTGTTGTAAATTGCATTTTCATGAATAGCATAATTGGTATATATAAAATTAAAACTTAAGAATATCTTTGTAACTGTAGTACACAAATCCTTATTTGCATAAATCATTGTATCTTGTATCTATAACCCTGTATGTATCCATGTATGTGCTTAGGTTGCCATATACCTTGTTAAACCAAAACAGTGTCACTGGACTGCAGTTGACATATCTTATAGCATAATTAAACACTATCATGGGAAAGGGCTATGCTACTACAAGTATGAACTAGTTTCTCTAATTCTAATTGCTTTCCCAAGTGTAGACTGTGAGAAATAATGTTATATTGATTCGATAAATGAAAGACGTACAGCCCTGTCCTACATATAGGAGCAAGGGAGAAACATTGAGACTGGGACACAAGTAATCTAAACGGGCCGAGATACTAAAGGCCATTAACTAATTAACCTATTAACTAAATAGGCTAATATATACTCTCTAACATAGATATTGTGATATTACGTCTTTAATTACAAATATGATTACAGTCAAACTGAAAGAAAATCAACATAGAATATTGCACTTTTGTTTGATGGAAATTCTTAACCTAACCTAGTAAAAACATGTTCTTACTGCTCAATCTAGTGTTGATATCAAATACCAGTGAAATGAAAAACGGGCTGAGCGGCCGATTAATCGGCCAAACACCCAGCCCGTTCGATTTTTGCTAAAATCGCGGTTAACATTTTTGTAATTAATCGGCCGTTTTTCCCGTCTTTTACCCGATTTTTTGCCCTTTTTTTCCCGTTTTTTGTAAATTTTGCTGTACACCTGTAACTTTATATAAACTATATGGCCCCAAGTATTACTGACTATAATATATTAAACTTAAATATCCTATGATAAGCCTAGTCTAATAGAATGCATACTTGTATGCAAGTTGGGATAATAGGGTACTGTTGTAAAGTGTAATTTATACAAGTAAAATATATGTAATGTAACTATTATCTAATTTTAGAATGCATACTTTAGTTAATTGTACTGCTGTAATGTATGACTAATTGATGATATGCGCACATATAACAATAAGTTAGAAAGGTATCCAATAATGAGTCTATTGTTTACTGTATGCAAGTTGGGATAATAGGGTACTATTGTAAAGTGTAATTTATACAAGTAAAATATATGTAACTATTATCTAATTTTAGAATGCATACTTTAGTTAATTGTACTGCTGTAATGTATGACTAATTGATGATATGCACATATAACAATAAGTTAGAAAGGTATCCAATAATGAGTCTATTGTTTACTGCTTAACTATGTAAACATGTGATGCAAAAATATTTCTGAATCATGTATGTGGGGTATTTTATCTATGTCAAATCTATTATTTATTATATTATGGCTATAATTATTGTCTTATAGCTATCTTATAAACTAATTGGGTGTTTTTACTGTTGGGTAGAGTGTTTAGAATCTTTAGATATATATAAAAGTTTCAAAGAGTACTAGTATTTATATACATATATATGTAATTTTGTATAAAATTATATAGGAAATTAAAACCCGTTTTTTAAAAAATCGGCCGCTTACCGCTTAACCAGTTACAAGGTGCTGTCCGCACGGTTACCGCTTAACGTTTTTTAAAACATTGTCAAATACTAATCAATAACTTGTCTTGCATCGGGAATCAGTGGGTCAAGCCATCAACTCCTTCATGTAACCATCTACTCCAATGTTGAGTCATTGTGATTAAGTTGTAGTTATCTTCATTGCCAAAAGCCTTGGTTTTCACTAGAGGACAAAACATATCGGAAGTTGATTATCATTCCATGTGGGAAGTTGTTCAAGCAATACAATGTGCATGCCTTTCACTAGATCTAAAGAGCAATTTGTTGAATTATTGACTGACCTCTGACAAAGAATTTGTTTTCTACTCAATGGACCAGTTGGGCAGGATCAGCATCTATGCTTAGCTTGAGGAGAAGTGTTGGTTGAAAGTGTGTTTTATGGGCCTATTGGGCCAATAATTTTAGCAACATAGCCTTGGTATCACATCTATACAAGAGTGCTCATAAACCAGGTCTCCTATTTCTAAGCATCTGCTATACTATTTCGGATCACCAAAAGATATAATTGGGAATACAAGATATGCTTCAAAAGCGCGTGATAGGTAATCTAGAAGTTTAAGCTCCAAAAACCAAGAAATAAGAGGAACAATCAACTTTATTAATAATACAAAAACTAACTTTTCATATCTATAGATATTTACCTTTACCCTTCAACCAAAGAAAATATATTACTTGTTGATGGCTTACATCATAATGAGTGTTTGAGCAAAATTGTGCATCAACTGACACCATACCAAATTCAACTATAAGAAATGCCTTTTGAGTGACTAACAATAGGATAGATTAACCATTAGGGACATATGCCCTATCCTTAATTACACTTGGAATAAAAAAGGAAAATGCCTGATAGCCAAAAAATGAGAACGTATGGCTATGGCATCAGAAGCTAAGTTGTGGCAGAATGCATCGATATAAAAAACATGAACAAAAAATCTTAGTATAGCATTTGTGTGTACAAGAATGCACTAATATAAGAAGCATGAACAAAACATCTTAGTACAACATTTACCTAAGTTTAAAAATAAAATAGATGTGAATCTTATCCAAGCATATGACACCACAATAAGGAAACTAGGGCAGTCAATGATATCAGAAAAACCCAAGTGCATCAAATATCATAACTAGTGATTAGCAACCACCTTCTTTTGGGTAAGTACAACTCCAAATTGACTTTTGAGTACCCATTCTCGATCATACAAGAGACCTAATGGAATGTTCCAAAAAAAATACATTTATCACTATTAGAAAAAATATGTTGGTTGCAAACTTTTATACTAAAAAAAGTTAATGTTACAAAGGTGAAAATGTAAACAAGGAATGAAAATCAATTGTCAATTTGAAACTGCAACTAAAGATTTGTTTAGAAAAATACAGGGCACACACATTGTTGCTGATTAGCATTTGAGAGTAGGAAGCAAATGCATCATAACTGAAATATAAATCCATTTCCAAATTTATATTTCAATTAATAAGCTCATATTCCGTATAACGTTTCTCATGTTTGAGACTTACCTCCATTATGTGCATGTTGATTTCTTACATCCTAGTTGGACATGTATCAATACTTTTGTGCTAACAAAGCACAAAATCGATCTAACTACTAATTCCAACCCCACGCTCAAAGGTGAACAAATGTTCATCACGGTTCCACCATATAAATGGCCTTGACAAAGCGGAACCTAAGATTAATTTTTCCCTCAAATCTATGTGATTCACGAGCTTCTCATCTACCATCCTAGTAATGGACGCTTTTACTAGTTTTTAATGTGGGGTTGAACCCACATACAAATGGATACAAGGAGAGTAAGGGTAGGGGAATAAAAAAATTGGAGGGAAGGGGGTTGAGAACTTTTTATGCGAGAAACGATTCCACACTAATGTTAAAGAAGGTTGTCAGGTGTAAGACTAAAGGCTTATAAAGTAAGCCACATGCGGCTCTCATAGAGACTATAAAGGCCAAAAAACATCTTCAAACTTTCTCTTACGTACTAAATGGCAATCCTAATCTTAAAATATGAGCAATATAACTCTTTATCGTGGGTTTACAATCATCGTTTTCCTTCCAAAGGCTGATGAATGGTTAAAAAGCCTGCTCTTGCAATAGGCATTGCAAGGGGGTTGTTCTCATAACCCAAAATATGTTTTAAGTATGATGTTAAATCATTATTTTATATAGATAGGAATAGGGTAAATTTCATTATCATACATGAGATTCCCTTATTTTAACAAATATATATGATTTTTGAAAATAATAATATACATGTACAAATTTTTATAACAAATATATCGTGACACCATGCACTTTTCAAAAGTTATCATCATCTCTTGATATTTTACACCTCCTAGCACGTATCACACCTACACTCTAGAGAAACAACCAGTCTATGTCATTAGTACAAGCACAATACACACACATGGAACCATGGAACGGGACATCGACTTCGACAGGTGTGGAAGTGGAAGTTTGTAGAAACATCGAGGAAACTTGGAGGATTTTTAAAACAAAACTTTGACGCAACTTCAACAAAGATTAAGCTAAAAATAGTGATTTTGTGATGAAAATCGATAAATTACATCAAATCTAGCCAAAAATACAATATATGTTTACATATAGCCATCCATATAGGTCTACATATGTGAAAAACACACGGCTATATATATTCGTCTCCAGATTATGGAGTTATTCAATATATTAAGTTTATGACAGTAAACAATTTTAGGCATGTCAGTTAGGAAACATCATTAGACTTATTTTCCTGCTCATATTCATATATAGTATCTAACCTTTTTTGACTTATTACATAGTTACGGTTGTTGCCATTTTGCACTATATTCCACAATGGTTACAAATATATTGACTTTTGTCGATGATCTCTCATGCATGACTTGTTGTACCTTCTTAAAACTCGGGACGATGTTTTTCCCATACTCAAAGCTTTTCAAATATGATGCATGTGCTGATGGCTCGTGTATTAAGAAGCAGTCTCTGTTGCTTTATCTATAGGTTAAGGCAGACTCCTTGGCCTAGGTCAACAAGCTAAGCACGGTCCTCGAAAGACTTGGCTCGAAGATATATGTAGGAAATCATTCTCTATTTTCAACTAACATATCTCAAGTACATTTTTCTTACTATCTATGTTGATGACATCATCGCCAGGAGCAATGTTGAAAGCATCTCTGATCTCAATGAATCCCTCCAATTCCACTTCCATACTAATGACCTAGGGAACTTATGGTATTTCATGGACATAGAAGTTTGAGATTTGCATTCAAAACTATTCTTTTTTAGAGGAGGTATGCATTGGATCTGTTGCAAAAAAATGGGGATCACTAATGCAAAACATGTTTCCAGACCAATGGAGTATCATTCAAACATGAAACCAAGGGGGAGCCACTTTTTGATCCAAAACAATACATTGGCGAGCTAATCTTTCTGACTATCACAATGCCAAAATCTCCTATGTGGTTGGTGTAGTCAGTCGGCATATGAGTTCGTCGTTACAGTCTCATTGGAGAAGCGTTCAGCATATATCAAGATCTTAAAAGAATGCTCCAAGGAAAGGCCTTCTCTATGAACATCCTCAGAAGAAGACCATATCAGTCCATGGGTAAGCCAATGGTGATGCTCAAGATCGACAATCCGCTTCCAGATTTTGCCTTCTACTTGGTAAACATCCAGTTGCATGGAGCAAGAAATAGATAGGGATTACTAGGTCAAGAAGGAAGTTGTATACAGGGCAATGGCATAGGCCTGTGTGACCTAAAGTGGGTCCTTTCCATTCTTTCCAAGTTTGGAATTCATGTCCTATTTGTGCTAGTCTCCACTAATGATAGTCAGGCCGCTAATTACATTGCCAATAACCCAATCTTCCATGAAGATACTAAATATATCAAGATGGATTGTCACTTTGTATGTCATCTCGTCAAAGCAAGGAAGATTTCCATGTCGAATGTGAAGACCGGTGAACAAGTTATGGATATCCTTACCAAAGTGCTAGCTCCAAGTCTATTTCGACATATGACTCACAAGCTGGGACTACATATGATGTGCACTCTCCAACTTGAGGGGGGTGTTAGCATATTAGGTAAAGGACTTATAGTTGATCCACTTATGCATCTCACTTGTTATTGTTTCGACATATGCATTCATATCTCCTCTTAAGTGGGATCCAAGTATCCACATATCTCCTCTACTCCTATTAATAGGAGCCTCCTGTAACCAAATATTGCACCAAGAAAATGTCCAATTTTGACGTCGTTTTGGTAGCCACAGAAACAGAAATTTCAACAAATTCCGACAGAAATTTCGACATATGCATTCATGGCGCTTCGACGACCAAATGATTGAATTATTTAGCAAAATTTAACCAGAAGAATCTACTAATGTCTATCTACTCAAATATGCAATAATATTGCATACTGGATATGTCAGGGGGTGGGGCTCCTCGTATGTCAGTGAGGAAGCTGAACAGTTTCGATGGGGATTTTAATGGAGATTTTGAGGTCAATTAAATGTCAAAAATGAATGAATTAAGTCATTATAGTTTGCAACCACAATATATAGACTTATAGACACAAATTTATGGAAACATAGCATGATCTAGGATGGTAGGACCCAGTGAAATGAAAATCGGCCCAAACGGCCGCTTAATCGGCCCAGCACTCCGACCGCTCGATTTTCCCCAAAATAGTTGGTTAGACGTTTTAGATTAAATTGCCCGCTTAATGCTCGATTTTCCCGATTAATCAGCCGCTTAAGAGGGGATAAAAATCGCCCGCTTTAACCCCTTTTTTGGATAAAACGTCCAGTTGAATCCAAAAAGGCCCATAATTTACTGGACTTGTTCCTAATCGACTTTTCTACCTATCTATATGTATGCTAAAGTCTGTAAATCGAGGTATAATTGTTATATCCCTGGTTGTATATGGTTATGCATGTCATTATTTGTTGTTTGCATAATCTATATCTTCTACAAGTTTGTATTTTGTTTTTGAGAGAGACTTTTTTGTAATGAGTTATGCTCTGAAGTACCGTGTAACTACGTTTATGTTCATCAATCACCTACTATCTTACTTCTATTGTATTAAATACTAATCTATTGCTGATTTGGATGATCAGAATACTTATGTAGCCTGTATCTACTGATGTGATATGTCTATTGTTTAATGTTGACTATGTAAACATACGATAAGTCTATTGTTTAATGTCTAAAATTTGTGTAATTTATTTGTATTTGTTCAATCATAATTTTTTACTTGTGTTATAAACTATATGAGTGTTTTAGATTGTTCTGTAGGTGTTTAGATGTATATAAAATTTCCTAAAATTATAATATTTGTATACATGTGTAATATTTGTACATAGAAAATTGAAACCCGTTTTTTCAAAAATCGCCCGGTTGATCGCCCGCTTACCGCTTAACCGGTTACAAGGTGTTGTCCGCACGCTTACCGCTTAACATTTTTTATAACATTGGTAGGACCTCTCAATAAGATGACAGGACGTAGTACATAAACAATGTTGCAGTGGTATGTGAGTGAGTATTGAGGAAGCATGAGACAACTATGGTTTTTGCATCTAGTTGAACCATGATGGTTGACATCCTCCTTGTTGATTATACCAACGAACATATTGGCTCCAGTTTATTTTGTTTATGCAAGCATAGATGTAGAGTTAATCTCTATAAGCCTACAACTACAAGTGATCAAATGCATACTAATGAATTAACTCAAGCTTTGTTCTTGGTCGTGTGCTTTTGTAGTGAGAGCCTATAGGAGACAACCATGTAGTTAGAGGTGTGATTGATAATGGCATCCATACAAAATATCTTGATAGTCATGCTAATTTTGCACACTATTAACATAATTCATGTGGCCTCAAAAATGAAAGTTACCGGGTCATCATAGCCATAGATATCACTCTGACACCCATTTTTAAATATTTCCTTTGTAGATCTTTATAGAAATGAGAGAAATAGGAAAGAGGTAGAATTAGGCTAGGAAGAGAAGAAACATTACTTAGATTACAAGCCCAAAGAATCATATAGTAAAATCTGCAGACATCTTACCCCATTTCTCCAAATAATACATGTGTTTCTCGAAATTTCATCGAAATGCGGACAAAAAAGGCCTTTTCATCGAAATTCACCTAATTTCGTCGAAATTCAAAATATTTGTCCAAATTTAATTTTTTTTTGGCGAAATTCCCTACATACAGACATGTAAGGCCATTTCTATGTCCGATGGCTGGCGGTATCGAAATAATTAGCGAAATTTCGCCAATTTTGACGAAATTTTAAACATTGGATTGCACTAACGCAAATTCTCTCTTAACCTAATCTACAGTTACAAATATCACTCCATAAAAACACATTAATAATATAAGATGTATTCAGATTTTCAGGCTGTAAGTGATCACAACACATCATATCTAAGGATCTTCAACTAACTACAAAGTCAACCACATAAAGGTGGGACTATGGTTTTATGTTCATAAATGTGCATCTAGGCAATATGAAATATTTACTAAGACAGACTTGTATCACAGTTTTCCATAGCAAGCTACGGTAGTGAAAATAGTAGAGTTGAGAAACATACCACTTTCAGAAAGAGGCCAACGGTCTACAGTGAACCCTCCACATGATTTTATTGGGTAGACTGTAATAGACGCTAAGATAGGACAAGTGGACAATCTCCTTGGTTCAGAAACTGCTAACAGGAAAAGGCATCAAAATTTTTCCAGAAATGTTACAAAGGCAATGGCTCAAGTACAATATTGACACAGTATACTCAAAGTATTGATAAATAATAAGAAAGAAACATATATTTTACTAGGTTCAGTTTCACATATTATATAACTAGTGCCAAGGATAGACAAACCATTGCAATATACACAACAGTTATACGATAATACTTTTGGAGTTAGCTTTCACTGCAATTTCCAATTTAGATGTGAACTTCCGCAATCACCGTACAATGATTCCAACTGCATAAGCCACAATGAAACAAACTACTAATCTTATTTTTGTATACAATCAAAATGCCAAGTTTTGTCTGAGAAAGGACACCCACTTGGCTAATCTCGCAAATTGAGTCTCACTGTCAACACGTGTTGGAACATTGTGTTGCTCATGGGAACGTGATGAATAGAATCCCCAATTTTAAAAGTGTCAATTTTAATGGTTATTAAGCTAATGGTGAATTTAGTTATGTTCAAGATGATGTTTGTCACAGGATCACTGCAGGATGGTTGAATTGGAAGAGTGCAACTTGAATAGATGATCCCTCTTAGATTAAAACTTAAGCTTTATAGAAAAGTTATACAGCCAGCCATGCTATATGGGAGTGAATGTTGGGCAGTGAAGATGCAAAGTCTCAACAAGATGATTGTGGCCGAAAGTGCGTATGCTGAGATGGATGTGTGGGAAGGCAAAAAAATTGCTTGAGAAATGACTATATCAGGAATAAAGTGGGAAAAGTGAGCATTGAGGACAAGTTGTTGAAGGAAGACTGAGATGGTATAGACATGTGCAACATAGACAGACTAGCGCACCTATACAAAGCAATGCTATTGACAAGCACAGTTTAAAGAATAAGAGGCATGCCTATATGAACCAGGGAAGAGCTTATAAAGAGAGATTTTGAATCTTTACATCTTAATCAGGATATGACCCATAACAAAGCTGATTGGAAAAGAAGGATCCATGTAGTCAACCCCAACATGGATGGGAGTGAGGCTTAGATGATGATGATGATGATGAGGTAAATTTAGTTTCTCATGTTTTCTGCACCTCATGATAGTTTTTGTGAATATGGATGGAATCTAAACTCGTGGCAATGGCTTTAGCGTTATTAGTCATCTTGGAAAAACATGTGCAAGATATGGAGCGACCAATGGTGCAAGTACATGTACCTTTCTAGAACACCACCAGGTATGTGAATTCCTCAAAGTTGAAAGAGGTTGTCAGAACCCGGAGCATTGGATTGTCTTTTGGTGATGGGATACATTTTCAAAGTCAGAGGTAGAGGTGGAGGCATCGAAGGAGAGGAGTCACAGATAGAAAAAGTAAGATCAACGGGATCAAAGAAATCCAATTTGACAAAGGAATTCATTAGCAAGCATGGATCAGGATTGGCGAAAAAATGACATATTTGTGGAAGGTGAAACTGGCTGAGACATACATCCGCCCGGTCATGGTACTAAATGTCGTCGACATGGGGCAAAATTTCACTAATTTTGTCGACGTTGACAGATGGAAATGTCAAATCCATATAAACATCCTCATTCTAAAATATACTTCTATTTCGTCGAAGTTGTCAGCATTTCTTCGTATGTCAATGAAGTTGGTCTAGGGTCCATTCAAAAATTCTACAATGTGCTCGACATCAGTCAAAGTCGGCGACATTCTTCAAGTGTTTTGTGGAGTTTGTTGTGTGAGGGAGAAAAATTGTTGGACCTTGAGGTAAGATAATTTTGATGTTATGTATTATTATTCTAAGCTAATAATAATAGATCGACCCCTTCTCTGCTAGATCTACCATAGATTTATACCATTTTTATGTAGTTTGTTTATTGTCACAAACTTTATATATGGAAGAACTATGTAATTCGGAGACGGCTGTATGTAATCGTGTATTTTTCTACACATGTAAACCTTTATGGATGGCTATATGTAAACATATATTATGTTTTTTAGCTAGATTTGATGAAATCTGTCGATTTTCATGACAAAATGACTATTTTTTGCTTATTTTTTGTCGAAGTTGCGTCGAAGTTTGGTTGCAAAAACCTCGACATTTCCTCAAACTTCCATGTCCACACCTGTTAAAGTCGACTCAAAGTAGAAGTCATGCTCCATGAGCCTAGTACAAGGGCTATTGTACTTATAATCCTTCTGAACGGTGGAGTGGGTGAGAAAAACAATCTAAATGGCACACATATCAACTTTGTTTGCCTTGACTTAAAAGTTACGAACGAACTTTGTTTTTCCTTGACGTCAAAGTTATGAACGGAGGAGTACATCCAAAAACCTAAAAGGTGGAAATTGTTGTTGTGGGATAGATAAGGGATAAAGGAATGTATCCCAGAAGGACAGAAATGGTTGGTGATGAATGAGCGAATAGGAAATGACGAGAGCCTCAAAAAAAGTGGCTTTGGCATAACAGCTTGAAAGAGAAGAGCTTTGGAAATGTCCATCAAGTGGTAATTCTTTTGATCAACAACTCCATCTAGTTGTAAAGCACATATCCAATGTCCTTGATGGATCATCCCGTTGCCAAGAAAATAATTTAGAAACTGATCTGGAGATGTACTCAAGATTAATGTCAGTATAAACGACCTTAATATTGATGTGATTGGATTATAATCATTTAATGGAAAGATTTAAACACACAAAAAATTACATCATGATTTTCAATAGATATAATTAAATTCATTCTTGAAAAATCACTGACATAATAAATGAAATATCAATAACCATTAAACTTTTGGTTTAAAAAGGGCAACATATATCACTATGAACACGATAACAAATAAATATAAGGGATATAAGCTATTTTTTAAAGGTAAACCCGGCAATGCTTTCCCAATTGGTGAATATCACAAGGACACTTTTTCTCAAGCTGTCTGATCTTTTGTAAAGATGGCTGCCTATAGCAATGGTGGAGCTGAAAAGGTGAACAAGAGAGAAGGGTTGACTGTTGATCTCCATCGACAAAGTAGTAGAGGTCACCAGACGTACAACCAGAGGCAATGGTTTTCAAACTCTTGGAATCATGTAATAGGATACCATGATGACCAAAGGATATGTAACAACAAGAGAATCAACAAATTTAGATAATGAAGTCAAATTAACATGAATGTCTAGACGGTAGTAAACAAAATGAAGTTGAAGTTAGGTGAGTTATTCACAATGCCACACCACCACTTTGTTGGACCGTTTTAATACAACAACTAGCTAGTGGTAATTGAAGAAAGTGATGTATTTAAGTTTAAAATCGAAAGGAGGTGTCTCATACCCGTTATGTGTTATGTGGCCTTGGAGTCAACAATAGGGAAATTGGTGGCTATCACGGAGGCCCTCACATCAACTTGGTCAAAGGCTAGATGTGTAGAGAATGTTGCAGCGAGCTATGAAGACATGGAGTCCTCAAAAGGTTGTGAATTCTAAAACGCCTACAATAGTTTATTATAAGCAACAGAGGAAATAATGACTCGAGAGGAATACTATGTTTCCTAAGCAGTGTGAGCAGTACCTACTCGACAACCTAGCCCGTATGGATGGCCATGGTTCTGATACCACTTCTCCTCCAAATGGTCAATTTTCATTGTAGAAGGCACATCTAGGCCCAAAACCACGCCCATGTTCACACCCACGAATAGCAGCAGACATGGAATTATGCAGCTTGAGGAGAACCACAGAACTAGAGTGGTAACCAATTGTATGCAAATGCCTTCTTCGGTGTGGGAATTTGATCTTCATCCAGGATGACACTACGAACGAGGGCAAAGGCAAGGTGAAGGTCCTTAAGGAACTTCGCAGTGACGGCATGATTTGTCTTCCATCTGTTCATTGGAAGAAACAAGCTCGAAGAAGATCAATTGTTTTGATATAACAATTATAAGACTTATCCCCTTAATGTTTAGTAAAGGGTTTATCCCATATTTTGTAGATGTGCATGGCGTTTATCGCTTAGGTAAAGTGGCGACGAGTGGCCTACAATAGATCTTTAGAGTTCTTGTGAAATATGACTTGGGAGGAAATAAAGGGTTCCATTTTGCTCCATGAATCATCGATAGAATTTAAGTTTGTTATCGGATTCATGATTTGTGTAGACTAAATTCATCCAAAGCAAATGATTATCTCAATTTAATTTGATGGTGGATGTGGGCAAATAGTCATTGTAGACAATGGCACGTTGAATACAGAGAAGTAGCACCAGTTAGAAGCATGGCGACAGAGAGTGTCACCATAGGTAAGATGCTTTATAAAAGGTAGAAGAGTGATTCCCCATCTGAAAGCACACTCACCCATGTACATGGGGAGGTAAACGGGAAGGAGCATCCTAGTTGTTTGAAGAAATTGGAGGTGGAAGGAGAAATGACAATGGCTACAAACTCCCCCCTTTACATGCTACCAATGGTAGTTGGTTGGCTATTGTAGTCTTAGTAGGTTGCGATGACTGCAACACCAAGTTGGTGGGGGCATCTGTCCAAGTCGGTGGTTGCTACTCGCCTAGGCTGGCAATGGCGGTTGTAGCCCCTTGTGACCCTTACAATGATTGCTAGCTTCTTAGTGTTAGCGTCATGTTGGGCCCTCTAACCTACGACAAGGATTGTTGGTGGGCCAGCAAGGCTTGTTGTTGGTCTTACATTCACGGCGGAAATTGTTGGTTTGTGGGATGGTATTCGGACGGGAGTTGTGACCCTGTTTCAGCCAACAGTTATTTTGTCTGGTACCGACGGTGCCTAAAAGAACAGGAGAGGTGGTAGGAAGTTGGTGTTTTAGGGTTAGAACAAATGCTTTGGTACCATGTGATAAATCAGTGGATCTCTCATTAATCTAAACGTAGTACAAGAAGTACTATATATAACAGAGGACTCGAGTATGCTACAAGTGAGGAACATAAGAAGTTATACCACTACTATGAATGGTATCAATCAAGCTAGGCCCACTAACTATAACATCTAACTTTTCTAGTTTTGCACTTTTTGCCTATTACTTCTCTCAATACAACTACTACAATGGCAAACTATACAACCATGAATTTGTGGTCCCACACCTCTATTGCAAGTGACACACGGAAAACATTCTCGACTAGGAATGCGACAATGACTAGAAATAGTGGTTAAGATTGACCAAGGGTTCCTCCAATCATGGTTGCAAAAGAATGGAGATGACTCTCTTGTCATTTTTTTACAACAACCTTTTATCCCGTTGAACATATATTTCAGCTCTTAACTTCACGTTGCAATCTCTTTATAGTAGCATTTAGCCCTTGATTGTTTTGGTTTTCAAAAGAGTGCCTTTGGTGTGCATGACTTTGGAGAGTAATTTTTGCATGTCTTTTATTTAATCTACTCAACTGTAAAATCATGAATAGAGAGACGAGCTCCTTCATTCACATCACTAGTGTCTCTAGCTATGTTATTCCTCCCATAAGAAGGGCAATCTTTCCTTTGTTGGCTAATACATATTCCGATAGCATTCTACTAGATGGTTGGTGTTCTGACAACAAATAGATTTCAACATCCTTCCAATTGGTTGTATTAGTATATACACTTTACTCCATCTAGAAGTCAGCAACGAGATTGCTTATTATTGGATAATTAAACAGAGTACAGGGGGCTCTCTTTTATAAGACAAGAGAGTACACATGGTATAGAGATAACCCATGTGGGATAAAGAGTACACAATAGAAAAAGAGAAAAAGCATAAAGCAAAATACACTAAGTATAGAAAAGCAGTAAAGTGTATATACTAATACTCCCCCTCAAGCTGGAGCGTAGATGTCAATCATGCCCAGCTTGGATGTCATAGTAGCAAATCTCGTCTTTGGAAGAATCTTTGTGAAGATGTCAGCCACCTGATCAGAAGTATGGATGTAGGGAGTGGATATCTGGCCAGATAATACAGCTTCGCGAACAAAATGGCAGTCCACCTCAATGTGTTTAGTCCGCTCATGAAAAGTGGGAATACTGGCGATAAACATAGCAGCTTTGTTATCACAATACATCGGAATAGGAGAGGAGTCAGAAATACCAAAATCCTTCAGTAGGCTTCGAATCCAGAAAAGCTCACAAGTAGTATGCGCCATGGCGCGATATTCAGCTTCAGCACTTGAGCGAGAAACCACAGTCTGTTTCTTGCTTCGCCAAGTAACAAGGTTTCCTCCCACAAATGTACAGTAGCCAGAAGTGGAGCGTCGGTCGAGCTTGCTCCCAGCATAGTCAGAATCAGAATAACCAAGGAGTTTACAGTGACCATGTTTCTTATATAGCAGGCCTTTCCCAGGAGAGCTCTTCAAATATTTAAGAATGTGGCAAACAGCATCCCAGTGACATTGTCGGGGTTTATCCAGGTATCTACTAACAAGCCCGACAGCAGAAGTAATATCATCTCGTGTGAAGGTCAGATAAATAAGCTTACCAACCATGCATCAGTACTGATGATGGTCAGGATAGGCAGGAGAGTTCTCATCATCCCAGTCAGTATTTGGATCCAAAGGTGTGCTAGCAGGCTTAGCACCTAGAAGTCCAGTTTCAGAAAGTAGATCCAGAAAATATTTGCTTTGAGACAAACAAAGACCAGAAGAGGACCGAGAAACTTCAATCCCAAGAAAGTACCGCAGAGAGCCAAGATCTTTGGTAACAAAGTGTTTCTCCAGATAGCACTTGGTAGCCTGAATGCCTGCAGGATCACTCCCTGAGAGAATGATATCATCAACATATACAATAAGGATAACAATGCCAGCAGTACTATTTGTGACAAAAACAGAATGACCTGACTGGGAGCGTCTAAAAGAGAATTTCTAAAGAATAGTACTCAGTTTATCAAACCAAGCACGGGGACTCTGTTTTAAACCATAAATCGCCTTCCTCAGCCTGCAGACTTTAGAGGACTCCCCCTGAAGCACAAATCTCGGGGGTTGTTCCATGTAGACCTCCTCATGTAGATCCCCATACAGAAAAGCATTCTTCGCATCAAGTTGATACAAGGGCCAATCAGAATTAATAACAACAGAAATAAGAATCCGTACAGAGTTCAGCCGAGCCACAGGAGAGAAAGTCTCAAAACAATCGACCCCGTAAGTTTGTGTATAGCCTTTAGCAACGAGTCTCGCCTTTAGCCGTTCAACCATGCCATCCGGTTGATATTTGACAGTAAACACCCAACGACAACCAACGGGTGAACAATCTGCAGGAGGATCAACTAGCTGCCATGTGTTGCGTTCAATAAGAGCCTGCATTTCAGCTTCCATAGCTAGACGCCAAGCAGGATGTTTAAGAGCCTGAGAAGTATTTTTAGGAATAGATATAGCAGAAAGAGCAGCAGTAAAGTTAGCAAAATTAGTCCCCAGATGATCAGTAGTACAGAAATTTCCAATAGGATGTTTAGTGCAAGTTCTAGTTCCTTTCCTCAAGCTGATAGGAACATCAAGATCAGAGAATACCTGTGGTGGTGTTTGATCTGGCACGGAGGATGAAGACGTTGGAGGGGCCATAGAGGGAGTTGTTGTCTTCTGTCTTCTTTGATATACTTTTAGAGGCGGCATTTCAGTAGGAGAAGTAGTATCAGCAATATCAGTAATATCAGTGGTATCATCCATGACAGGTAAAGGTGTATCCAGTAATAAATCCGATGTAAGAGTCGACCCGGCAGAAGAGTAAAAGGGCATGTGCTCAAAGAAAACAACATCAGCAGATACAAACCATTTCTTTGACATAGGATCATAGCAACAGTACCCTTTCTGAGTGCGCGAGTACCCTAGGAAGACACACTTAGTCGCTCTGGGATCAAGTTTAGTGAGACCGGGATGAAGGTTTTTGACAAAGCAGGAGATCCCAAAGATACAAGGAGGCACAGTAAAAAGGGGCGCATCCGGAAACAGAATCTGATATGGAACTTGATTCCCAAGCACAGAAGAGGGCATTCGATTAATTAGGTAACAAGCAGTAGAGATAGCCTCAGGCCAAAAACATTGGGGAACATGATAATGAAAAAGTAAAGTGCGGGCAACTTCAAGAAGATGGCGATTTTTGCGTTCAGCGACTCCATTTTGTTGTGGTGTGTAAGCACAGGAAGTTTAGTGTATGGTGCCTTGTTTTCGACAAAAGTTGCTGACAGAGGCTTGCACAAATTCTAAGGCATTATCAGTGCAAAAAAAATTAATGGGTTTAGCAAACTGAGTCCGAATCTCGGCAAAGAAAGTCGTGATACTGTCAAGAATGGTAGACCTGTCTTTAAGCAAAAACAACCAGGTGGTTCTAGAAAAATCATCAATAAAACTCAAGAAATATCTAAATCCAGAAGTACTCGGCACAGAACAGGGTCCCCAAACATCAGCATGAATAATGTCAAATGGCTGTTTAGAACTAATACATGATTTTTTTGAAAAAGATGCTCAGGTCTGTTTGCCCAGTTGGCAAGTCTCACAATGAAAAAACAGAGTCTAATACATCAGGTAATAATTGTTACAGCTTTGCTGCAGAAGGATGTCCTAAGCGATAGTGCTACTGGATGTCTGTCACAGAAGATGTCAAGTATGATGCGGTCTTCGGAACGTCCAGGTAGTATAGCCTGTCTGGTCCCTCATGGCCTGAACCAATCGTCGTCCTCGTGTGCAGATCCTGAAAAATAACACCATTCGGGTCAAACGTAATCGAGCAACAAAGGCTCTTCACAGTTCTATTTACAGATAGCAGATTAATAGGAAACTTAGGAACATAAAGTATAGACCGCAGAGGCAGGCAACCAGTAGTACAGATATCACCAATCCCAGTAACAGGTGTCTTAGAGCCATCAGCCAGTGTAACAGGAGGTATAATAGAAGTATTGTGCAGTTTAGAAAATAAAGCAGGATTTCCAGAAATATGAGATGTCACACCAGAATCAATCACCCATGAGTTTTTACCAGACTGTATCAGGAGGGCGGTGCTACCATCAGTAGAAGCTTCAGCAGAGGAAGCAAGACAAGCCTGGAGCAGCTTTTCGAATTCAGACTGTATCCAGTCAACAGAGGGCGGAGCAGAGGTAGTAGCAGTCTCAGTCTGATCCGTCGTGACCTGATTCGCCCAGGCTGGCTTGCCATGCTTGATCTAATAGCGATCTTCATTATGGTTTGTCCGCTTGCAGAAAGTGCAGTAACGAGGCTCAGTAGAGTCAGCACCAGAGTATGAGCCACGTCCAGGTGCAGTAGAACGTCCGCGTCCACGGCCCCGACCACGACCACGGCCACGAAAGGAATCTCCAATGCGAACAGCGAGGGCTGCTCCATCAGAAGTATTAGAAAAGTGTTGTGAAACGGATAGCAGACAATGAACCCTTTTGAGAACATCCCGAAGGGTAGGCAGAGGATCACTGGATAGGATCTGATCCACAACTCCAGCAAAGGAAGATGGCAAACCAGCAAGGAACTGAACAAGCATAAGTTCGTTTCGTTGACGTTGAACTTCAATGATGTCGGCAGAAAGCGGATGATACACCTGAAATTCATCCCAGAGAGTACAGCAGGTGGTGTAGTAGTCCTCAATAGAATCAGTGGCAGAAAATTCATGTTTGGCAAGTTGCTTGAAGATCTCAAAAACCTTCTTAGGATTTTGCTTATGAGAGTATACAAGAGAGAGTTGATCCCACATTTCCTTTGCAGTCTGGAGGCGAAGAAGTGATTGGCTAATCTTGGGCTCGACGTTGTTAACCATCCATGTCATAACGTCGTAGTCCTCCTTGGACCAAAGATTGTAGGTCTGCTTAGTCTTTTCATCAGCATCAGTAGCGGGGACCGCCGGTCCTTTGGTAGTTAGATGAGAATAGCGCCCTTGTGCTTTAACATATAGCTCGAAGGAAGCCGCCCAGAGGTGATAGTTCGAGTTATCCAACTTCACAGTAGTGACACACAAGTTGCGTGGAAGGCCAGGTGTCTCCATTGGAAGGGACAGAAGCACGGGCGCAGAGAGCAGCAGCAGAAAGCAGCAGAAGTCCAACGCATGGACTAGTAGTAGCGGATAGAAGATCCACGCATGGATCTTAGAAAACCCACGTAGGGCAGTAGATAGAGATAAAAAAACATACGCCAACATGGAGGATCAGTCACTCTACTATGAGGCGCAGGCAGAAAGAGAGAGAAACTTTGTTTACATCGTCAACGTGTCAGAACTGGAAAATGTCGGGGCTGTCCGGAGATTTCGGAAATAGAAACGGAGCTAGATGGAGGGGCCTGTGATAGATTAGGCCACAAAAATGGGTGTAGCTAGGAGATAGGAGGTTGGTGGAGAGATTGGAGGGGTGGACGGTGGTACTATAGCAGCGGTACTGTAGCGGTGGTACTGTAGCGGCGGCGGTACTGTAGCGACGGCGGAAAAAAAAGAGAAGGGGGGTGGTGGCGGCTAGGGTTGGTGGAGATGGCGACTAGGGTTGGGGTGAGAGAGGGATTAGGTTTAAGATGGATCGGCCCACTCTGATACCATCTAGAAGTCGGCAACGAGATTGCTTATTATTGGATAATTAAACAGAGTACAGGGGGCTCTCTTTTATAAGACAAGAGAGTACACATGGTATAGAGATAACCCATGTGGGATAAAGAGTACACAATAGAAAAAGAGAAAAAGCATAAAGCAAAATACACTAAGTATAGAAAAGCAGTAAAGTGTATATACTAATAGATTGCATAAAATAGCTTAAAGCATGAAGAGTTTCCGCTCACAAGAGTTGTGAGCTCAAGAAGCAAGTTTTTGTCATCATCGTTAGATATATTCATCAAGCACACCATTTGGCTTCCTATTCCTCTAGTTGAAAGTAGGTCTCCTCTATCTTGCACCATTAAGAATCGGGCTACTTATTATCAAATTTGAGACCCACAATGAATAAATCTCCATGTCATCCATTCTCTGATCTAGTATAGTTGTTGATAAGATATGCAGGACTAGGTCTCATTAGCATAAAAATCCCAGTCTTTCTACTTGGACTCAAGAGCACTATAATACTCGGTCACTTGCAATTTTCCATGTGGGAGTGTAGACTCTATTCATCAACTGAACCCTTCCATGATGTGTCTTAAGTTCTCTTCAATATGGTGCGGATTGCTAGCTGAAATTCATAGTTTTGATGTAGATGATACAAGAAGAATATCTCCCTTGTGGTTTTTCCTTCTATTACCTACATCTCGTGAATTTTTTGGCCCAGATGAAGCAACAAACAAACAAGAACCTTTCTTTTTTATTCCACAATATACTTGATAGCGCAGTCTTTACCTAACTATCTTCAGATGTCGTGTATATTAGGAATGGTAATTATGCACATTATACCCAGACCCATGTTGACCCATCCCAAAGATAGCATGTCGAGTGGATCATGGGTCCAAATTGGGCTTGGACGTTGTCGACCCATTTTTGAAACCAAAAATGGTTGATACCCATCACGAGATTCACGACACGTTGAGACCCACGAACATCTAACCATTCTCCTCCCTCCAATCATCCCCTCTCCTTATCTCTCAGGGCGACGATTTAGTTGTGGTTCCCTCGTCGCCCTTACCAGCGGTCTTCCATGTTCCCGATCTACCAGTGTCACCATCTTAGTAAGGAGGCGTCGACGAAGTGAGGTAGAGGTTTTTTGCTAGGCTGACACTCTGAAGAAGTTTCCTCTCCACTATCACATTCATTGTCACGCTTTCTTCATTGTCTCCTACCTCTGCCACGCCCATCAATCTGTTATTACACCACGTCAGGATCATCATCATCACGATACCTTTTGCATGTGGCTGCATTGCCCGCTCCGCGTCGAATGCGGCCGCCACATCAACCATGAGTACGTCACCAAGGACATCAACTGTGGGAGGTCCATGGGTCTCCGGGTGATCTACTTCTGGTTGGACTTTTCCTTTGATTTACCATTGAATGAAATGGGAAGGAAGCAGTTTTTCTAGAGCCCCCCTGATTCGTTATTCTCTCACTCACAGGGGGGGCTCTAGAAAAACTGCTTCCTTCCCGTTTGTGATATCTAGTTTCTCGCGGACCCCTGTGTGCGGTAATGTTATTTAAGTTGTTGCTGGCATCGTCCGCAGCCTATGTTCCACGATGTTTAGCAGCCAATCGGCGTGGGCATCCTGATTTATAACCAGCGGTTACAAGAACCACCAAGATAATTGTGTATGTTGTTGGTAGATAATGATGTGGTCATGGATAGTGGAGATAGCGATTTGGATTGTCATGCTCTCCTTTTTGGGCAAACGGATTATGAATCATCTGATACTCCTCCACTCCATTAGCGATATCAACGTCTTTCACCATGTTCTAGGGGAATCACACTTCTCCTTACTCGTAGGCTAGTTGAATATTGGCTGAGAAGCTCTAGTCATATGATTGCTGATGTTGCACATTAATCGTTTGACAAAATGTATGAATATTGGCTTGCTGAAAGTAATACATTACGCAACTTCATTATTGATTATATGATTGGTGGTGATGACATCCATTGCCTCTACTAGTGTTTTTAGTACATTGTCCATGTCCACTACACCTCTCTTGCATTTATACCGCACAATGTACATTTAAAGTATGCTTGCCTAACTTCAATAAGACGACTTGTTCATTGGGATACTAGTAACTGTGATGATCTCTACTACTACTATTGTCATTAAACTATGTTGTTGGTACTATCATGCATGTATTGCTCCATTCTTATAGAAGAGGCTCACCCACTACCTACGTTTATAGTTATTTGTTTACCTGAATTTATTCATGCATCATGACAGTGTGATTAGTTAAATATTTGAGATTGCTTTTACTTGTACTATAGTTGAGATAGGGAACAGAAATAATGCATCTCTTTACTTTTATGTATTACCATTAGAGAAAGTAGTAGTAGTTTTGTTTATTCTTCTCCAAATTAGATGGGAAGAGCTATTTCCTTCCCTGATGTGAATTTCCTTGCCATGTCCTTGCTTATGAATAGGGCTAACCTTCTAAAAGAATTAGACATGATCACAGTTTTTCTCTGCAAGCATAAATTAGTCAGATAAGAATTTGCAAATAAATTGCACCTAGAACAGTATTTTCCAACACTGCATACATAATAAAAAAGTTGATGTTGCAATGAAAAAATAACAACTGTTGACTTAACTGCAGAAAATAAAATAGTCTGTAGATGGAAATGGTAATTTCTACAGTTTACCAAATATAAGTTATTTTACCATGTAAGGTCTTTATCTTTGTCATTGGATCAGCAAAAGTATTCTTCGATATAAAATACTTTTTAATGAACAATAAGAAGTCCTGAAAAATCAAAATAAAATAATTGTTAGAAAGGATAGTGAAAAGCGGCCTGGAATTTTTTATTAAAGAGCTAGATATGTACAAGAATCTGAAACAAAAAGTTGCATGCCATTGCAACAAACAAGACAGAAATTCTAAAAAAATCTTGATAGGAACATAATATTATCTTAATTATTAATTTAATGTTTCATGTGGTCCTCTTAAATACAATTCTTTCATCATCAGTTGGGCTTTCTCACTGTCTTTGGGCTGTGGGAAGGGGTAACATCCCTTTCTGGGATGGTATTTTGTTCGACAGGCCATTACGGCCTTTTGTTAGAAGTACTGCAGATGCTGCTTCCGACTTTATGGTCAGAAATTTCGGGAACCAGGAGGATGGATGGGATTTGCCTTCACTCCCCCCATATCCTAACCATCAACGTCCTGCAGATGATCAGTATTTCTAAAGCCTCTGTTGCTGACATTGATGACAGATTGCTTTGGAGTCCAGATGCCGCTGGCCACTTCTCTGTCAAATCTGCAAAGAAGATCATACACGAGAACCTTCAGACCGTGGATTTGGGACAGTGACTCATTCCCTAGAGCTAGCACGGTTATATGGATAATTTTCAGGCGAGCTGTTCCTCGTAATGATGCCAATTGGAGGTGGCATATCACTCTAGCATCTTGTTGCAACTGCTGCAAGCAGCCGTGCATGAATGAATGTCACACCTGATCCTTCATAGTGATGTTGCCAATTTCTTTTGGTCAAAGTTTCAGCAGCTAATGATATTTCATAGAGGTAGGTTTTGTGGAGGACCTGGCCCATTTCTTCCAATCTTGTAGCGAAATGCATTCCAGATATGAGCTGAAGGGCTGGTTATTTACATGCTCAGCTACTCTTATCTGCTGGTCCATTGGGAGATATAGATGCCAGGCGAGGTATGGTAGAAAGATGATGCCTTTGCCAAAGCTTTGGGAGACTGATCTCTAATACCGATCATCAGCTTGCTAAACCCTCCTTCAGTAAGACCAAAGACCCGGTCTTTTATTAATCTGTGAAGGTGCATGGGCTTGTCGAACCAAGACTGAGGCTCAAGAAGATTAGGCTGCATAAATTGTCTGCCTGATATCAATAATTTGAAACTTAATCTCACAGTTTGTTATGATATTGGGTGCAGAAAGAATGGGCTGCTGGCATAGTGGCTTTCACTCAGATAGTACAATTCGAGCGAGTATTGGAGCAAAGAAAAGAGAGGTTAGTCGATAGTCTCTAATAATAAGGTCGCATTCAGTGTTAGAGCAAGTCAGAGTATATCTAAGAGAAACATAATTTAGATCTTTAGATCTGTTGTTAGTTCATATTGCGGCGTTACCTTTATATCTTACCTAGTTGTCATCTAATGCCTCTACTACCTTACATCCATAATTAGATACCAAATTGTTTCTTGCTTGTCTATGTACACTAGAATGGTTAGTCATTAGAAGAGTTTAGTCAAGTTCGTGGAGATCTGTATGCATGAGAGAAATCCTGCCACAAAGTTAGTCGTTAGAAGGGTTTAATCAAGTTTGTCTTTGTCACTCTGGGTCCATGTAATATGTAAAGAGTGTTGTATATGAGCAAGTGTTGCAATATTATTTATGGTAACTGGTGTATGTAGATTACAGGAAACCAAGTGGATAGAGGAACAATGCAGTGAGATTGGAGACATGGGATACAAATTTATTTTGAGCTATTGACAAACAATGAAATGGCATGCGAATTATTATTGATGAGATGCTAAATGATGATGCTATCAAGATCGCAAGGGTGATAGAATCATAGCTATTAAGCTTGTTCTTGGGGAACTTTTATTTTATTTTATTCATGCTTATTCCCCTCAAGCCAGCCTTAGAAAGGAGGCTAAAAGGATTTTTGGGATGAAAGGAATATGAATAGAGAAGATCATTATTGGGAATGATTTTAAATGCCATCTAGGAAGTAGCAGTGTTGGTTATGAGAGAGTTCATAGTGGTGTTAGATACGGCCGCATAAATGCAGAAGGATAGAGGATAATATATTTTACACTTGCCTATGATATATTTAGCAAACATATTCCAAGAAAAGAGATTCTCATATGATTACTTTCAAGTGTGGGCACATTTGGAAACAAATTGATTACTTTTACAAGGTGAGTTGATCGAAAAGTATTCAAGGGTGAAAGAGTGTGTGGAAAGCCATGTGGTCTGAACAGTATTTCCATTGATAAACGGAAGTGTGGGGGATGAAAGAGCTATGTGGTTAATGAATTCCCTTAATGAAGACCACGAACACGCCTGATGTAATGCCTGGGCCCATTGCCCTGGGCTCTAGTAGAGTTTTAGGAATGGCGACTGATCCCACATATCACCACTAGCCTTAACTACGCGCTTTGTCCTCACTCACGCGCAAGTCGGGGTCAATTCCCAACTGGTCACCCATCCTAGTACTACTCCAAGCTGAGCACGCTTAACTATAGAGTTCTTTAGTGATGGACTTCCTTAAAAGGAGGTACACCTTGGTGAGATGGGTACTAGTCCAATCATTCCTTTCAAGATCACTTTATCCAAGGCCTCAAATCTTGAGACGTTATAATCTCCCCCACTTAGACTCTTGACGTCCTCGTAAAGGCTCAACTATACGGCATCATAATCTTTTCTCATTTCAGCGTAGACCCAAATGCCCCATGTACACCCAGCTCCCGATCACAACTACCAACGCAAGGGCGGCTCCATCAACTCAGATAGCCCTTTCCAACATGCATGGACACTACCAGCGTATGGGCGGCTTCATCAACTTGGATAGCCCTTTCCAACATGCGTAGACCGCACGGCTCAAGGATTGGCATGCCACAGGCCCATGTGGGCCCCACCTACTATAGGGAAATTGACTCTGATACCATTTGTAATGCATGTGCCCATTACCCTGGGCTCTAGTAGAGTTTCAGGAATGACGACTGGCCCCACAGATCACCATTAGCCTTAACTGCGCACTTTGTCCTCACTCACACGCAAGCCGAGGTCAATTTCCCGACGGGTCACCCATCCTAGTACTACTCCAAGTTGAGCACGCTTAACTATAGAGTTCTTTAGTGATGGGCTTCCTTAAAAGGAGGTGCACATTGGTGATATGGGTAGTCCAATCATTCCTATTAAGATAATTTTATCAAAGTCCTCAAATCCTGGGACGTTACAATCTCCTCCACTTAGACTCTTGACGTCCGCATCAAGGCTCAACTATATGGCCTCATAATCTTTTCCCATTTTAGTGTAGACCCAAATGTCCCATGTATACCCAGCTCCCGATCACAACTACCAATGCAAGGGCGGCTCCATCAACTCGAATAGCCATTTCCAACATGTCTGGACACTACCAACGCATGGGCAGCTCCATCAACTCGGATAGCCCTTTCCAACATGCGTGGACCACACAGCTCAAAGAATGGCATGCAACAGGCCCATGTGGGCCCCACCTACTGGAGGGGAATTGACTCTGATACCATTTGTAATGCATCGGCCCATTGTCCTGGGCTCTAATAGAGTTTCAGGAATGACGACTGGCCCCACAGATCACTGCTAGCCTTAACTGCGCGCTTTGTCCTCACGTGCAAGCCGTGGTCAACTTCCCGACTGGTCACCCATCCTAGTACTACTCCAAGATGAGAACGCTTAACTATAGAGTTCTTTAGTGATGGGCTTCCTGAAAAGGAGGTGTACCTTGGTGATGTGGGTAGTCCAATCATTCCTTTTAAGATTATTTTATCCAAGGCCTCAAATCCTGGGACGTTACAATCTCCCCCACTTAGACTCTTGACGTCCTCGTCAAGGCTCAATTATATGGCCTCATAATCTTTTCCCATTTCAGTGTAGACCCAAATGTCCCATGTACACCCAACTCCCGATCACAACTACCAATGCAAGGGCGGCTCCATCAACTCGAATAGCCATTTCCAACATGTCTGGACACTACCAGCGCATGGGCGGCTCCATCAACTCGGATAGCCCTTTCCAACATGCGTGGACCCCACGGCTCAAAGACTGGCATGCCACAGGCCCATGTGGGCCCCACCTACTAGAGGGGAATTGACTCTGATACCATTTGTAATGCATGGGCCCATTGCCCTGGGCTCCAGTAGAGTTTCAGGAATGACGGATGGCCCCACAGATCACAGCTAGCCTTAATTGCGCGCTTTGTCCTCACGCACAAGCCGGGATCAACTTCTTGACTGGTCACCCATCCTAGTACTACTCCAAAATGAGAACGCTTAACTATTGAGTTCTTTAGTAATGGGCTTCCTGAAAAGGAGGTGCACCTTGGTTATATGGGTAGTCCAATCATTCCTTTTAAGATCATTTTATCCAAGGCCACAAATCCTAGGACGTTACACCTGATGTGTGGAGATACAGTACCATAGACCCCATCTACAAAATAAAGGAGATGTTCAAAGATGCACAAACTATTGAGGTATCAAGTTCGTGAATCATACTATGAAGCTTTGGGAGAGGATTATTGAGCAAAGGATAAGATCTACAACATAGATATCATAAATCGAGGTTGGGTTCATGCCTGGACGATCCACCATCGATGTTATGTTTCTAAAAAGGAGGTCTACAGAGAAGTACAAAGAAAACAAAGGTATCTTGACATAGTTATTGATATATGAAGACTTATGATCGAGTACCTAGGGGAATGTTGTGAAGACTTTTGGAGAAAAAGGTTGTGCCCATCCAAAACATTGACTTTAATAAATACATGTCTGATAGCTCAATGGCAAGTTTTAGGACCCTTGGAGGAGAGACACCAAGGTTCCCTATTATAGTAGGGGTACATCAAGGATCAACACTGAGCCTAAATCTATTCATGTTTGTTATGGATGAGTTAATAAAGCATGTGCAGGATGATATTCCTTGGTGTATGTTATTTGCAATTGCGTTGATGTTAGCCACATGATGTATGCCACATGATCTTAGCAGGATGGTTAAAATGGTAGAGAGCAACTGGAATAGTATGTGACCAAAAGATCCCTTACAAACTAAAAAAGTAATTTATAGAACAATTTACGACCAGCCATACTATACGGGAGTATATGTATCGTTGGGCGGTGAAGAAACAATGTCTCCGCAAGATGAATGTGACGCAATGCAAATGCTGAGATGGATGTGGGAAGATCAGGAAAGATTGCTTTAAAAAAATGATAACATCAGGAACAAAGTGGGGGTTGTGAGCATTTAGGAAAATTTGTGTGAGGGTTACTTGAAATCATGTGGACATGTGCAACATAGACCAACAAATATGCCTATTCAAAGCAATGCTATCGAGTCAAGAACAATTACAAGAAAAAGGGGCGGGCCTAAATTAAATTTATAAGACCTCATAAGGAGAGTTTTTGAATCTTTACATCTTGATTAGAATATGATCCATAATAGGTCGATTTGAAAAGAAGGATCCATGTAGCCGCCACCAACATGGTTGGAATTCAGGCTTATATGATGATGACGACAATTATAATGAATGTTTGCATAAACACACTCAATGAAACATAAATAGATCTCTATAGTTTGTAAATAGCATTGAGAGTTGGCATTAATGTAAATATGAAAGTGAAGATGTGAATGTTCTAGCTTATTTCGCTATTGTTATATGTAGCTGAAAAATATCATGTTTTGTTGTTTGTATAAAATTGGTTCATGTGGATATGATGATTATACTATTCAGTTTAATAAAAAAAATAGTATAAGATAAGTTTTTCTTAATCACAGATCTATACCCTAATTTCATAGCCAAATCGTGGTTGTGAGATTGGGGTGTCGCAGCAATTTTACCTCGGCATCTTCAAGTGTTGACATGTAACAAAAGGATACTCTTACACATTCAGTTGGTTTTCCATTTAATATATCATGGTCATCCCAACAAACATGTCCAGCCTGGCATCAAAATAGTATAAAAACCATATGAAAGTGAAGATGTGAATGTTCTAGTTTATTTCGATATTGTTATATGTAGCTGAAAGATATCATGTTTTGTTGTTTGTATAAAATTGGTTCATGTGGATATGATGATTATACTATTCAGTTTAATAAAAAAAAAGTATAAGATACGTTTTGCTTAATCACAGATTTATACCCTAATTTCATAGCCTAATTGTGGTTGTGAGATCGGGTGTTGCAGCAACTTTACCTCAGCATCTTCAAATGTTGACATGTAACCAAAGGATACTCTTACGCATCCAGTTGGTTTGCCATTTAATATATCATGGTCATCCCAACAAACATGTCCAGCCTGGCATCAAAATAGTATAAAAACCATACACTGTCAATAGAATTGGAGAAATTAATAAGGGAAAAATGTTACAATGTACCTCAAAATTGGACAGCATATCTGAATGAGACAAATCCAAATACTTTGCACATGCACCGGGGTTGCAAAAACAGCCTGTCTGTTGATACAATAATAACATAAGCAGACCATTCCATGAAATCATGCAAACAATGTCAAATCCAAAATAGACCTAAGCTTAAAACATAAATCCAAGAGATCCAAAAAGTTTTATGAGGGCTTGTCATGCTAGAATAGTTTAGTCATGGTCTTCAAGGCATAAACCAGCCCTGCTTACCCAGCTAGGTGCCTCATTTTTTCAAGAAGTTTGCAAAAATTACTCTCGTCTTCCTTTAATGCTTAAACTGTAAAAAAGTTATAAATTTCACTATACATGGATATGAAATATAAACTAATATTAGTATATACTCAAATCATTTTTGCATTTAAGCATGGGTAAATACACACTTGGTAACTGGAAATTAAACACAGTGTAAGTATGAAATATGCAATTTCCTTTAGCTATTGGTCTTGATTCGCCATTACTTTTGGCGATCACTTTGGGAATCTATTCTATCATATTGAGAGGTTATCCAACTAAGACCAAATGATTATCTCTAAAAAGATGATATACTCTGTAGGTGACAATACTTTTCAATATGCAAACGTTCAATGGGCAGTAACACTATGTTTTTTTTATTCTGGGGGCATGGTTGCTTCATCTTAGAAGGGATACGGTCATAGTTTTCCCATTCTACGATTAAGGGTGTCCAGGTACTATATGAATAATACAACAAGGAATCAACCCTAAGTAAAGTTCGAACATCGAAAACACTAGTGTTTAGTTTCGTTTACACAGTCTATTTAATCCACTTCACATTGAACTCCATTTTCTAGCTTCATGTTTGCTAAATCTTTTTCAATTTGTCCATTCTATTCACTTTTCCGTCCACTTGACATGATTGGTTTCATTGTTCAATACAGACTGAACTGTTAGCCTATAGCTTTAATTATTTTTCTTCTAAGTCGTGTTTAACCAAACTCCATGCTTTGCTAAATCAAATTCACATCATTCTTCAAACCAAGTTTCCCGGTTGAAGAATCACTTAACACATTTGGCATATATATTTGAACCATCACATTGATGAGAGAGTGTCTTAAACTCTCTGGAAAAGTTTCTTTGATGAATTGGATGTCTACACTGAGCCTCCACATCATCGGGATGCGTTTTGGACACTTACAAGTAGATTTACGATCAGCCAAATGACCATATATAGTCCCCATAGACTGAGCAATAGCAGCATTTACGGTCCATCCTAGACCATATTTTGGTGTGTAGTGCGATATACGGTCCAGGCCAAACCCTATACAGTCCAGCTGGATAGTAATCACAGACTAGACATATCCTGGTGACTTTGGGACTTTGGCTACGGCCTACGGGTCCTATTTTTATAAATAGAACCCCCCCAACACGTACCAAACATGAAGAGCAACGAAGAAACGTCATTTTGGAAGACCTAAAGCCAGAGACGGACCTAAGGCTTCCCTTAGGGTTTCAAGCCTCCAAGAACCATCTTCTTCCACAATTGTCTTATAGGTGTAAAAAGATATAGGTTCTTCCCTCTTCTGTAATCATCCTGTCTGTAATCTCTCCATCAATAATATCATCTCCGCCAGTGGGTGTAGACTCTCACTTTACAAATTCACTAAACCACAATAATTCTTGTCTTTGTGGTTGCTTGTGCTCTATCATTAATCTTCGTGTACATACTCAGATTAGATTGCTCGATCTCACGCTTCCGCATATCCTCAATAACCTTATTGGGCCTTGTTTCGGGTCTCCTATCACCATCATATCCCAGAAAAACGGTATCAGAGCAAGTTCTATCATTAGATCTCTTCCATGACGTTGAAGTAGAACAATGAGAAGTTTTGATCAATTAAAACGCTTCTCATGCAAGTCAAGTGTGAATCTTGCCTCACGTAAGGAATCCACAAAGCTCTTCTCAGAAAGGAGAAGAAATTAGAATCCATGACAAATGACCGGTGGGAGAGATCAATCAAAAGGCTTGTATATGCATCTTTCTCTGCCTAGAAGATGAAGCCCTCTGCGATTTCATCCATCTGAAGACCGCCAAAGAAGTTTGGGATGAAATTGAAGCACTTTACATGAAGAAATACATTACCATTGAGTTGTGCTAAAGAAACGCCTTTTCATGCTTCATATTGAAGAAGGTGATTCCTTGACGACTCTTCTCGATGAGTTCAATGAGATATCGACTACCTCGGGCAGATCGATGTGAAGATAGAGGACAAGGATCAAGAAATTTAGTTGTTTTGTACCCTTCCATTGTCCTACAAAAAAAACTCTGGGATATGATGATATTTCAGGAGTTAAAACTATCTCACTCCATGGAATCAAAACGGTTTTGACGTCTCAAGAGAAATTAGAGAAGAATGTTACTTCATCGAAAGTAGTGGGTGAATCATTGGCCTCTAGAGGAAGGTAGCGTCCACGTGACAAAGACCTTGAAAGTTCAAAACAAAAGAAGAACAAGTCAAAGTCACTTCAACGAATGGGGTGCAAGTATGGAACAAAATTTCGATCCAAATTGCAAAATTTCGATCGAAATTTCGATTTTTTTTCCAATCGGACATTGAAACGCATGTACACAGAGAATGGGACGACATTTCGCAGAAATTTTGCTAAAATTTCGCACTTAGGTGCGAAATTTCGCAAAACAGTGCAAATTTCACCCAATTTGGACCATAATTTCGCGAAATGGCACAAAATTTCGATAGAAATTTCGAGATATTTATTCCTAGGACTGCTGCTACTACATGTTAGGTATTTTGGCAATCCTCTTTGTATCTTTTGCTTATAGAGGCTATTTTCTTTGATTCTAAGGTACGTTTCCCCTATCCCTAGCCCATGTATACCTCTTTCTATGTTTACACTCTTCAGAAAGATGTGAAGAGATACTATGAAAAATAACAAAGTTCTAAGTGCTGCTACTATATGTTAGGTATTTTGGTGATTCTCTTTGGAAAATCACATGAACTACAAACAAACTTGTGGATCTATGAAATAATAGTATTAAGTCTGCAATTCTACAATAAATTTGTTATTATTACACATATTCATACATAAAATGACTTAAAAATAATGCATTTTCTTTGATCTATGTATACATGACCCATGTAACCTAACTAAATTTTAACACTAGACTTATATAAGTTGTAACATGTAAGTTTGTAACTTGCAACTGTAAGTTTTAAGGTCTAAGTGGTAAATTGTGGGTTTGTAAGTTGTTTACAGTCTAACGGAGTTGACAATTCTGTTCATTTGTGCATTCACTCATTAAGACATGGATCCCACTCATTTACAGTCTAACGAACTTGACGATGAGGATATGTATGGTCAACCACCACAAGGACAAGAACCACCACGACTCTCAAGCTTCAACTAGGATTTTTGGACTCCTAGTTTACTACTACGCAAGACTTATGGAACATCATAATGTGTAAGTTTGTTAGTTGTTAATTTGTTTTATTTTATAATTATATATTATAAGTTGTAATTTGTAAGCTTGCAAGTTGTACTTGTAACTTGTAAGTTGTAAGTTGTAAGTAACTGTAAGTTTTAAAGTCTAGTAGTAGTTGTTTAAACTTGAAATTTGTAAGTTTGTAATAGACTTAGTCTCTAACTGTCTACCAGACTTGACATTTCTGTTCATTTGTGCACTCACTCATCAAGACATGGATCTCATCCTAACCTCTAAACATATAAATTTATTATATAATCCAGTATGTTTATGTCTAGACTCTGTGTTTGCAGAATTTCAAAGCTTAATTCCTTCATTTTTTCCATCGAAATTCTGTCGAAATTGTTCATCTTCCTTCACTTACAAATGTGGGAGACCCCCCCACATATCCAATATGAAACATTATTGAATATTTGAGTAGATCTTGGCGTTTAGATCATCCTGGTAAATTTTCATGATTTAATTCGCTTATTTGGTCGTCGAAATCATTAGGGCAGTAAATATCGAAATTTAGTGCGAAATTTCGAAAAATTTATGTTTCTGGGCCATCGGACACGACATCAAAATCGGACATTTAATTCTATGTGCAACTATCAGAAGAAGACAGGTCATACACAGGATGAATGCTACAAGTTACAAAATAAACAAAAGAATGAGAAACCAAATGATGTTGTAGCTCATGCAAATGTGGCTCGTGGAGATTTTGAAGACACGGCTACGTTCTTGCTTCATCGTTGTTCTAGGACTACAAGCAGGATTGGCTTCTTGATTCAACATGCATTTACCACATGACCGAGCGTAAGGATTATTTTCATACCTATTGAGTTTCATCAAGGTGGAGGCATACTTGTGGGTGATGATTGTCCTTGCAAGACAAGTGGTGTTGGCATGGTGTAGATTAAGATGTTTGATGGTGAAGTCAGAACATTGACGGACATCCAACATGTTCTTCGGTTGAAGAATAATCTCATCTCATTGGGCATACTTGAAGACAAGGGTTGCACGTCCTTCGGTGAAAATGGAGGTATTGATATTCTTAAAGTTGACTGGGTCCTCACCAAGGCGGTGAGAAATTCACACAAATTGTGCATCTCACAAGGTTTCTTTATCTCTATCCCTACAACAATTGCAATTTCATCTAAAGACACCATAAGGCTCTAGCATACGCGTTTGGGACATGTCTGAAAAAGGGATGATGCTTTTGAGCAAGAGAGGTTGTTGTGTGACGAAAGCATAGGAAAGTTAGATTTTTACAAGCATTGTGTTATGAATAGGAAGTTGTTGTAAAAGCCGTGATCCATGCTTCTCAATATGGGCATGGATAGATCTTTTGGGTTGAATATATGTCAAACTCATGTTATTTGGTGGACCGTTCTCATCATCTTCTATTTTTCAAGATTCCTGAAAAAGCTTGGTCTGGTAAACCTATTGATAATCAATTCTGCATATTTTTGGTTTCCCTACTTATGCACATTTGGATATTGGCAAATTAGAGTCGAAAGCTATAAATGATTATTCACTGGTTATGCTTCTGGGGTGAAAGGATATTGTCTTTGATGCAAGGATCCTACTTCACCATGTTTCTAGGTAGAGTGCAATGTTACTTTAAACGAATCTGCCATGGTGTCTACTAAGCAAAACATGAATAGCTCTTCTACATGTTCTCTACAGGGTGTCTCACAACAGGTGGAGACCAGAGAAGATGACGGCTCACAGTTTGATGAACAAGGTCCCTCTTCTATGCCAAATGATTTAGTGCCTACTAAAGACAAAGAAGAGACTCCAGAAAGTTCTTACAGTGTAGCCAAAGGCAAAGGCAAACAAAATGTCAAACCACTCCAACGATATAGCTTTAGTTACTCCATGGTGGCCTATTCCCTTTCAAAAATCGTTGATGTGGATATTGGTGGACGAGCCCACCAATATCCGTGAAGCAGTCGTAGGTCATGATGCTCCTCATTGAATTGTTGCAATGAAGGAAGAGAAGGAATTTCTCCACAAGAATCAAACTTGGGAGTTGGTGGTACCTCCACAAAGCAAGAAAGTAGACGGTGACAGGTACAAGGAACGCCTTGTCGCAAAAGGCTACAGTTAGATTGAAGGCACTGTTCGGGAAATCGGTCCGCACGACCGCATATACTCCCGCATATACCTATTCAGTCACCCTACCGCACCGCATATTACTAATCGGTCCATTAAGCGATCATGGGCCACATATACTCCCGCTTGGCCGATTAAGCGGCCGATTAAACTCCGCTTTTCTAAAATCCCACAACTTATGTTCATTCATTTCGTACATACATGCATACATATACACACATTTCATTATATATTTAAATTGAGATATATAATCATTAAATTATATGTATACATTGTAATACATATAAAAATTTTCCACACGCATTTGTACATTTATTCAAATACCTTTTGATATATTAACATGTATAGTATACCTAAATATACAATCACATATTTGTGCATCTATATATACATTTTGATTTATTCACATTTATACACACTCTACACATATTTGTACATTGATTTACCTACATTTTAGTATTTGTACATATATTACAAACACATTCCATATATAGACATATATACATATATAAGCATATCATACATCATACATGCATAATAATATGTTTATAAGTAAATAGATGTACATTCCTACTCTATATATTTTAATTTATGATCTCGATATATTAATTTATATATAATTAGTTTATTGAAATAAAAATTGAAAACCGCATATACTCCCGTATATACTCCCGCGTACCGCATATACTCTATGCAGTACCCTCTCCGCCCGTACACCGCATACCACTTTCCTGAACAATGATTGAAGGAACTAATTATAGTGAAGTCTTTTTACGTATCGTCAAGCATAGTTCTGTACAGGTGTTTCTTTCTTTGCTAGCCATTGAAGACCTAGAGTTGCAGCAGCTAGACATATGACAACTTTTCTGCACGGTGAATTAGAAGAAAAGATCGACATGCAACAAAGAAAGGGTTTGAAAGACAAAAAGAACCATTTGTGCTTGCTCAAGAGGTCTCTCTATGGGCTGAAGCAATCTCCTAGACAATGGTATAAAATATTTGACTCTTTCATGATGCACAATGGATTTTCCAAGAGTAGCGACGATGCTTATGTCTACCACAAAGGGGTGGATGACAATTCTTTTGTTTACCTACTATTATATGTTGATGATATGTTGATCGCTTCTAGACACGCGTCTGAGATTGTCAAGGTGTTCCAAGTGGAGAATTTGATATGAAAGACCTAGATGAAGCTAAGAAAATTATTGGCATGGATATTCAAAGGGACCAAAAAGATAGAAAACTTATCCTAATGCAGGAGAAGTACATCAAGAAGGTTCTTCATAGGTTCCACATGTTAGATATGAAGTATGTTTCAACTCTATTGGTCGCTCACTTCAAGTTATCAGCTTTGGAGTCTCCACAATTTGATGAAGAAGAGAAAGAGATGGTGAAATACCTTATTCCAGTGCCATTAGTAACATCATGTATGCTATGGTTTGCACTATACCAAACATCGCTTATCCAGTCAGTGTGGTTAGTCTTTAGTTGATCCAAGGAATGAGGTTTCGACAAAATCGTTGAAATTTTGTCAAAAATTTTGATTTCAACGCCATCTGCTAAGAAATCTTACAACCATACCCCTATGTCGAAATCATCAAATTTTTTTGCCCAAAATTGAAAATTTTCCTAGGAAACAAGAAAGTCTCCTTTCCTCCCACATGAAGGACCCCCCCACCTATTCCCCATATCAAATTTTATTGCATAAAACGGTGCATTTAGGTGTAAAAATCATCCCTGTGAAATTTCATGGCTTAATTCGTTGATTTTGGTGTCGAAACGGGCACTGTTGCATTTATCGAATTTTTTGTCGAAATTTCAATAAATTTCGGTTTCCATGCTGTCGAAACAGCATCGAAATCGGATACCTCATTCCTGCTCGTTACATGATTGTTCTTGGCAAGTCTTTTTGGCAAGCAGTTAAGTGAATTCTGAGGTATTTGAAGGGCACTTCAAGTGTTAATTTAGTCTTTCGTGGAGTTCAAGTCATCATGACAGGGTACGTGGACTTGGATTATACAGACGGCCTCAACAAGAGATCTCTCAAAGGCTACATGTTCATAGTGGGATCTACAGTTGTTAGTTGGAAAGCCGCTCTACAAACTACTATTGCTTTATCTACTACCAAAGCATAGTACATGGCAGCAACAGGAACCGTGAAGCAGGATTTATGGCTCAAGTATCAGTTGGCCATGGATCAAGAAAAAGTCATTGTTCATTGCAACAGTCAAAGTGACATACATCTTAGCAAAGATCAAATGTTCCATGAGAGAACAAAGCATATTGATGTCAAGTATCACTTCATTAGAGAAGTCACAGCTATTGGCAAGATTCAAATAAAGAAGATTAGTACATCTGAGAATCCAGCCGACATGACAAAGACTCTTCCTTTAGATAAGTTTGAGCATTGCTCAAATTAGCTAGTCTTCTTTCTACCTAAGCCTTGCCCATGTAGGGCATGTGGAGGAGATGGTATTCTTATTCAAGGTTCTAAAATTGGAGAAGATTGCAAATATTTTTCTACTTCCATTGTTTTTCAAGTTGAAAACAAGGCGAAGTTTGTTGACAAAGTGTCTTAAACTCTTTAGAAAAGTTTCTTTGATGAACCAAACGACTACATTGAGACTCGGCATCGTTAGGATGCGTTATTGGCACTTACATGTGGATTTACAGTCAAGCAACTGACCATGTAAGGTCCCCATGGACCATATTCGTGCAAAAGCAGCAGAAGCAACATTTACGGTCCAGTTGGAACGTATATTTAGCTACAGTGCAATTTGTAGTCCGGTCATCCAGGCCAGACCATTTAAAGTTGTTGGATCATAATCGTGGACTGGACAAATCTTGGTGACTTTTAGGGCTTTGGCCACATATCTAATTCTTATAAATTGACCCCCAACTCGTCCCAAACATGAAGAGCAACGAAGAGACATCACGAGACGTCCTTAGGCTTTCAAGCCTCTAAAAGCTCCACTTCAAGCAACCATCTTCTTCCATGTTGGCTTTTGGGTGTAAAAGGGGATTTGGTTCTTCTCTCTTCTATAATCATCCTCTTTGTAATCTTACTGTTAATAATATCATCTCCACTAATGGATGTAGGCTCCTACTTTGGGAATTTTCCAAACCACTATAAATCTTATCTTTGTCATTTCTTGCTTTTTCCATAGTTAATCTACATCATATGTATTCAGATTGAATTGGTCGATCTCACGCTTCCGCATCTCCCCAACAAGCTTGTCGGGCCTTGTTGTTCGGGTTTCCCATTACCATCTATCCCAACAGTAATATCTATACAACCCACTTTACCATGTTTGGCCTTCATGATAAATCACATCACCCACTTGCACAAGTTTTTTTACCTACCTTGAATAGCACTTAGCAAGCTTCTGAGTCAAAATATTTCTATGCCTCTTTGTCAAGGATTGTATTACTTCGTTTGTACTCGCCCTTTGTATTTTTTCCTTTCGGGGGGGAGGTTGTCGATAAACGGTCCAAACCAATACAAACATTGTCAAAATTTACCCTTTCATTAAATTGATGAAACTTGACGTGTTAAAATTTGTTGTGCATCTATGAGGATTATAATTTTTCATTAGTTTTACAGTTTCGTGTTTATTACTATATTTGAAATATAAAGTTGTAGAAAATAAGATGAGTATTGTATTTTTTATTGTTAAACGGCAAACTTCCCTCATATATAGGAGAGGAGGCATGTACAAGGAAGCAAACATAACCCTAATGGACCAAAACAATTAGGCTCATGAACCTTGTTAAATATTAGTCCTATATATTTTTCTTGTTATCTCTTTATTTTGTATGGACCTACATGTAATTGTTCTCTAAACCTTTTTATATAAATATATGAGAGGACACACATTGTGTCCTCAACGATTCCTAAAACCCTCGTAAGATGGTATCAGAGCAGGAACCCTAGCCGCCTCTCCCTGCGGCCGCCGCCTCTCTCTCTTTCTCCTCTTCTCTCCCCGCCGCCAACACTTCCGCCCGCCCTCCCTGCTTCCGTCGCCGTCGCTCACCTACTCCTTACTGTCGCCCGCCGTCGGATGCCCCTCCTGCGGCCTGGTTGCTAGCCGCAATTGTAGCCCCCGGCAGCTGTCGCCACTGTGGTCGTCGGGCTAGTTGTAGCAGCTAGTCGGGTTGTTCGCCCCCACTAGAATCTCGCCTTGAACCCCCCGCAGCCATCTCCTCTATCTACCTGTGTCGGCCTTTGAGCCGTCAGGTTCTCTGTTGTGCCTCGGCGTAGTCTTCATGTAACTGGTCCACCCAATCTTTTCTGTCTGTTGTCGCCTAGGAGGAGGATCTAGGCGGTTCTCTATTTTTTTTGTATTGGCAGCAGCTAGTCGGGTTGTTCACTGCCACTAGGAGCTCGCCTTGAACCCCCCGCAGTCGTCTCCTCTATCTGCCTGTGTCGGCCTTTGAGCCGTCGGGTTCTCTACTGCACCTCGGCGTAGTTTTCATGTAACTGGTCCATCCAATCTCTTTTGTGTCTGCTGCCGCCTAGGAGGATTTAGGCAGTTCTCTGTTGTTGTTGTATTCGACTCGGTTTCTGTCATGACTTCCTCCCATGACGATTTTTATCGACAGGTGACTACTGTGAAACTGGATGGGCGCAACTATCCACACTGGGTTTGCTCCATGAAGATTTACACAAAATCCCAGGGAAAGCATTCTCATCTGACTCGTGATCCCCCTCCTGCTTCGTCCAGTATTGTTGAATCCAAGGATATAAAGGCCTACGATGATTGGGTCAAAGATGATTCTACTGTGATGACATGGATCCTCAACAGTAGTGAAACTCGCATCAGTGTCGCTCTTCTTCGCCTCCCAACTGCCAAGGAAATGTGGGATCAACTGGCCAGTACTTATTCTCACGCAAGAATCTAAAGGTGTTTGACTTGAACAAACAACTGACTCATCTACATTTTTCTGGGCCCAACATTGTTGATTACTTTTCTTCCTTCAAAGGAATTTGGGCTGAACTTGAGAACCTTCATCCTCTGTCTACTGAATTAGCCACCATGCAACGACAACGGCAGGAACTTCAAGTGGTTCAGTTCTTATGTGGACTTCCTGAGTCGTATGCTGGAGTGGTGGATCATATTCTTGCCAGTGATCCACTGTCGACGTTGGAGTGCGTTTCAACGCCTTCAACGCCTGCCTGCTTCTTCATCTGCCCCGACTTCAGACACTGGTGACACTACTGCCCTTGCCGACATGTCCGAGCGTGGACGTGGACGGGGTTGAGGTCGGTCTCAGGAGAATCGCCCTCCACCCTGCTCTGGTAGAGGACGCGGTTCGTCATCTAGACCTCCACGCAATTCTGGGAGTACAGTTGGCCAGCGGTATTGTGAATTTTGTGGTCGCTCCAACCACACTGAGGACAGGTGCTGGAAGAAACATGGCACATCTGCGTGGGCCAATGCGGCGTCTGAGGGTGGTTCTCAGACTTTTGTTGTTGATAATTCGAGCACCTCTACTGCTGATTTTATTGGCTCAGAAGTAGAACGCCTTCTGCTAGAGCAAACTGGAGCTTCCTCCTCGACTGCTACTGATTCTGGGGCTCATGCTGCTACACTCACTAGTTGTGATTCTGCTTTTCTAGGCTACCCCCGCTTCTAGTAATGGTAATACCAAATGGGTGATTGATTTTGGGGCCTCTTCACATATTCTGGAAATCGGTCTCTTTTCTATAAATTATCTAAATCTTGTTCTAAATCTGCTATTTTGCTTGTTGATGGATCCAAATCTGTTGTGTCTGCATTGGTGATATTTATACTCACTTTCTTCTGCAATATGCTCTATATGTGCCAACTTTTTCTTTGAACCTATTATCTGTCAGCAAAATTGTGCATAACTTGAACTGCAATTTGCCCTTTGTACCGGGCACTTATTTTTTAAGGACCTTCGCACGAGGATGAAGATTGGTGGGGGCATGAAGGACCTAATGGACTCTACTATCTGGATGATTTGAAAAGGATTAGCACTACATCTATACCTTCTGCTTTATCTTCTTCTGTTTCTGCATTATAGTGGCACCATTGACTTGGGCACCCATCTGCTGATAAAATAAAGCATGTTATTTCTGGTGTAGGGACGCACAGTTTTCAGTGCGAGTCATGTCAGTTAGGCAAACAGTCTAGAACGGTCTTTCCTAGAAGGACTCAGATTGGTAGTCAAAGCATTTTTTATTTGGTTCATGCTGATGTATGGGGTCCATGTAATGTTCCAAATCTATCTAGACATAAATATTTTATTCTGTTCATTAATGATTTTTTCAGCGCTATTTGGTTGTTTTTTATAAAAGACAGATCACAATTATTACCTACTATTAAATTATTTTTTGCTGAAATTAAAACTCAATTCTCTATGCCAATTAAAATTCTACGCACTGATAATACCTTGGAGTTTACTCAAAAGGATATTGAATTTGTTGTTGATCTGTTGGTACCATTCATCAGAAATCTTGTGCCTATACACCTCAATAGAACAAAGTTGCTGAACGGAAAAATAGGCATTTACTTGATGTTACTAGAACTATTATGCTGCACTTCAATGTTCCCAAACAGTTTTGGCATGAGGTTGTTCTCACTGCTTGTTTTCTGATTAATCGCATGCCCTCCTCTGTTATTGGAAACAAAATTCCTGTCTAGGTCCTACTGCCCCAGATGCCCCTTTTTTTTGTTCCTCCACGGATTTTTGGGTCAACCTGTTTTGTTCGTCTATTTAGACCAAATCATGATAAGTTGTCTCCTAGAGATGAAAAATGCATTTTTCTTAGATATTCACGTACTCAGAAAGGATATTGCTAGTCCTACTACTAGAAAGTGGTTCACAAGCAGTGATGTAGTTTTCTTTGAAGATGCTCCTTTCTATTCTGCTACAGGGAAAAATCTCAGTTCATATGTTATTTCAGCACCCCTACCTGTTATCAATGATTCTACTTATGCTATACAGCCTACTGAGACTACGTCTCGACCTCTTATTGTTTATCAACGCAGGAATCGGGAACCGCATTCTACTCCTGCTGAAGACCCCCGTCAACAATCTTCTCCTCCAGAAAGTCATGCGCCAGCTAAGGTAACTTCTTATCTGCATCTACCCATTGCTCTTCGCAAAGGCACTCGCTCATACACATCTCATAGTATTGCTGACTATGTTTCTACTGCACATCTTAGTGTTCATGTTAGTAACTTTGTCGCTTCCCTTTCTGTTGTTGTTGTTCCCAAAAATATTACTGACGCTTTACAAAGTACTGGTTGGACACATGCTATGAATGAGGAGATGGTTGTTGTTACTGGCAGAGGGACTTGGGATTTGATTGATCCTCCATCTGGTTGAAAGCCAGTTGGCTGCCGTTGGGTGTATATTATGAAATATCATCCTGATGGGACTAATGAAAGACTGAAGGCACGTCCAGTTGCAAAGGGGTACACTCAAACTTTATGGCTTTGATTACTTTGAAACCTTTTCTCCTATTGTCATGCTTAATTCTGTGCAGGTTCTCTTTGTTGCTATCAACCTAGATTGGCCCCTTATCCAGTTAGCAAGGAAGAAAATGTCTGATTTCGACGCCGTTTCAGTGGCCACAGAAACAGAAATTTTGACAAATTTTGATAAATGTGTTCCTTGCGTTTTGACGGCAAAATAAACGAATTAATTTATGAAATTTTACCAGAATGATCTACTAGTGTAGATCTACTCAAATATGTAATAATATTTCATATTGGATATGTGGGGTGGGGTTTCGTCATTTTTTAGTGAATGGCCTTGAACTGTTTCGATGGGCATTTCAATGGGGATTTTTGATGTCATTTTTCAATTGCAAAATTAACGATTTAAGTCATTATAGTTTGCAAGCACAATATATAGAGTTAAAGACACAAAACTGTGCAAAACAATATGCTCTAGGTAGTACATTGTATATGAAAAAGTAATAAAAAAATTGATGATTTGCCTGTTTCGAGAGTTTCATCAGTCAATTTCGATGTCCGATTGCCACAGAAACAGAAATTTCGCCCAAAATTTTGACCATTTCGTCGAAATTTTGAACATTGCCAGTTAGATGTGAAGAATGTCCTTTATGGTGACTCCAGGAGGAAGTCTATATGGAGCAACCACCTGGGTTTGTTGCTCAGGGGGAGTCACATAAAGTTCGTCGTCTCAAGAAGTCTATTTATGGACTCAAGCAGAGTCCACGTGCCTGGTTTGACAAGCTGAGCAAGATTCTGACTACTTATGGCTTCTTGAGATCTCATAGTAATCACTCTGTTTTTGTTAAGAAGCCTTCCTCTAGTATTGTTGTTTTGATTGTGTATGTTGATGATATTATTTTATCTAGCAGTGATCTTTTTGAAATTCATGCTACTAAGGCCTATTTGTGCAAGCACTTTGTTACTAAAGAATTGAGAAAGCTAAGATACTTTCTGGGAATTGAAGTCTCCAAAACCTCTAATGCTCTTGTTTTGTCCCAGAGGAAGTATGTTCTAGATCTTCTGTAGGAGACAGGGATGCTTGGAACTCGAACTGCTGATACTCTACTAGATCCTAATGTAAATTGGGATGATGAAGAATCTCCCATATATCCTGACAGTAAACGATATAGGAGACTGGTTGGAAAGCTAATCTATTTGAATGTTACTAGAGCTTATATTTCTACGGCAGTTGGTCTTGTTAGTAGGTATCTTGAGAAACCTAGACAGTGTCACTAGGAAGCACTGTGTTGTATTCTGAGGTATCTGAAGAAACCTCTTGGTAAAGGCCTTGTCTATAGGAAACATGGTCATTGCTCTCTTGAAGGCTATTCTCATTCTGACTATGGTGGAAGTAAGATTGACAGAAAATCTACTTCTGGTTACTGCACTTTTGTTGGCGGCAATCTTATAACCTGGAGGAGCAAGAAGCAGAATGTTGTTTCTAAGTCTAGTGTTGAGGCTGAGTACCGAGCTATGGCTCATACAGCTTGTGAACTTGTGTGGGTAAAATATCTTCTAACAGACTTTGGTGTGAGCTCTTCTAATCCTATCCCCATGCATTGCGATAATAAAGTAGCTATTTTTATTGCCAATAATCCTGTCTATCATGAGCGGACCAAGCACATTGAAGTTGATTGTCATTTCATCATAGAAGCTATCTTGACTGGTCGTATCTGCACTCCATTCACTCGCTCAGAAGATCAGATTGCTGATTTTTACAAAGTTGTTGGCCAGGAAACACTCCTACTCTCTCGTGGACAAGTTGGGCATGATTGATATCTATGCTCCAACTTGAGGGGGGTGTTAAATATTAGTCCTTTATGTTTCTCTTGTTATTTCTTTATTCTATAAGGACCTACATGTAATTGTTCTCTTAACCTTTTATATAAATATATGAGGGGACACACATTGTGTCCTCAACGATTCCTGAAACCCTCGTAAGAAACTTATTCACTAATAATATATCTAACATCTAACACTCCCCCTCAAGTTGGAGTATGGTGAAACACATATCCAGCGTGGACATACAAGACTTAATGAGATGATACAACAAATGAGAAATAAAAATTGTCACTCCCCATACAACAATTTTCACTCCCCCTTAAACATGACTATACAACTAATAAAAGAACATTTGATGACGCCTCCTTTGAAATTATGTTTTGCAAGTTGGAATTACTTAAGCATTAGAGAAGATCTTTCACAGTACATCTAGAATAAAAACATCACCATCAATCTGGAGCAAAAGGTCCAAGCACCACAATTACCCCATCTTCAATGGAAAAAAATGTGTGATTGGAGTAAAGCGCAAGCAACACACCATCATATAGCAGTAGAGGTATCTTCAAATCGTTTAAGAAGTGTAGCCAACTAGACCAAAGTACAGAAGACCACAGACATGTATAATGTGGCGTAAACACAATGTGATGATGATGACTGTTGTGCTAGCATGAATCTTGGGGGCTTGATAGGAATGATGTCATTAGGCAAAACCCAAGAAGATCACTAGAAACACCATCTCAACACTTGAGAAACAACAGATGCAACTTGGAGAAGATATGAATAAAGTAGCTTGGTGAAGCTAAAATCTAAACGGACATCAATCTTGCAGGTGTAGTATTCTCAAGTTAGATATTGACAAGCTTCTAAGAAGTTTGAAAAGCAACCATCCATCTCATTAGAATGCAACAAGATTGCCACAAACGAACACTAGAGTGAACAAGAGGTTGGAATAAGTGTAGCAAGCTATTGAGATCCTTGAACATTGCATAAATGTGGTGGCCAGCTGGTATAAGCACATGTTGACCAATCCATGTCCATATCCTGGCACAAACATGAAGAAGCACAATGACATTAGAAAAGAGATACACCAACAATGCACTGGAAGCACAGTGCTTAGTGGAAATGAAGCACCACAAAGACATTAGAAGATGGGTGCGCTGAATAATAAGAAGCGCCATGTAAATCAAAATAGTTTGGACTAGTGCATATTGTCTCTTTCATACTCTCTCTCCCTCCATACTCTCTATCCTAATATCCCCCTCGCACACCAATTACAGAGTGAATGAGTAGTTGGTGTAAAGAAGAGACAATAGCCCCCACATGGAAAGGGATGCACACGTAAGGGGTGCTAGGGTGGGGATCAAAATCGAGGTTAAGCAAAGGTGGGAGATTAAGTAAAAATTTGCATTTTCATTAGGTGGGTATGGCGGTCAGAGCAGTTGATCGGTAGTGAAACCAACTGATGACGGCATTGCGCTCAATAGTAGGTTGTGGTAGCTTTCAATGACTGGCAAACCTTGGTTGGTTGACTACCTTTGGGTGACAATTGGTTGGTTGACTACCTTTGGGTGACAACTGGTGTGCAATCGGAGGGCAGGAGATGAACGATCGTTGCTTCATCCAACTGAGTGGATGAAGGACTTTCGGCTACGTGGAGCAAAGGTCGGGCCGTAGCGACAACTACACAAGTCTCCAAGAGTCCTGGTCTTCAACGTCCTAGGAGGCGGGATAAGGTTTGATCTCAGGTACCTCATCTTGGAGCGGTTTTTGGGCAAGTCCCTTATTACAAGAGGATAACAAACTCTAGGGAAAAGGAATACGATTGCACGGCACAATGAAACAACATCACCCTTGACAGGTGACATGGTTCAAGGATGAAACTAGAAGAAAAGGGATGAATTTTATGAGTTTGATGATGATGGCAGCAATAGCGCATGTTCGTGCCGGTAGAGCGGGAACAGAGAATGAAGAATGTTAACGACCGTCTAGGGAGGAGAAGGGCTATAAGTCCGACTGTGGAGACAACGAAGAGGTTGATTGCAGTGGAGAATGTTAGATATGAATTAGATGGTGATGGTCGTGATGACAAGCACCGACGGTGGGAATTTTCATGCAGGAAGAACGGAGGAGACGACCATGGAAGTAGGGATGATGCCTGGCATGCAATCAAGTCAAGATGAGATGGTGGGCTAGTAGGCGGAGGGTCTCTCTATTTCTCTCTAGGGTTAGGATCAATGCACTGACACCATGTGGAAAATAAGATGAGTGTTGTATTTTTTATTGTTAGACGGCAAACTCCCCTCTTATATATAGGAGGCATATACGTGGAAACGGACAACCCTAATAGGCCAAGACAATTAAGCCCATGAACCTATTAACACGTTATATATCTAGCATCTAACAATAGTCAACACATACCTACAAGCTAATACTATTGAAGACTGAGGCAGTAAATTCTTATTGTTATCCAGTTTAAGTTGTTATAATGATGTTACAGTTGCATGTGGTTTTACGTAAAAATATCCTATCGTCAACTTGTATATTGAGTTTCATAAGTTGCATTGAGTTCCCACGATTTAGGTTCGATTTAAACTTCCACCGACAAAACATGATCTCCCAATATTTCCATGAATTTCCATCTCCATAGGTGAAGAAATGCTAGCAAAATCAGCACAGTGAATCCTTGTTTTGTGAATCAACATTACCACCATTCCACAAAGAAGAATTTTGCACAACAAGCAGAAATATACAGTCCCAACTTTTCAACTAAATTTGTAAAACAAGCAGAAATATACAGCTCCAACTTTTCACCTATACCATGAAAGGTCAATCGACAAAAGAGTACATAGTTATACCCGTAACTGAATCCCAGATAAAGAAGCTAGTTTCTCGATTTCGCGATATCCAAACCAAGAGCCGTCATCTCTTCTCAAATTGAATGACACTATGGAGCCAGAAGTAAGTGGTGTTACCTGCCACACAACAAGCAAAACAAGTCAGTAGTAGACATTAAGCTCTCAGTTGAAAAATCAGAGGGAATAACAAGAATCATGCAATGTTGTTAAAGATACAAAACATAGCAACATAGGCAAGAATGAAAATTATATAAGAAAACATTTACATAACTATGTGAGTTATAATTAAGAACGATTTTTTTTATTCATGCTTGACTAAAAATTGAGGTTACCAATCTAAAGGTGGAAAGGGTACCAAGGTTTAGATATAGCACGCATGAGTACGCACCAAATTGCTAGTCCTTTATCGAATTCTTGAATATCAAAGTACTAAAATCCAGCTTGAATCTGTGATACAGGATCGAGTAAAGAGTAACATTGGGAGCAATCATTCTCCTTGACTAGTGAGACTCTTGATAAGCATAATGCTAATTTCATAAATTCCAAATTTCAGGTAGGATGTGATTGCCCCAGCTTGAATATGAAAGTTTGGAAGAATCTATTAAACTGTAAAAGAAACAGGTGGCGGTCCTAGTGAAATAACTTGGTCTTTGCAACAAACAAAAAATCGATGCCAAACGCTCTCCAATTGGTAATAGATTAAATAAAGATAATGTTTGTCCTACCCAATAATAATAGTTGTGTATTGGCATATTGGCTCCCTTGACCCATTGGTTAGAGCTGAAGAGTGGCAAGCAAGAGATAAAAATAGAAGCGATTGACAGACAAACAGAGAGGTGACAGGTGGTTGGAGAGTCTGAGCTTCAAAATATGCTACAAGATTGAATCAATTCACCACCGAAAGACCTTAGATGGATATTTTTGTTCCATAAGTCTATTAGAGTAATAGGCTAAACAGGCCAAATAAGGCTAACTCTCTTTTCATATCGTATGTTATCATGTTCATGTGATACAACCAACCATGCGCTCTCCTATGTAAGAAGACCTCATTGTATTAGCTCAAGGTTTAGCGATAAACTCTTATATAGTTATCTTGATGATGGTAGTATCTAAGGCAATGAACAAGGTGTTAGGAATTGTGGAGGTGACAAATGCAGCGGAAACTACAAAAAAATATTCATGTTTTCTACGAACAGATCTCATCAACAACGATGTATTCAAAGTGTATGAGGTATATTTTGTCGTGGAGCAAGTCCAGCGACGTCCTCAGGCGGTGGTGTGCGTCGCTCACGGCAGTGCACAGACGATCCTCGAAGATGTCCTCCGAACACAGTTGTACGGCGCCTGCGTCTCTACGTAGTCCACATGAATGAATTGGAACTCCTTGTCGCACTACTTGAAACGGCAAGGAAGGAGCAGCCTTTAGCTCTCCTCTCTCTCTCGTGGGTAATGATGACTAGGGTTCTCGCATACAAGAGTGTGAATCTGTAATCCGGTCATCACGCCCATTTAAATAGGAGAGGTAAGCAGAGTTTCCAAAATCCTACAAAGCGAAGAGGCAACAGCTTCGTTTAAAATGGCTCGCTCGCGGACAGTCAGATAGGCAATTAGAATATTTTGGAATCATGCCATTAAATAATTAATCAATTAATCACATTAATCGATGGACTAAGTTCCGGTCACTCGGCTGGTAAATCCAACCAATCGCTTGGGGTTAGTCGGTTGACTTATTGTATAAGTCAACAGTTTAAATCCTATCAATCGGATTAAACCTTTTAGCCAATTGTCTTGGATTTTATTCCAGTATTGTTCTAGTTGATTACCTAAACATTTTAGTAATCATTATAACTTGGAACATTTTCAATCATGCCCACAATTATACTCCTATTCCAGTGCATCCTATGTGTGTGACCCTATACGCTCCACACTACATTGGTATGATGTCCATAATCAAATTACGACTTCACAAGCAAAGATTGATATCTAGCAAGATTCATTACACTTAAGTGATCGGAGAAGTTGGAGAACAACTTTAACCTAACATCATGACCTGTGTTTAATTGATTGTATAATCCTTTTGTCTCTGATATCCAGATTGAATCTGAGGCATGGAAACGACATCATCTTTGTATTCAACCTTTGTTTCTTGATCTAGAGTAGACTATTTGAGATACACATGAGCTCAATATCACATAATGACTCACACGAACATGGCCATGCATTTCATAGTCTCACTCATCAAGTGGTCGGGATATCACTCTGATGGGAGCAATGTATTAGAAAGCGGGAAGCGGGAGGCGTGCGGACGGCACCCTGTAACCGATTAAGCGGTAGGCGGGTGATTAAGCGGGCGATTTTTGAAAAAGCGGGTGTCTAAATTTTATATATTTTTATACAAAATTACATGTATGTGTATATAAAAAATATATTTATAAGGAACTTCTATACATATCTAATCAGCAAATCAGTAATTAACTAAGTATTCATCAATACTTACTATTAATCAGCATCTCTAATCACTAAAATCAGCAAGCAGATCAGTAATTGTATATAACAAACTATGAATGATTGAATTAAAGTAATCACTAAAATAATACTAACCAGCAGTACCAATCATTAATCACTGAAAGCAGCAAGGAAATCAGTAAAACTAATCATGCATTACTAGTATAATAGAGCAATAGGATATTTACTTAGATGCATTACAGCAGTACCCAATTATTACAGCTTACACACAAAGTATGCATTCTAAATTAGGACTAGCTATATCATAGAACATTTAATGTATACAAGTTTCGTATATTATAGTCAACACTACTTGGCTATGTAATTAATTAATGTTAGATGCTTACATTAGGATTTTTAAACAAAAGCGGGAAAAAAGCGGACAAAAAGCGGGAAAAAAGCGGGAAAAAGCGGATGAGGCGGGCAAAAAGTGGGCGATTTTGTTCAAAATGATTAAGCGGGCAATTAATGGCAAAATTAAGCGGCTGGGGGTCATGGGCGCTTAAGCGGCCCGCCTGGCCGTTTTTTAATTCACTGGATGGGAGGGACATATTCCATCTATGTCACTCACAGTAATCTACATGTGCCACAATGCACCTAAGCACTGCTTGTATAGCAACCCTTATTCAAGGTCACATTGATTAATGTTAAAGTATGCTAAACAACATGTGATATTGTAGTGACTTTCGCTCTAAGGACCACAATCACCATTGTTGCATTGAGATATGATTCTAACCATCATTATTGGCTTCCATGTATCACACTCAAGGTGGGTTTGTCCAATACACTTGTTCATAACAAGAACCTATGTGTTTGATTTGATATCCAATATCATGACTAATGAGACGTAGTCACCAATCAACACATATTGGTCTTAATGTATTATTGTTGTCCTTTTTCTAAAATATTATCTGACCTGGGACTTAAACAAGAATGAATATTCTTAACATACACACGGTCTCATTTTCAGGTCCTCAACCTGAAATCAAGTCATTGAGTCATACATTTTTAGGACATTATTATATTTATTCATTGTCTCATATTGAACCAAACATAATAATTGAAATTGCCTTTATAATAATCATATCAATTGCAAGATGTATCATTACAATCATCATATGATTGGCTCTCAGGTCATATAACCAACACAAGGCTCCTAAAATTACTTTACAAGGATGCTTGTATTATTTTTGGGATCAAGCTTAACGGTAGCAGCTATATGTTATGAAGTGAACATCGTTTACACTTTTCTTTAGTCCAGGACCAAGCTACAGTTCCTTATTAAACTTGCAAAGGACAATGCCAAATGGCATCAAGATAAAAGCCAAGTTGTTTACTAGTTGTGGAATAGCATGGAGCCCCCAACTGTCACCAAATACATGTTCTACCTCAACACCAAAGACACATGGGATGCTGACAAGAAGTTCTACACCCAGCAGTCTGATGTCCTCCACATCTACAACCTAGGAAGCATGGACATCTCAAAACAGGTGTCGTACTCGTGTGCGACACACATTGGACGCTCGTACTCCGTGGACACACCTAAATACGTATCAGACACTTCTCCAGTCTTGTCCAACATTTTTTTTGTTTTTTATAGGTGGACGCGTCCTAGACACAGCCTGGACACGGCTAGGCCCATTTACAGCCCCAAAAAAAGGCCTGCCTCTCCACTAATCCTAGTCAAGTAACTACGCAGCCAAACAACATGTCTTCTGTAGATCAAATCCATCTCTAATCGCAAGAGGGCAGAAGCTGTATTCTTGCTATACTTATTGCATATCTAAGTTTAGAGCAGCAATAATTGTCTCCTATTCTTGTTTTTATTTGATTACTCGGTTCATTCATCTATTCTTGGGCTTGGGGCCTTCCTCTAGTTCTGGCAAACTGATTAACTAAGGTGAATTATCAACCTTTATCCATTATTACCTTATCCTATTAATGTTTCTGTGTTTATCACTTTCTTGAATATCCAGTTGTGAGTAGTTGTGTATCTAAATAAATTCCTTATGAACAGTCTCAAAATTAATATGACATCTGCAATTATTGAGTACTGACTACTGACTTAGAGACTCTATGTATGTTTAATGGTCAATATTCCGAAATTCAGCAGTTTTAGTACATCATTGAAAGTGAATCCGTGAAGTCCATTCTTAGACTAGGCTATTGCAACTGCAGAAATTGCTTATTGTTTATAAAAGTCCCCAATCTTTTGTCTTTTGATTCTTTTAGATTTCAAAAAAATGCACAACTTAAGATCTTGGGTTTCTTTACATCATTTCATGTGAGTCCCATAATACATCTTAAAATCTTGATATTGAATTCTAAATTTTATTTCAATGTTGTGGTTATATGATTGCCAATTGGTTTCATTTTTTGAATTTTATCTTAGTTGAAGTTTGATTGTCTAATTGTCTTAATTTTTTGTTTCTTACATATATATAGGATAATTTTAAAAGATATTTAAAAAACTGACGTGTTCAATCATCGCCATGTCTGTGTCCTATAATTTCCAAAGTAGTCGTGTCCCGTGTCTATGTCCATGGCCGTGTGTGTGTCTATGCTTCCTAGTCTACAACTTATGTGACAACTTGTTCTCTACGAATCAAGGCAAAAAGACATTGGAGGTCATTCAATCATTGCCTCATCATTTGAACATCTTACCACCCATTTGTTAGAAGCTTAAACAAAGAAAGGGATGAGCTCATTATTACCAAGTTGCTTCATGGCATGCATTTGAAGTTTGATTCACTCTGGAGTATCATCATTCGACAACACATACAGCCGCCTCTCCCAGTCTGATGTACCAACAGTCGTCACCGAGTCTAATGAGACACATGCATCAATTTTTGCTGGTACTCGAGGCAAGGGCCATAATTGAACATCTTGCCCCAAATACCTTATGCAGGAAGTTAGGTCATACAGAGGACATGCTACTCCAGACATGGCAGAGGGTGCAGTCATAGCAGAACTCATATAACCCAGAATCCATCTACTAATGGTTCATCCAGGGTGTCCCTGATAGTTGAAGAATATAAACAACTTGTTCTTGTCCCCCAAAAGGTCTCTAGTGATTCTCCTACTCTGTAGATAGAATCCTCGTCTACAAGCTTTGTTGCTTCTATCCCTGGAAACAGTGGCTCCTCAATACTTACTACCCACGCCAACTGGATAGTGGACTTTTAAGCCACCCAACACATGATCGGTATGCAACACACCCTCTCTTTTGATACATGTATCGCTCACTCATCTGTCACTCTGGCATATGGGTCCATCGAAACCGTTGAGCAATTTGTCCCGTTAACACCCACTCTATAACTCAAGTATGTCCACTATGTACGCAATTTTCCAATCAACTTGGTGTTTGCTTCCAAATTAGTTGATTTCCTATGTTGCTATGCAAAATTTGACCTCGGTGGGTTTGTTTTGCACGTGGTTCAGACATGACGACAATTGGGCATGATTCGCTAACTGGTGGCCTCTACTATTTGAACCAACACGTCTATGCATTTTGGCCACCTCTCCGAACCAACATGTCTATGCAGCCCATTTTGCGGTCATGTTTACATATGCAATGCATATACGGCTATATGAGACACATATGCAGCCGCTTTTCACATAGAGATGACATGTGTGTACTCGATTATCAATGATCTTGTTTAATTATTCATTTAACTACTTATACACACAAACACCCACCTACGTATACATATATGTATGCATATATATACATATATAGCATAATATACATGTATAGTTTTATATTTACATATTAATATATTTAGGTGATATTTTACAATTTAAATAACTAATTTATGATCATATAATTTATTTATAAAATCCAAAACTACATATGCCCGGCATCCCCGCATTCAGCATATACTCTATGCAACACCCTGACCAAACGCATACCGCATAGCATTTTTCAGGACATTGACTATTTGTCAACTAATACACCATGGCATTCGACTCACTTAACAAGTTTGCCCTTACAACTCCACCAATGATATGGTCGTCCATCCCTTGAGAAGTTGAAGCTTTTCAAATATACTCTTTCTACTATTTCCTTTTTATCATGTGTTCTTGATATTTTCCCTCATTATCCCAATAAAAAATCTTTCCATCTCCTGCTTTGGCTTTTTTGGTGCACGACCTTTGTATACAGCTCTCATCTAGAAGCTGACGAGCTCGATCCTCGAGCTTTTAAACTGGTCTTTTAGGATATTCTTAGGTACAAAAAGAATATAAATGTTAAGATCCTTGTCACAAATGTATGTTTGTCTCTTTCGATTTCACCCCCCATGAACCAGATTTGTTTTACCTTGCTAATTTTGCTCCTGAAACTTCTATGACACCCAATGCTTCCTTCTCTTTGGACATTGAGATACACCATCCACCATCGCTTCAATCTCCTAAGATGATCAAGCCAAACTCGGTGAAGAGAGTTATTGGATCCCCAATTCTTGGCCCAAGCATCTACATCAATACCATTAGAATTCACAAAACCAATGGCAACGAAAGGTATCGCTCCAACTCCATTCATTGTGTGATTATTAATACATGTCATATCGCCAAACTTTCTCATTCTACTTGAGACTTTACCTTGGTCTTAGATACTATCATCATCCCAAGTATTCAGAAGAATCCCTTTGAACCAGAGATGGAAAGTTGTTATAGCAAATGAGATGGTTGCTCTTTGAGACAATCAGACATGGGACATAGTGGATCAGCTTTCAGATAATAATGTCGTTGGTTACCTATGTGTGTTCTCTATGAAGTATCCCTCTGAGAGCTTTATTGAATGCCTCCAAGCCCGTCGTGTGGCTAAAGGCTACACAATGGAGTTGACTTCATCGAGGCCTTCTCTCTTGTCACTCACATTGCATCTGCTTACATCTATGTTTCTAAAAGTGAGAAGCGAGCAGGCAGCCCTTACTAGGCATTTCGTGTGAAGTGAATAACTAAGCAGGAGCTTGAAAAATGGATAATGTGGAAAAACAATTTAAAAATTGACATTTTTACTAATAGCACGTTACTAAATTATTGAAGAATTACTCAATAACCAGGTAACAGGCATATAATTATTCAAGTATGTAAGTAAAAGTAAGTATCTTAATATAATTACTTATTATAGTTTCATAGACTTATAATATAAAAACACATAATGTTAATGGCTTACAGTAGGTTAATAGTTGCATAATAGTCTTCTAATTTCAATATATTAACATAATAATTCTTATAGGATATCCTACAACAAACTATAGCAGTCAACCAACAAATTTTGGTCCACGAATATACTTTATACCTTATAACGTGTATTATATAATAATATACATATATGCTTTAGCTTGTATGAATTACATAGTATTTATACATATTTACAGTACTCTTATAGTACTTATAATATACTTATACGTAATATTTTTCAATATATTAACATAATATTCTTATACAGTGAAATCATATAGGCCGTACAAGATATTATCAATTAGCAATAAAGTAATACATTTATAGCAATTGGTAAGCAACAATAATAAGTGTGAAACTAGTACAAAGTTCACCATAGGTGGTAGAAAATAGTTGTACAAAGTTCACCATAGGTGGTAGAAAATAGTTTCTTAGTATTCTTGTACAATTATAATTGTACTACAGTGCCACACGCAAGGCACACAACAATCAATTCTTTTTCTTTTTTTATTTGTTGTTGGACCAGGCTAGACCTTATTTTCCATAACTGGTTCTAAGTGGTTGATTAAGCGGGTGATGTCAAGTGGGATAAAGCAGCGTGAAGCTAGGAGCAAAAACATCTACGCTAACAACATAACATTACGCCAACTGCTTCAACCAAGATTTCTCTAGTATATCATCCCAACAGCTTTTGCGATCGAAGCAAGTGTTTTTTAAATCAATGGTCTACATTCTTATCTCCCTTTTCCCTCGATTGGACAGGCAGTTATATTAGTTGGATACCAAGAATCCCTTCTTGCGCGGAAACCTTGTAGAGGAGGTCTACATGCAGCAGCCTCATCTTGTCACCTACTTGTCGACATGTGTTGATGACTTCAGCCTAGTTGTTGAAGACAACAGCCCAGCCTAGTTCAGAAAATGCATCTTGTCAATGCTACTTGTCATTGTTGTTGAACACATAGTAAGACTAAGACAGGCTCTGACAGAAAACCAATATTCACCTTGAAGTAACCTTTTTTTGTGATTTTTTATCTAAAGAGTGGTAGATCTATCCTTTTACTAGATCTACCACAAGATTTGGTGTAGGCCCGATACCATTTACTCCCTTTATTTTGAAAATAAACTCATGTTTTTTTAATCTAATGTTATTCCTATTGTAATTTATGTGGATATAGGACCTATACATATTGGACAACATAGATTTTAAGCCTTTCATATGGCACATGCATGGATTTTTTTTCAGCAAACTTTGATGTTTTATGGTTGAATTCTCTCACAATATCACTTTGTATCTTATTTACATCGAAGTTTTACTCAATAACTTCAAGAAAGTTTCCATAAACTTCCATTTCCACACCTAACAGAGTCGACAGGAATTTGATACCATATACAATGACTGCACCTCCACAAACGTACCGGATCAATGTAAATTTGATTCTTAGATTTCTTAAGCATGCCCTAGGGAAAATGACATTTTACATGCGGTCCATATCTAGGGATACCGCTTACCAACGGGTATACTTATGTAGATTGGAAAGGAGATGCCACAGATTGACTATATACTGTAGGATTATGCATGCTTCTGGGAAATCACCTAATGGCATGACGGAGTAAGAAACAAGCCTTTATTGGTCATTATAGAACTAAAGCAGTATACCGAGCTACGCACATGTTGGAGTGATATAGAATTGATTCATTCTGTTCTTGAAGAAGCCAGCATTCCAGTCCAGACTCCAACCACCTTGCATTATGACAATCAGACTGCCATCCAGATCACCAAAAATCCTATCTTCCACGAATGAACGAAACACATCGAGGTTGATTGCCACTTCGTTCACAATCTTGTAAAGGCTAAGAAGATAATCACTCCACATGTATAAACGAGACAACAAATTGCATATATCCTTACCAAACCTCTACCTCCTACCTTACTTTCTTAGGCAAAATGTGTAGTCCACGAGATGTGGTCTCCAGCTTGAGGGGAGTGTTAAGAGTAATAGGTGGAATGGGTCTATCTCTCATTTTACATGTTATATTATGTTGTACATATAGAATAATGAGAAGAATTGTATTGCGTGAGTAAAAGAGTTTACAATACATTCTCTTTTATAGGACAAGAGAATAAAACAATAAGTAAAGTTGAGCAATATGGGATAAAACACAGGTAGAGTAAAACACAGAAATAACATATCTCTTTATATCTCTTTAATCCCCCTCAAGCTGGAGCATAGATGTCGAACATGCCCAGCTTGTCCACTAGAGTTTTGAAGCGAGCTTTAGGTAAAAGTTTGGTAAAGATGTCTACCACTTGGTTTTCAGTGTTGAGGTATGGGGTACAAATGCGGCCAGAAAGAACAGACTCCCAAACAAAGTGACAGTCAACTTCTATATGCTTTGTTCGTTCATGAAGGATCGGGTTGCTCGCAATAAAAATAGATGCCTTGTTATCACAGAACATCGGAATAGGTCTAGCGTCAATGATATCAAGCTCTTTAAGAAGACTTTGCACCCAGAGAAGTTCACAGGCAGTGTGACTGTGTGAGCCATGGCTCGTCTGCTTCTGCACTTGACCTAGCTACCATTGTTTGCTTTTTTTCTACGTTAGGTAACTAGGTTGCCACAAATAAAGGTGCAATATCCAGAATTGGATTTATGATCACATTTACTTCCTACATGATCAGAATCAAAGAAACCAAAAAGATTGCAATGTCCATTCTTCTTGTATAATAGACCTTTTCCTGGAGAGATTTAGAGGTATCGCAGAATGTGACAGACAACGTCCGAGTGACACTATCTAGGTTTATCTAGGTATTTGCTTACAAACCCTACAGCAGCAGTCAGATCAGTCTCGAGCTTACCAACCAATCGTCTGAATTGGTGATGATCAGCATAAGGTGGGGAAGTGTCATCATCCCAGTCAGTGTTTGGGTCTAGAGGAGTGTTGGCTGGTTTGCAACCAACCATACACGTTTCCTGCAAGAGATCCAGAACATATTTTCGTTGAGAGAGATATAATCTTACAGATGATTTGGATACTTCAATACCCAAAAAATATTATAGCTTGGCGAGATCCTTGGTGACAGTGTTTTTCTAAATATGCTTTAGTAGCCTGAATGCCCAAGGTGTCACTGCTAGATAATATAATGTCGTCTACATAGACGATAAGGATGACTAAGCCAACTGTAGTTTTTCTGATGAATATAGAGTGATCTGAATGAGAACGACAGAAACCAAATTTGATAAGAATCTAACTCAAGCTTGTCAAACCAGGCGTGAGGGCTTTGTTTGAGACCATAAATTGCTTTCCTTAGTTTGCAAACCTGCGAGGAAGACTCCCCCTCAGCAATAAAGCCCAGTGGTTGCTCCATGTAAACTTCTTGCAAGTCTACATAGAGAAATGCGTTCTTCACATCCAGTTGAAACAGTGGCCAATCTTTGTTTACAACAATAGAAATGAGAACACAAACAGAATTGAGCCTTGCGATTGGAAAGGTCTCAAAGTAGTCTACTTCGTAAGTCTATGTGTAGCCTTTAGCTACTAGGCATGCTTTCAGGCGTTCATTAGTGTCATCTGGTTGATATTTGATAGTAAAGATCCAGCGGCAACCGACTATAGGACAGGTGGAAGGGCAATCTATAAGATCTCAAGTCTTGCAATCTAAGAGTGCCTACATTTCAGCTTCCATGGCTTGTCTCCACACAGGAATAAGACGAGTTTCTTTGGCAGTTTTTGGAATGGTCACAGCAGAGATAGCAACAGTAAAGCACACAAAATTGGCACTCAGATTAGAGGATGAACACAAATGACTAATTGGATGTTTAGTACAGGATCGGACACCATTCCGAAGACTATTAGGCAAATGTGAGTCAGAATTTATCTCAGGTGTGGAATGATCATCTACTGAAAGAGGAATTGGTCGCAGAGGGGCCACGACGAGATTAGTCTCCTTGGGTCTTCTTTTGTAAACTTACAGCGGTCGTTCTTCAAGTGTTGGCTCAGAAGGTGGATCAATATCCAGAATATCAGGCAACGGCATGGGTGCCAAAATGTCACTAGATAAGGATGCACCTTTATCAGAGTAGAAGGGCGGATGGTCAAAGAAAACTACATCTGCACTTACGTACCATTGTCTCAGAATAGGATCATAACAGCGATACCCTTTCTAGGTTCTATAATATCCCAAAAAAAATACATTTGGTGGAGCGAGGGTCAAGTTTGGTTATCCCAGGGCGGAGGTTTTTGACAAAGCAGGTACACCCAAAGATACGGGGCAAAATAGGAAAGAGTTGTGCATCAGGAAAAAGGATGTTATAAGGAATCTTATTTTGTAAAATAGAGGACGGCATGCGATTGATAAGATAGCAAGTCGTGGAAACTACCTCAGGCCGGAAACGTTGAGGAACATGATAATGAAGAAGAATAGTGCGAGCAACCTCTAAGAGATGATAGTTTTTTCGTTCTGCAACTCCATTTTGTTGTGGAGTGTAGGGGCAGGCATTTTGTGGAGAGTCCCTCGGGATGAACAAAAATATGTAACCGATTTTTGCATAAATTCAAGGGCATTATCGGTGAAAAATCTTTAACGGGTTTGCTGAACTGAGTTTGAATGTCAGGAAAAAATGTGTTGATGGTGTCCAAAATAGTGTTGTGATCTTTCAACAAAAATAACCAAGTGGCACGAGAATAGTCGTCAATGGAAGTCCTAAATATTTAACTCCAGAATGACTAGTAACATAACACGGACCCCATATATCTGCATGAACAGTGTCAAAAATGCATTTAGAATCAATATTTTTCTTAACATGAAGCACAGAACGGGTTTGTTTGCCCAATTGACAAGATTCACAAGAAAAAGTTTTATCAGATGTAGCAGGAAATAAATGTTTCAGCTTCGCAGCAGAGGGGTGGCCAAGACGGTAGTGCCACTGTAGTCCAGTCACATATGTCAAAAGTAGAGCAGTCACTGATGTCGGTCCATCCAAGTAGTAGAGTCCATCTGGTCTCTCATGGCCCAAACCAATCCTCATCTTCGTGCAGAGATCCTTCAAAACACAACCAGAAGGATCGAATTTAATTGAGCACTGAAGGCTTCTCACAGTCTTATGGACAGAAAGAAGATTAACAGGAAATTTCAGAATATATAAGACAGATTTCATATGCATATTACGAGATAAAGGAACTGTCCTAATGCCATGAACCGTAGTCTGAGAACATCAGCAATTGTAACCGGAGGAAGCTGAGTGGATTTAGTAAGAGTAAAAAATAAATTAATGTTATCAGTCATATGGACTACGGCCCATAGTGAATACACCATTTATTTTTACCGACAGATGGAGCAGTAAGCATGGCAGTTCAGCCCATCTCAGATGTAGAAGGGAGCTGAGACATGCGTTCCTGGAAGAATTTCTCGAACTCAGAGTGAAGCCAAGCAGGAGAGGGTGTAGTTGGAGGTTGATCAGACGCAGAAGTATCAGCAAGTGTCAGTAGAGACCTGGTAAGCCAGACGGGCTTGCCGTGTTTGATCCAGCATCGGTCTTCATTATGATTGTCTCATCCACAGAAGTTGCAAAAACGAGGACCAACAGGTTGCCCCCGACCTGTTGCAGTAGAAGATGTACAGCCTGCGGTAGTAGGATGGCGACCACCACGGCCACGGCCAGAACTAGGATCAGTAGTGCGAACAACAAGAGCAAGATGCTCCGCCATAGGGGTAGAAGTTACAAATGGTAAACGTTGAACATGTTTAAGGACATCTCGAGGAGCAGGCAGGGGATCACTGGATAGAATTTGGTTGACGACCCCAGAAAATGAGGACGGGAGATCAGCAAGAAACTGGACGAGTTGCAGTTCATTGCGCTGTCTCTGGGCTTTCTTGATGTCAGCTGATAACGGGTGATAAATCTCCTATTCGTTCCAGAGAGCAGAGCACTAGTTATAGTAATCTTCAACAGAGGTGTCAGAGGAAAGTTCCTTCTTGGCCAGGTTTTTGAAAATCTCAAAGACTGTCTTAGGATTTTGCTTATGGGAGTAGATGTGAGACAATTGATCCCACATCACCTTAGCATCATGAAGGCAGAGCAATGACTGGTTGATCCGTGGCTCAGTGCTATTAACTATCCAAGACATAACACTCGAGTCATCTTTACTCCACTGTGCATAAAATTGCTTGAATTTTTCATCCGCCGCGGCATCAGGTATCAAGAGCGGTTTGGTTCCCTTGCAAGTTCCCACCCTAACACCAGAAATAACATATTTGTTTAGTACATGTGGTACACCGACACGATACCACATACCCACTACATGTCGAGACCCCATTCATTAGCTTATGCCTTATGGTTAAGCAATGATTCTAATTACCAATAATAAAAAAGTTCAAAATTTACTATTGTGTTGGAAGAATTATATCCTATATCTCTTACCATGAGTACTTCTGATTTACTATATAAAATACTAGCATTAGCGGTGCATCAGTTACAAAATCAGCTTACATAAAAAAATTCCTATCAATCTATCTCCCATTTTTTGTCTAATCCATTTGTGAGTTTGAAGAAGAATAGAAAAAGAGTGCAGTGAAAATGATAAGGACATTTCAGGGACCTGGGCAACATACGTGCATTCAGAGAACTTCACTATGATGAAATATTTGGCGATTTACTGTGACTTTATCTAGTTCCCTACACTATCTGTTATGTAAAAATTATAGGTTCAGATAATTAAGGATCCTTCAAGTCTATAATCACATGACATATCAGCATAAGTTTTGTAGGAATCAAACAACTGGTGATTACAAACAAGTTCTCAAATAATACCATTGAATATCATCACATAACCTGTTTAGATAACTAAATGTCGATGGAATATTCAATAAAAAAGGATTGATAGCCTACCTGTCCAAAGCCTTTGCCATAAATTTCACACAAAAATACTTCATTCCCATGTTTAAGGGATAAAAGTATCTTCCTCACATATGTTGCCAGGGACCATGTATGCCTTGACATAAAATGAGAATTTTTTTAAGCAATATTTTAAAAAGGCATAAATCAAAGTGCAGAAATGTAGATGTTCTTGGAGAACTAAGCTGTATGAGACAATTGTACATCAATATGCATATATACACACTTCTATGGTTTTTGGCACAATCTTCTCCATATTATTGTTAAAAAATTAGATTGTCGATGGGAACTGAAATCATGATATGTTATAACACTTTTAATGTTATGCTTATCTTCAAAACTGCAGCTTAATGGCAACTTCTCTCAAGACCCTTCATACTGTGATTCCCTCATCCTCTGCAATGTTGTTTCCTGTAACAACATAATTGCAGTATGAAAGCTCAATAGCAACTTCTCTTCAGAGCCTTAACAGTTCAAACCATGATTTCTACACCCTCAACCTTTTATGCTTGAAATGCACTAACCGGTTTGATGAAATCATCTTAAGTAGAATAACTAAATCTTACAAAGTTAAACATCACCATAAATTCAATTAGAGACGGACTACAGAACTGGAAAAATGTTATACTATCAAAAAAAAATCTAGTTTCACACTATACCTATTGATCAGACTAACTGGACCTTAACCCATTTTAAGAACTGTGATAATACTCCGGAATATTGGACATCATACTCCGGGTATATGAGACCACGTCAGGGAGAGACCACTCCTAGACTGTAAAGTGAACTCAAATAAGTAGACCAGTGTAGCTACCGGTCAAATGGAGTAAATTAAGTATATTAACTGGGAGCTCTAACTTCAAATCACTATTGCTTTGTTTTTTATGAAAAGGAACATCCTGTTAACCTACCAATATTGTAGTTTGACAATCAAAACAAGGTCCATGAATCAATCAAGACAGGGAAACAGGACATATATCATGCAAGAGGCTACAAGAATAAGGAGTAATGTGGGAGCACCATCTCGTAACTGTTTCTAGCACATCGCTCATAATTCATGGCTACTCTAAAGATCCCATATTTCCTGTGAAAGGCAATGCAGTCAAAGCTCACCTGCACTAACATCCCAGTTAATTACCTAAGCTATACTGAAATATGACTATGGAAGCTGCAAAAGCATGATCTACATATTATGATTTGAGGTTGAGAGAAAAAGTAAAGAACTATAAATCATATCATTCTAGCTTTGTGCAAATGCATATGTTCCCAAATGCTACTCCAGTGCAGTTCAGCCTTCAATTACATAGACGTCCAGAAGTAAATAGAAATTACAGAATATAAATAAACTGAATACAAAATAGATATATTAACACTCCCCCTCAAGCTGGAGTGTAAACATTGTGTATGCCCAGCTTGTTACAAAGACTCTGAAGGGCTGCTGTACTTAACGGCTTTGTGAGAATATCGGCAAGTTGATCTTCAGATTTGACATGAGGGGTCACAACCTTCCCATTCTTGATCTGATCTCTGATAAAGTGGCAGTCAACTTCGATGTGCTTAGTGCATTCATGGAAGATTGGGTTCTTGGCAATATATATTGCAGCTTGATTATCACATCTGAGCTCTATAGGAGACAACACAAGAATTTTTAATTCGGAAAAAACAGATTGAACCCACCGCACCTCGTAACAAGCATGAGTCATTGCTCTATACTCAGCCTCCGTGCTAGAACGTGCCACAACATTCTGTTTCTTGCTTTTCCAGATGATAAGATGATTTCCTAGAAAAGTACAATATCCAGATGTAGATCTCCTATCATTCAGATTACCAACCCAATCTGCATCTGTATAGCCAATAAGAACAAGAGTATACATAGGAGTCTTAGGTGTGTAATAGGTGATCCCCATACCAGGTGCACCTTTCAGATTTCTAAGAATGTGACAGACTGCTATCTAATGTGACTGTTGTGGTGAGCTCATATGCTGACTCACCACTCCTACAGCAAAGGAAATGTCGGGGCGAGTGACTGTTAAATATATCAACTTACCAACAAACTTCCTGTAATATCCTAAATCTGAATAATCAGTATCATCAGTCTTCTCCTTCACATGATAGTCTATAGGAGTAGACATTGGCTTGGACTCACTCATACTTGTCTCATGAAGTAGATCCAGCACATATTTCCTATGAGAAAAATTAGTACCTACATGAGATCGAAGTACTTCAATGCCCAGAAAATATCTCAGTTTGCCCAGATCCTTTGTATGAAAGTGCCTCTGCAATCCTCCTTTCACACGTGATATACCTACAGAATCACTGCCAGTGATAACTATATCATCAACATATACTGCAATAATAATATATCCAGCAGAAGAACTAGAATAGAATAAGGAGTGATCAGTCATAGAACGAGAAAAACCCATCTTTAATAAAATATCGCTGAACTTGTCAAACCAAGCTTTAGGAGATTGTTTCAACCCATAAATGGCTTTCTTCAACTCTACACACCTTTCTGACAATCCCCCTGAGCAACAAAACCAGGAGGTTGCTCCATGTACACTTCTTCCTGTAGATCACCGTGTAGGAAGGCATTCTTGACATCAAGCTGAAATAGAGGCCAGTCAAAGGTAGTAGCCAGAGAAATAAGAATTTGTACTGAATTCAGACGAGCCATAGGTCAAAAAGGTCTCAAAGAAATCAACCCCATATGTCTGAGTGTAACCTTTTGCCACTAGTCTAGCCTTCAATCTCTCTACTTAACCATCTGGATTATGTTTCACTGTGAATACCCATCTGCAGCCCACATCATTCTTACTAGTAGGTAAGTCAGTAAGATCTCAGGTGTCATTCTGTAGAAGGGCAGACATTTCTGATTACATTGCCTATTTCCAACCAATATCCTTCATAGCATCAAGATGATTCTTTGGGATGACCACAGAATCAATCCCAAGAGCAAAGTAGCGTGTCTGCTTAGACAATTTTGGCAAACAACACACATCCACAATAGGATGACAAATAGTACAGGAACGAGTACCTTTGCGGACAGCAATGGAAACATCAAGATCAGATGGATCTTCAGGACTCTCTTGAGTAGAGGGAGATGGGGAAGGCTCAGGGACTGCAGTCGCTACTTCACCATGGTCTCGCCAGCTTCGTCTGTGGTATACATGTGAATACTGATGAATTGAAGTAATATTTGTTGGTTGCACTTCCTGAATGACAGTATATTCTGGAATGATAGGTGGCACTCTCTCACTCTGTTGTAGTGGTGGAACTCGCTCACTGATTTCTGATGGTGGCACTCTCTCTCACACAATTGCTTCCTCTTACTAGGAACACTAGAGAAATATGGAGTGGACTCGTGAAAAGTCACATCCCTAGACACAAACATACGACAAAGACTGGGACAGTAACACTTGTCGGTGTTGGAATAACCAAGAAATAGAGTCCTAATCGACCTAGAAGATAGTTTATCAGCCTTAGGATCAAAATTGTGGACAAATGAAGTACAACCAAACACCCTGAGGGGAACAAGAAATGGTTGATCATTAGGACGTAGGACAGAGAAAGTAGTACGCCCTTGAAGCACAGAAGAAGGTTGCATGTTAATAAGAAAATAGGCATTAAGTAAAGCATCAGACCAGAATCTCTTAGGAACATTGGATTGAAACGTAATTGTCCTAGCAATATCAAGAAGGTGATGATTTTTCCTCTCAGCTATCACATTTTGTTAAGGAGTGTGAGGACAGGATGTATGATGTAACATCCCAACAGAACTACAAAAATAAGCCATAGCATTTTGAACATATTCCAAGGCATTATCAGACTGAAGAATTTTAATATTGTGATCAAATTGGACTTTTATTTCTTGGTGAAAGTGGTTGACAATGGACAACACAAACTCTCGACTCTTCACCAAATAAATCCATGTCATGCGAGAAAAATCATCCACAAAGGAAATATAATAGCGGAAGCCATTATAACTGCTTTCTTTTACAGGACGCCAGACATCACTATGGACTAACTCAAAGGGATGAAGAGCATCACGAGTGGGGTACGACATTTTATGATGTTTCCCCAACTGACAGGACTGACACTCTAATGAAGACACCTGTGATAATTCTGGTTCTAACTATCTCAAGCTCTCTAGAGAAGGATGTCCATATTTGTAGTGTCACAGTAAGGAAGAGCCGTTCAAAAGAATAGCAGGAGCAGGAGCAGATACATGACGAGGCAGACTTTCACCATTGAAGAGGTACAGATCACCTTTCCTAGGCCCCCCACCAATCGTCCTCATACTCTTTAAGATCCTATAATAGTACAAAACAAGAGGGTCCAAATGTCACCGTACATTTCACAGTATCAATCAATTTTGCAACAGAAAGAAGATTAAATGGAAATGCAGGCACATAATGTACATATTTAAGATCAAATCTAGGAGCCAGAGAAACAGATCCACTGGCTAACACTCTCCTCACTGAACCATCTGCTAATGTCACAGACTGGTGAGGAATATGTGAGTCAGTGGAATGAAGCAGTGTCCTCATACCAGTCATGTGCTATGAAGCTCCAGAGTCGACCACCCATGAAGAAGTTGAACTAGAAGCCAGTAAAGTAGCCTGATTAACAGTAGTAGACGCCGAGTTGGCTGAAGAAGAAGAAGATGATCCCAAACTCAGATGTTGAGTAGCCAGAATAAATCTATCATATTCCTCCTTGGTGAATGTGATGCCAGAAGATCCAGAACTCGAAGCAGGAGGCTCAAAAGACTATGTAGTGCTAGTAAAGTTGGTTGTCCCCACAGGTGGTGCAGAAGGTCTACCATGCTTTTTCCAACATTTCTTCACTGTGTGTCCAAGACGGACGCAGAAGGTGCACTTAGGCCGTGTGCCACCACCTCGGCCTGTACCAGTACGGCCTCCTCTAACTGCAGCAGCTACAGATGCATGAGATTCTCCAGGAGACAGGATAGTTGTAGAATCAACTGGTTCAAAGTTGGACTGCATCACCAGTGAATAAGCTTCTTCCAGGCTGGGAAGTTTGTCAGAAGCTAAGATAACACTACGGGCTAAACTGAATGAAGAACTCAGGCCAGATAAGAATTTTTCTATAAACAAATCATTTATGTCCTTGACCTGTTCTTGGACAGTAACTGGATGATAGAAACTCAGTTCTTGAGATATAGCTTGAATCACCCCAAAATATTCTTCCAAAGGCTTGTCTCCCTGTCGTTCTGCAAACAGGCGATCATATATCATGAACTGACGAAGAGCATTCTTTTCTTGAGTGTAATGTATCTTGACTGCATCCCATCTCTCTTTAGCAGTGGTGTAGAACATGAACCTAGCAGCAATTCCAGGTTCCATGCTCCCCCATAGCCATGTCTTCACCAGACTGTTATGACGCTTCCATTCAGCATAGCCTTTATCAGTAGTCGCGGGAGGATCAGACTCAACATGCTTTGCCTTGTCTCGGGATTCCAACATTGTACGGACAGCATTCATCCACAAGAGATTATTCTTCCTATTTGGCTTGATGGAGGAGATAGATGACATCGCGTTGTAGACAACTGATGCCTTAGTGTCCTCCATGATTCAAAAGGAAGATAGGGTGACGGAGTGATACACGTCAAGAGAAAGACAGAGTGATGGAAGGATACACGTCACATTAAAAGATTAGATGTGTGTCTGACGCATCCACAACCCCCAACTGAAAGTTCTCTAATCACACATGGAGATGTGATTAGGAATTCTCGATGTAGAAGAGGACCTTTCCGTTTGGATTTTAATAATCTGTCAAATTAACCGAAGAGATTCACTAAAGTGTTGGTCGACGGCAGCTCTTGCGGGACTGTTGGCCGACGGTGGTGGCCGCTCCCCCTAGCGTCGGCGTCGGCTGCTGCTAGCCTTGTCGCCGGCGGCGGCTGCTGGCTAGGGTGCCAGCAGTGGTTGCTGCTCTCTCCCGGTCTTGCGGCTCCGGCGCTTGTTGTCGAGGGAGGGAGGGAGAAAAGGAGATCCCTAGGAACGTCGTCGCTCTAGTACCATGTTGAATGCAATGTGCCGCAAGGTTGCGTGCAATGCAGCTGTGAAGGGATACGGTATGTATCCTCTTCCTTTTATTAATAAGAGAATTGAGACAATTACATAGAGGTCCAGCAATAAATAGAAATTACAGAATATAAATAAATTGAATATAAAATAGATATAATACACAAGACCATCTCCCCACTGACTGGTTTACATTGACTTCAAGACTTTCAATCATTAGAAGGCAGGATAGGAGCCTTCAGGAATTTGACAGTGTCTAATCCTTTCAGGAGATTTAAGGACAGCAGAATAGTTTATTGTGTTGCCTGAGGACCATTATCCTCAGGATTGGATAATGTAGGGACGTCAACAACATGGAACCAGACAAATGCTTGTGCAACAAGTAACATAGGTCATGCAAACCAAAAAAAAAGTTGATATCAGACTATAAGTTTATTATGTCACTACGAAGAGACTAGGGCTATTTCTAGTAAAAACTAAAGGATTGTGCATGCTCCTCCCTGACTGGGTTATTAGCATGGAACTAAACTTTGGCGAAGTTGGGCGAAGTTTCGCCGAAACTTCGAACTTCGACAGCCGGCGGAGTCAAACACCCAATACTTTGAGGTTGTCTCAACTTAGAGGCGAATCTTCAGTGTATTCACCGAAGTCGGTTTTTTCCAATTCATTTTGGTCTCAACTTTGTTGATGTTGGCGAAGCTTCGCCGAAGTGGCCGAAGTTGGCTGAAATTGTGACCGTCCAGCCCACTTAGCACAAAGACCTCAAACTTGATAATGTGTGTGAGCAAGATGGGGACCCTCACAATCGCGTCCTTCTACTCCCTGGCGTCTGGATGCTGGCTGCTGCTGGAGAAGTTCCACTTGTGCTCCTTTGGTGTTGTTTGAGCTGGTAAGTCCCAAATTCCTTCTTTTTTCTTAATTTTTTCATTTCTAAATAAATACAACTACTACTAACTCTTAAATACTCTTTATCTTCTCTACTACTTTCCCCTATAAATATACATAATATATATAGATCGAATGATTCGAAATTACTGTTTTTATATATATAAATTGTAAATTAGTAAGATTTGGGTAGATTTAGCCTAGATGTAACCTTAATCTACTAAGATCTAGCCTAAATCTAACTAAATCTACTTAGATCTAACATAGATCTAGCTTAGATCTACTTTGATCTAGCTTAGATCTTACATCTAGCATAGATTTAACTTAGATACACTTAGATCTTTGTTACAACATAATATCATAAAATAAACATTTAAAATAATGTTTTTATAAATTTTGTTTACTTAAATATTTTATAGTTCTATTTTACATTAATTACATTTAGAGTTATAAAATTTGGAATATTGTATTATTTGTTAACTTATGCTACAATATTTGCAACATATTTAATCATTTAAGTAAATATTATGAATTATTTATTAATTTTCAATTCTTAAAAATTATGATTTTTAACCTATATCATTCACTAGTTAATTAATTAGTTAACTTAGTTAGCTACTTAGTTAGTTAGTCCCACTTATTAACTCGTACTACAAATTTGCAATATATTTAATAATTTCAACAATTATTATTAATTATTTATTACTTATATATTAATTTTCAGTTCTAAAAAAGTATGATTTTCTACCTAGATTACGTACTAGTTACTAGTTAGTTAGTTAACTTAGTTAGTACTCAGTTAGTTAACTTAGCCCCACTTATTTGCCTAATATTAGTAATGAGTTAGTCCCACTATTTGTCTAATATTTGTTTCTTTTAATCTATTGTGTTTCAGCTTTTGTGTGACTGAAAATATGGGTATTTTGTGGGTGCTACTTGTTTTAATAGTTGGTTCAGGTCGTGATGGCAATGGAGGTGAAGGTGAAGCTGGTGAGACAGGGGGGAAAGTTGACCCTTCATGGATGTATTGTGAAATGGTTGATGGAAGTAGGCAAAAAACCAAGTGCAATTTCTGTAAGAAAACTGTAATGAGTGGTGGGATTTCTAGGTTCAAAAAGCACTTGTGAGAGGGGATAAAAATGTTGCAAAGTGTAGAGATTGCCCAGATCAAATAAGAAAAATTATTTTTCTAAAATAAAAAAGATGGTTTGTATTAGATGAGTAAAACAATTATAGGATACTCTCTTGTATAGGAGAGAGTAAGAATAATCTAGAAATAGGAATATTCTAGAATAAGGAAAAAGGCTAATAGGCAAATAAACAAAGGCCCATAACACAATAATAAAGGTAAAATAAGCCAAGAAAATATATATACTAATACTCCCCCTCAAGCTGGAGCGAAGATGCCAATCATGCCCAGCTTGGCCATCAATGTAGTGAATCTGGTCTTTGGAAGAATTTTGGTGAAAATATATGCAACTTGATCCGCAGTTGGTCTATAAGGTGTAGAAATCTGACCAGATAAGACAGCCTCCCGAACAAAATGGCAATCAACTTCAATGTGTTTGGTGCATTCATGGAAGGTGGGTTGTTGGCAATGAAGATAGTAGCTTTTTGTCACAGTGCATTGGAATGAATGGAGCAACAGAAATACCAAAATCTCGCAGAAGACTGCGTACCCAGAAAAGTTCACAGGTGGTGTGAGCCATGGTTCGATACTCCGCTTCAGCACTTGAGCGAGCAACTACAGTTTGCTTCTTGCTTCACCAAGTTATCAAGTTACCACCTACAAAAGTGCAGTATCCAGAAGTAGATCTACGATCTATCTTGCTCCTAGCATAATCAAAATCAAAGTAGCCAATAAGATTGCAGTGACCATGTTTCTTATATAGCAGGTCTTTGCCAGGAGAAATTTTCAAATACTTCAAAATATGGCAGACAGCATCCCAATGGCATTGACGGGGCTTATCCAGATATCTACTTACGAGACCAACAACAAAAGTGATATCAGTCCTAGAAACGGTAAGGTAGATGAGTCTGCCAACCATTCTGCGATACTGATGATGGTCAGGATAAGGAGAAGTGTCGTCATCCCAGTTAGTGTTGGGATCCAAGGGTGTCTTAGTTGGCTTAGCCCCAAGCATTCATGTCTCTAATAGAAGATCTAAAACATACTTGCGCTGAGACAAACATAGACCAGAGGATGAATGAGAGACTTCAATGCCCAAAAAATACCTTAGTTTGCCTAAGTATGTGGTAATAAAATGCTTTTCCAAGTATGTCTTTGTAGCCTGGATGCCTGCATAGTCACTCCCAGATAAGATAATGTCATCAATGTAGACAATGGGATCTACAAGACCAGAGGTAATTTTCTTAACAAACACTGAGTGATCAGACATAGAGGGACGGAAGTCAAATTTCTGAAGAATAGAGTTGAGCTTGTCAAACCAGGCTCGGGGACTTTGCTTAAGGCCATAAATTGCTTTGTGAAGGCGACAGACTTTGGAAGACTCCCCCTAACTCTCAAAGTCGGGAGGCTGCTCCATGTGAACCTCCTCAAGCAGGTCACCATACAGGAATGCATTTTTAACATCTAGTTGAAATAAAGGCCAATCAGAATTTACTGCCACAGAAATAAGGATACGAACAGAATTTTACCGAGCCACGGGAGAGAAAGTCTCGAAGTAATCAACTTCATATGTCTGAGTGTAGCCCTTGGCTACCAGGCGAGCTTTGAGTAGTTCAATAGTACGATCTGGTTGATATTTGACTGTGAAAATCCACCTACAACCAACTGGTGAACAACCAGGGGTGCATCAACCAAATCTCAAGTATGTCTATCAGTGAGGGCCTACATTTCAGTTTCCATGGCTTGACGCCATGCTGGATATTGGAGAGCCTGAGCAGCATTCTTAGGAATAGTAACAGCACATAAAGCAGAAGTGAATTTTGCAAAATTATTTCCCAGATTAGTAGTAGTGCAAAATTCCCAATAGGATGTTGCGTGCAAGAGCGAGTGCCTTTGCACAAACTGATAGGAATATCTTAAGTCAGAAAATACCTGAGATGGTGGCTGATCTGCTGACAAGGTTGGAAGACTTGGTTGGGCCATAGAGGAAGTCGGTGCCTTCGGTCTTCTTCGGTAGACTTTTAAAGGAGGAGCAGGTGCAACTATATTATCTGACGAGGCAGTATCAACAGGAAGAGGAAAAGGTGTTTCTGACAGTAAGTCAGACGTCAAGGCAGATCTAGCAGAAGAGTAGAACGACATATGTTCAAAAAAGACAACATCAGCCGAAACCATCTGTTTCGTAGTAAGCGGATCAAAGCAGAAATACCCTTTTTGTGTCCGAGAGTACCCAGGAAAATACACTTGGTAGTCCAGTTTAGTAAGGCCAGGACGCAAATTTTTCACAAAACACGTACTCCCAAAAATACGAGGAGGTACGGTGAACAAAAGAGCATCAGGATATAGAATCTAAAAAAGCACTTGATTGCCAAGAACAGAAGATGGAATGCAGTTAATAAGATAATATGCAGTGGAAACAGCTTCTGGCCAAAAAACATGGGGAGCATGATAGTGAAAGAGAAGAGTCCGTGCAACCTCAAGAAGGTGTTGATTCTTGCGTTCAGCAATGCCATTCTGTTGGGGTGTATATGCACAAGAGGCTTGGTGAATAATACCCATTTTGGTAAAAAATAGATTGACTGACTTTTGCATGAATTCAAGGGCATTATCAGTTCGAAAGACTTTAATGGGTTTACCAAACTGGGTACGTATCACAGCAAAGCAAGTTGTAATAGTGTCAAGTATATGAGATCTATCTTTTAACAAAAACAACCAGGTGGTTCTAGAAAAATCGTCAATAAAACTCATAAGTACTGAAATCCAAAAATACTAGCAACAGAGCACGGGCCCCATATGTCAACATGCACAATATCAAATGATTCTTTTGAGCTAATACAGTTTTTCTTAGTAGAAGAAGATCGAGTTTGTTTCCCTAACTGGCATGTCTCACAATGAAAAATTGACTCAGAAATGTCAGATAATAAATGCTTCAATTTTACTGGTGAAGGGTGCCCCGAGCGGTAGTGCCACTGAATGTCGGTCACAGAAGTAACTAGGTAAGCCTTCGTCTTTGGTGCATCCAAATAGTAGAGTCCGTTTGGTTCCTCCTGGCCCGAACCAATCTTCATCCTCGTAGATAACACCATCCGGATCAAAAGTAATTGAGCATTGTAGGCTCTTAATAGTTCTACTCACAAATAACAAGTTGATAGGGAGTTTAGGAACAAAAAGTGTTGAGTTCAAAATAAGACGACCAGCAGTATAGATATTCCCTATTCCGGAAATAGGTGTTTGAGAACCATCGGCTAATGTGACAGGCGGAACAGCAGCAGTTTTATGCAAGGTAGAAAATAAAGACCAATTGTCAGTAATATGAGAAGTGGCACCAGAGTCGATAACCCATTTATGTTTACCAGACTATGCTAGAGGAGCAGATTGTGTCTGAAGAGCAAAACCGCCAACAGTGGAAGTCTCAACAGAAGAGGCCACGCGTGCTTGGAGCAATTTCTCAACCTCAGATCGGATCCAATCAACAGATGGAGGGGCAAACGTAGAGGCAAAGGTGTCAGGCTGGTATGAAGAAACCTGATTTGCCCAAGCAGGTTTGCCGTGCTTGATCCAGCAACAGTCTTCTTTATGATTGTTGTGCTTGCAAAAGTTGCAGTATCGTGGTTCGGTAGAGAAGTCAGCGCCATAGTACGAACCACGACCAACACTCGGAGTTGAGCGGCCTCGACCACGGCCACGTCCACTGAAGGAATCACCCGAACGAATAGCAAGAGCAGCACTATCAGAAAGTTCAGGAGTTGCCTAAGAGACAGAAGGCAAGCGCTTCACGCGTTTCAGAACATCGCATAAGGTGGGCAATGGATCACTGGGAGAATCTGATCAACTACACCCGCAAAGGAGGGTGGAAAGCCAGCTAGGAATTGAACGAATTGTAGTTCATTCCATTGTCTTTGTGCTTCCTTAATATCGGAAGATACGGATGATAAACCTCAAACTCATCCCAGAGGGCACAGCATTGATTCTAGTAATCTTCAATAGCATATGAGGTAGAATACTCTTTCTTGGCCAGGTGTTTGAAAATATCAAACACCTTCTTGGAATTCTAGACGTGGGAGAGTTGATCCCATATATCCTTAGCCGTGCACAGGTGCAGAAGGGATTGGCTGATTTTAGGTTCACCACTGTTTACCATCCAGGTCATAACCCTAGAGTTGTCCTTGGACCACAGGTCATATGCCTATTTAGTCTTGTCATCAGCAGTAGCAGTCAGTGTTTTAAAAAGCGTCCTAGGCGGCCGCTTAAGCGCCACAAGGTGTTGTCCGCCTAAAAACACCCTCAAGCGCCGCTTAACAAATTTTGAGAAAAGCGGCCACTTTTTGCCCGCTTAACCCGCTTTTTCCCGCTTTTTTTTTAAAACTGATATAAGCATATAACATTAAGTACATAATATACCTCAATTAGTATTGACTATAATATATTAAACTAGCATAAATGTTCTATGATATACCTAGTTCTAATATAGAATGCATACTTTGTATGTGATATGGTATTTTTGTGATGTATCCAAGTAAATTATAGGTAACTATTATCTAATTTAGCATGCATACTTTGATTAAATGTACTGTTGTAATGTATGACTATTTGATGATGTGCAGATGTAATAATATGTTTGTAAGCTAGCTATGACAGGTCTATTGTTTACTATTTAGCTATGTAAACATGTAATACAAATTTGTTGTTGCATCTTGTACATAAACTTATTATTTTATGTGCAGGGTGCTTTATCTATGACAAGTTTACTATATTATATAAATACAATCATCGTTGTATAGTTGTGTTATAAACTATTTGGGTGTTTTATATTGTCTTGTATAATGTTTAGATATGTATAGAAATTTCCAAAATATAGCATTTATATACATATGTATGTAATTTTGCATAAAAGTTTATAGGAATTAGAAATCCGCTTTTCTAAAAAGTGCCCGCTTAATTGCCCGCCTGGCGATTAATTGGCTACAAGGTCCCGTCAACACGCTTCCCTCTTCGCGCTTTTTAAAACTTTGGTAGCAGTCGGTTCCACCGGACCTATAGTAGAAAGATTGGGGGGGGGGGTTCTGGGCGGCGGCTAGGTGGCGGACGACTGTTGTGATGGTGGCGCAAGGAAGGGGAGTGGGTGACGGCAGGTAGGGAAGAGCGGGGAGAGGGTAGGGAGGGCGGCGGCAGTGGTGGAGGTGAGGAGTGATGGCGGCGTTGGCGGGTGGAGTAGCGGGAGGTGGGGGAAGAGGCTGACGGCGGGTGAAGAAAGAAGCGGAACGGAGGAGGGAAAGGAAGATTGGCGGCTAGGATTTAAGGAAGCATGGGTTAGGGTTGAGGTGGGAGGGTCTCAAGATGGATCATGCTCTGATACCATTTCAAATAGAAAAGATGGTTTATATTAGATGAGTAAAACAATTACAGGAGACTCTCTTATATAGGAGAGAGTAACAATAATCTAGACATAAGAATATTCTAGAATAAGGAAAAAGGCTCATGGGCTAATAAACAAAGGCCCATAAACACAATAATAAAGGTCAAATAAAGCCAGAAAAATATATATACTAATAGTTTCCAAGCAATTAATCAAAAAGATCAAAAACACAAGGAAGACAAGATTAGAGATGGGTTTAAAGAGTTGATGTTCGGTGCATCAGTGCCACGAAATATAGTTGAATTGGAAGACGATGATGATGACGCAATGAGACATGTATTTAAAAGATCAAGAATGGAGGAGGCAATTAGACAAGAAGAAAGGCATTTTTTTAAACCCGACGTGGTTTTGACCCATTTGATTTTAATGTTAGTGGTGGCAATGGTAGCCGTCCAACAAATATTGTCAAATTAGAAAGCACAGAAATGCAGGGTTTGAGGACCAATAGCATTAGGTATAGTTCTTCTAAACCAGGGTTTCGTAAACAAAGTCATAAGCAAAAAACTTTGATTGGTATGTGGAAGAATGCAAAAGATGTTGTGGGACAAGCAATAGGAAAATTATTATCTGCTAGTGGTATTGCTCCCAATGTGGCACGGGGCTCTTACATGCAACATATGATAGATGTTGAGCAGAACATGGACGAGGAGTCAAATCACCAACTCCACATGAATTCATTAACAAATATCTTCTGCAGGAGAAACTAGACCTAGGGCCGTGGATTGAGGACGTGAAATAAAAAAGTGGTCAATGTTTGGGTTGACACTCATGTGTGATGGTTGGACAAGTGGTACCATGACACAGATTATCAACTTGATGGCATATTGTGACGGTGATACATTTTTCATAAAATCAATTGATGCATCTTGCCACATCAAAGACCACGGGTACATTACAAAATTGATTAAAGGTGCGATAAAATATGTTAATGAAGAGAACCTGTTACAAACTTGCATTGACAATGGGCCAAATTTCAGAAAAGCTAGAAAAACAGTTAAAGAGTCTTCAAAATACAACTTATTTTGGATGCCATGTGTTGCACATTGCATTAATCTAATTTTGAAAGATTTTGGAAAATTAGATCTTATATAAATGCCTAAGGCAACAAGAATTACTAAATTTATATATAATTGTTCTTACCTACTTGCAATGATGCAAAGCCGATAGTATTGTGGAGACATAGTAAGACCAGGCATTATAAGATTTGCAAGCAACTATATCGCTTTGCAAAGCTTAGAGCAGAGGCGACAAGGTTTAAGAAAGATTTTTGTTTCTGAAGAGTGGTCCAAACACCCATATAGTAAATCTGATAGAGCCAAAGAAGTGAGAATTTTGAATGATGACTGCTTCTGGACTAGAGTGTCCAAGGCCGTAAAGATAATGGATCCCATCGTACATGTGTTGGCATGGTGGATGGTAATAAGAATGCCACCATGCCTTATATCTGAGGCAATGCACCTCATGAGAGATAAAGTTGAAGAAGTTGCAGGTAAGCCAAGGCACAATTCCTAAAAGTTGTAGATGAAAGATGGAGCGGTATACTTCTACACCCATTGCATAAAGCAGGTAAGGATGTGTCATTTGCATTTAGGTCTTAATGTTTATTAATCATTCAATATTTTCTAACTTTTGTGTCCTTATATGTGCAGTTTATTTTTAAGCCTAAGGTTTCAATACAAAAATGACATTGGGAGAAGAGCAGACTTGGTAATGGGTCTCCAAGAAGTGATAGATAAGCTCTTTATAACAAAGATGACGCTATTCGAGTTGTTGCGCAAGTATGCATAGTACATATTTCTTTATTATGTATTATTATAAAATGATTATCTAATTCTCTCACTATACAACCAATCACTAGATATAATCATTCAGAGAAACATCTGGTCTGTTTGGGCTACCGGCGAATATCTATTCAAGGGAAAAATTTTCTCCTGGTAAAGAACTACGTGATTGATTAATTTTGAAATCATAATAATTAGTGATTGACGTGTCCACTGATTGATAATTGAACAATCTTTATTCTTTACAGCTGATTGATGGATGAATTACGGTTGTGAATGTGAATAATTGAGATCAGTAGCAATACCATTTTTGTCCCAAACAGCAGTAGTAGGTGGATGTGAAAGAAATTGGTCAACCTTCAACTAAATTCACACGAAAAGAAGGAATAGGTTGTCTGCCCCACACCTTCATGGCTTGGTATTTGTAAACTATAACATGAAGTTGAAGCAGAGACACACAAGAATCATTGAGGAACCCAACAAGCAACGTCAACATTGATTCTCTTGATTGGGTGTATGTCTGCATCAACAGGGATGACGATGAAGACCCATTACAAGCATGGTTGAACAACAGCAGCGAATCACTACTTGATGAAGAGCGTCCAGGTGGGGGGCCTAATGCCACAATTGTAGGGGCAATGAGGGTTGATGTAGATAATTATCAACAAAATGAGGGAGCTCAAGCAAACCAAACTACTCTTGGAGTGGAAGACATTATACATGTCGATAAAAATGGTTTTTGGCAGGGTCTAGCAGAGGACGAACCAGAAGCCTCATCAAGTTCCACTCCAGATCCCTCAGGTTCACATGGTGGTCGTGATAAAACTTTTAGTAGTGATGATGGGAACAAAACTCTTGATAGTTATATAAGAGGAGATACACCACCTCATACAACACCATCTCATCACCCTCAACCTCATCATGAGAGTGGTAGTGGTACCCAAAGACCAACAGACCGAACCTACCAAAGAAAGGGAAAGGGTAAAGTTCCAACAAAACAACTAAATCCAATGCAACATGCTATGAGAATTGGTATCCACAGGACAAAGGACATGTGCCTCAACCTGTTTATCACGCACCTCACTACAACATTGACAACATTAGAGAATCAGTTGGAAGTCTCATTGGGAGGTCAATCAGGAACAATAGGAAGCACCTTTGTGGATGATTTATTGGGTTTTGGTGGGCCTACTTCTGTAGGATTTTATCAACAAGAACATGTTCCTGGATATTATGGTGGTGATTCAGAAGGAACTTGTAGAAGTCAAGTTTCCATAGAAATGATAATGAATCATATAGTTACGTAGGCCCTGGATATGCCCCTGATCCTTATGCAACTACAACTGATACTACATCAAGTGTTGAAAGTCGGTACTATCCACAAATGGCACAACCTGAGCCCCCACCACAACCTAACATATATGTACCCCCTTTTGATTCTGATGCAGAAAGGCCACCTCGAATACCAGAATTTCACAACTTGACACCTTAATCTCTTGTCTCCAGATATCCAACAACACAGCTTGCATTGTATACAAGATTTGGATATTTGTCAAAAATATCCCATGAAGATTTTGTTGTATATGTGCATGATTATGAGCTCAACCAATTTTAGCACACACCTTGGATGCAATATGTTATGATAATTGATAACCAGATGTCACTGCTTAGGCAGACTCAAGTTGCTCAACATTTAGGTTATGATTTTCGAAGGCATTCATCTTTTTATTGAAGAAATTTATCGGATATGCAATTCATTTTATTAATTGTAATTTATATTTCATATGTAACATATGGAAGTATGAAGGATATTGCAAGGAATATGTATGATGAATTAGTGAATTATATAAGAATTTGCATATTTGTAATTGCAAATTTGACACATGACTATTGAGATTTGAGAACATTTGCAAGTGTGCATCATTTACTGCTTTGTATTATCAATTTACCTAGCACTAGAGAATCATGAATTGTGTTTTGTGTTAAATTATACATAGGAGTTAGAGTTACAGCATAATTAAAAAGTCCAATCGAAGTTTTGCATCATTTTGCTAAAAAAAGCCATCGAAGTTGGTCAAAGTTTGTGTCTAAACTTCCTCGAAACTTCCTCGAAGTTCCACAAACTTCCACTTCCATACCTGGCAAATTCGACACAAAGTCGAAGTCCTACACCATGGTTATAAGTGTACACGTGATATGATGTGAACTCTACATGGAAAAAGTTGTAATCACAGAATTCACGTATACATAATGCATATCCAATGCTTGAATTGAACAAACGCATTTTCTCCCAAGTTGTTGGAGGTAATAGCTATTCCTAGTTTCCTATACGTTTATGTAACAAGCACCACTAGCATGTCCTTTCATGTTTTTCTAAAGTGTGCACAATTATGATGCTATAATAGAGCTATGCAATAATGATGTAGCATGATCCACTTTGGAACTCATTTCTTTTCCAAAAATGACATTTTAGCAAACATAATACAAAACAACAATATATATAGTCAAACAGTTGCAACCATACAAGGATATAGCTCCTATCGTCAGCATATTAATTATTCTGAACCCATGGTGCAAGGATGCTATACTCAGGAAGGATGTAGTGCCATCTTCAAATACTTGCTCTATGCGATCCCTTCTTTTTGCAAAGTCAATGTCAGCTATTGCGGCAGACACCGTTCCTGCAATCAGAAACTAATGAACGAAAAATCCTGCTGACAATAACTGCTTGTCTATCTAATCATATAATAGTGTACCAACCACCACTGAAATATGTCTTCTTCAGCATATTGGCAGCTTCTGCAACAAACATTAGAATAATATTAGAGCTGGTGTGATACAAAGATAAAGGTACTTTAGTCTAGACTCCTGAATTAAGGAAGGCAGAAATGGATTACTAAATTCTTCAAGACAAATGAAATGAAGCGATCGTTACATAGGTAGTGACTAGCGAGCAATAATGAATGGTTAATATTAGTTTGAATAACTTCTATTAGTGGTGGGAAATGATTTTTAGAATTATAAATAAAATAAGACTTGTTGATCAGCATAGTTTTATAGTTATCAACTGAACTTTAGTTTTGGAGTGCAAGCCTCCTCTCAGTCTCCTTTAGCTCCTAATGGTTCTTCCTTGATAGGTATCAAAGGAAAGTAACTCTTCTTTGCATGTTGTACCTTCAAGTGCCATCATTGTGCTTGTTGTTGTAAGTATAATGTCAAATCGTGTGTCATTCTTTTTAAGGAAAGGTCCGCCAATCCTCCTAGCTGATCTTAAACCATAAAAACTCTTAAGGGTCTAGTTGTTTTAGTTAATTAAGTATTGAGTCCATTTGTATATGTACCCAATCAAGTCTACCCCATTAGGGTTTCACGCTTCCTTGTACTTGCCTCCTCTCCTATTAATAGGAGAGGGGTTGCCCTTCTATCAATAAGAAACACCAAGGTATTTCCCCATTATATCGTTCTCAACATGGTATCAGAGCATGACACTCTTGGGAAACCCATGTAAAACTGGAGAAGTGTTGTTTATTGGATGATTTCAACAGTGTACATCGTAGTCTCTTATATAACAACTAGAGACAGAGACTGGTTAAGAAGCCAGATAAATTACAATGCCCATGCTTCTTGTATAATAGTCCTTTCCCAGGAGCACTTTTGAGATATCGAAGAATATGACAGATAGCATCCCAGTGACATTGTCGAGGTTTGTCAAGGTACCGACTAACAAACCCAACAGCAGCAGCTAAATCAGCTCTAGTGACAGTCAGGTAGATAAGCTTGCCTACTAATCTCCTGAACTGGTGTCGATCAGCATATGGGGGAGAAGCGTCACTATCCCAATCCATATTGGGATCCAGAGGTGTGTTAGCTGGCTTACAGCCTAACATGCCTGTTTCATTCAGCAAATCCAGAACATATTTTCGTTGTGATGAGCACAATCCTGCAGAAGATCTAGCAACCTCAATGCCCAGAAAATATCGTAATTTACCAAGATCCTTCGTGATAAAATGTTGTGCTAGGCAGTTTTTGGTTGCTTGAATCCATGCACTATCACTGCCAAATAAGATAATGTCATCTACATACACAATGAGAATAACAAGCCCTGATGTGGTTTTTCTGATAAAAACCGAGTGATCAGCCTGTGATCGGCGAAAGCCAAAAGAGAGTAAGATTTTACTTAGTTTATCAAACCAAGCTCGTGGACTTTGCTTTAAGCCATAAATTGCCTTGCGAAGTTTACAGATTTTTGAAGCAGACTCCCCCTGAGCAACAAATCCGGGAGGTTGCTCCATGTAGACATCTTCCTGTAGATCGCCATATAAAAAGGCATTTTTCACATCCAGCTGAAAAAGAGGCCAGTCTTTATTGATAGCAACAGAAATCAGAATACGAACAGAATTGAGACGAGCAACTGGCGAAAAGGTTTCAAAATAATCGACACCATAAGTCTGGGTATATCCTTTGGCCACAAGTCGAGCTTTTAGACGCTCAATGGTACCATCGGGCTGATATTTAATAGTGAAGATCCAGCGACATCCTACTGGATGGCAAGAAGATGGTTGATCAACCAGATCCCAGGTATGTTGGTCAGTCAGAGCTTGCATTTCCTGTTCCATAGCATGTTTCCAGGCAGGATGACAGAGCGCCTCCTTCGCATTTTTAGGAATAGTCACAGCAGATATAGCAGATGTGAAACAGGCAAAGTCATTACCGAGATTGGCAGATGAGCAGAAGCGACTAATAGGATGTTGAGTGCAAGAACGAACACCCTTCCGTAAACTGATAGGAATATCCAGGTCAGAAGGTACCTCAGTCGATGGTGGATCATCCGCAGACGAAGGAATTGGTTCGGCCGGGGCAGTGGCAGGCTTCGAGCGGCGCTTGTAGACCTGTAGAGGGCGTTCAGAAGGTACCGCAGCAGGAGGTGGATCATCTACCAAAGGTAGAGGAGTGGGAACCAAAATATCAGGAGTCACGTGTTTCCCCGGGGCAGAGTAATAGGGCAAGTGTTCAAAAAATATCACATCCGCACTAACATACCAATGTTTTGTAATAGGATCAAAACAACGGTAGCCTTTCTGAGTGCGAGAGTACCCCAAAAAAACACACTTCACAGATCGAGCATCCAACTTAGTGGTGCCGGGGCGAAGATTTTTCACAAAACAAGTACACCCAAATATGCGAGGTGGCACAGAGAACAAAGGTTTATCAGGAAATAAAAGGGCGTACGGAACCTTATTTTCCAAAACAGAGGACGGCATGCGATTGATAAGATAGCAAGCCGTAGACACAGCATCAGGCCAAAAACAGTGAGGAACTTTATAATGAAAGAGGAGGGTGCGAGCAACCTCAAGAAGGTGGCGGTTCTTCCGTTCTGCTACACCATTTTGTTGTGGTGTATAAGGGCAAGTGGTCTGGTGGAGAGTCCCTTGGGACACACAAAAAGAAGTAACAGCTTGTTGCATAAATTCAAGAGCATTGTCAGTGCGAAGAATTTTAATAGGTTGACCAAATTGGGTTTTAATTTCAGCAAAGAAAGTACGAATGCAATCAAGCACAGTATTGCGACCTTTGAGAAGAAACAGCCAAGTGGTACGAGAATGATCATCAATAAAAGTCAAAAAATACTTCACACCAGAAATACTAGGCACAGAACAAGGTCCCCAAATATCCGCATGTACTAATTCAAAAGGTGCTTTAGAAGAAATAACTTTTTTAGCAGGAAAAACAGAACGAGAATGTTTGCCCATAACACATGTTTCACAGGAAAATTTATTTTCAGATATATGTGGATAAAGGAGTTTCAATTTCGCAGCAGATGGATGTCCAAGACGAACATGCAACTATAGACCTGACACAGAGGTGGAGATCATCGCCTTTGAAATTGGTGGCCCATCCAGGTAGTACAGCCCGTCTGGTCCTTCACGGCCCGAACCAATCTTCGTCTTCGTGCGGATATCCTTCACAATACAACCAGAAGGATCAAATTTGACAGAGCAGTGTAGTTGTTTAATCATTTTGCTGACTGAAAGTAAATTAACAGGAAATTTTGGAATGTATAAAACAGAATCGAGATGCATCTTTTGTGACAAAGGAACTGTGCCAGTGCCGTGAACAGCAGTTTTTGAGCCATTTGCAACAGTAACAGAAGATATCGGAGATGTGGAACTAAGTTTGGAAAATAAATGACGTGCACCAGTCATATGAGTGGAAGCACCGGAGTCGATGCACCACTGTTTGTTACCAGAAGACGAAGAGGTGAGCATGGCAGACGAGCTGGATGCAGAGGGCAGTTGTGCAAGACGTTCTTGAAACATCTTCTCGAACTCGGAGCGAAGCCAATCAGTATTAGGTGGCGCAGGTGTCGAATCGGTAGGAGAATCAGTCACAGCAGCATCATCAGCAGTTTGGTTCGCCCAAGCAGGTTTCCCGTGCTTTATCCAGCAGCGGTCCTCATTGTGATTGTCGCGGCCACACCAGTTGCAGTGACGTGGTCCTTGAGACAGACCTCGACCCGGAGTAGAAGAGCCTCGGCCACCAGCAGGAGGAGGTCGACCACCACGACCGCGACCACGGCCACGGCCACGAGTAGAATCAGAAGAGCGCGCAACAAGCGCAGAATGCTCAGGAGCAGGTGCGGGAGTCAGAGAAGGCAGTCTCTGAACTCTTTTGAGGACATCACGAACAGTGGGCAGCGGATCACTTGATAGAATTTGATCAACAACCCCCGAGAAGGAGGCAGGAAGAGCAGCGAGAAAGTGCACAAGTTGAAGCTTATTAAAGCACTTGATATCTGGAGCTTATTTATGTTCCCTACTTATTTGCACAGATGGTCTTCTATATGACTATGTCGTTTTTACTATTCTGTTATTCATTCGGCTTTATTTGCACGTCGACTTTCTGTTGTTGTGTTCCAGCACTCTCTTGCTAGTATGTGCACTGTTTGCACATTGACCTGTCTATGCTCTGTATGCACGATGACTGTTGTTGTGACTCTGCACACTTTGGACTACGACGATAGCTACTATAATGAAGACATTGACGCCTGCCATCTATTGTTCACTACTTCAGATGCCACATCCTTTTGATCGAAAAGCTACTGCTACTTGTTTGCGACTTGCATGTGACCCACTCTGGATTATTTACTTGAGGGGGGTACTTGAGTGTTTGAGTGCTTTATTATAATATCAAGGGGAGAATTATTCTTGTATGGGCTCGATTTATTTTTTTTATTTTGATCTGTGACAAACTCGATTTTCAAGGTTTTATAATCCAATATGTCTTTGAGGTTTTGGTGTATCAGAATGACCCAGAAGTTGTCCATGAAGCTTATAATTATGAATTAGAGTCTTGCTTAAGATTTGAGAATTTTCGGAGACCGTTTGAAAAATAAGAAAAATCATGTGGATGAGACTTGGTGGGAGAGTTATTTTGATGGTAGTGAAGCTTGAGATAAAATTTAGACGATCAGAGCTTGTTTGATGGTTTAAATATATACAAGAACTATACTCGAACTAGATTCAATTGTTCAAGTCATTTACAGTATTTCAGCAAATCGGTAGAAGTTCAATATCTCGAAGTTCCCCTATCCAAATGAGGTGAAATTTAATCGGAGCCTTTCGAGTATAATTTGGATTTTTCAATAAAATTTGGAGAAAATAAATGGATAACAGTGATTTATTTTAAAGAATATGCCTTTTTGAGGAAAGATATGATAAAAAAATTATTTAAGGAGTCAAATGATATTTATTTTAATCTCATTTTTTGTTAGGTTGTACATTACTCGGATACGAAGCAATACTCAAAATTTGGTTCATTTATAATTACGATTTCGGATTTCCAAATTTTTGACAAAGGTTTCCTAAGCAAGTGATTGTTTCCATGAATATATGATTTGTCTGAGCCCCCTAGTTCTCTTGGGCGCCCCTTTTAATTGTGGAGTGTACAATAGTCGTTGGATCACAATATAATGGCCACAAGGGTGTCTTCAACCTTGTGCCATAGATGGAAACAAGGCATTGTAGCACCATTTCTTTCTCCCTCTCTCCACGCCACATCTCTTCTCCGTTCTTCTGGATTCTTTTTCCATTAAATTTGTTTCATCAATAAGAATCTATACATCCCTTCATTGGATCGTTTTTATGCCAAAATCCCATCTTAACAAGTAGCCGCCGCCATTGATTCCCACCATGGAAACTCCCAAACTTGAAAACCCTAGATCTACCTCTCTCACCCTATAAAAACCCCTTCAATGACTCTCAAACTTCACCCTCAATCTCTAGCAAACTTTCTTCGTGCCCAAATGCCCCAAAACCCCCCTTCCCTCTCGCCCTAGCGGTGGGCTATCGTGAGTCAAATGACGCTAGGTGGGTCAAGCACTTCTTGCCCAACCGCATCACCCAATGGGCCCAAGCCCAATATCAAGTAATCGGCCCACTCACAAGGTAAATTTTAGTTTAAATCAAGAACTCAAGTTCATTTGGACTTGATCATAGATCATGCTACAATGATCCAAATGAGGCAAATAAGTAGTCGTTTTCATCAGAAAATTGAGAGCAATTTAATGGGCCTATTTTAAAAACTTAATTCTCAACCCAATTCTCTGAATAACCCAAATATTACTTTGTTCCACTTTACAATATGTTAAATTGATCAAACATCAAGATCATGGTTTTAGAAGTTTACATCTGGATCCTATAATCCTATTCAATAATTTTCAAATACTTGCAAGTTGCAACCTATATCTAGTCATAATGACATCTAGACTCACTCTTATCAGTATTTGATAGCTTCACTAATGAAAATCATATAAAATGTGATTATTGTTATCTAATCATAATCTTGTGATTATAATGATCAAAACCATATCCATCTAAGATCTTGAATACTATTTGGAATCTTTTGTGGAATCTATATCTTAATCTAGAGTTGACCGGTTGAACATAGTGATTATGATTTAGGGTTAAGTCCTATTATGAACTAAGTGTGGAACTTGATATTAGTCTTGATGATCTTGGAAATATGAAATCTTGATAATGGATGAATACCACACCTAAAAGTTCACTAATAAGACTTAAAAATCCTATATTGATCCTTGTAACACCAATATGTTCAAATTCCCATTTTTGATACATATGTGTGATACATATGTGCTTGTTTAAATGCCAGGACTTAATAATCTTGACTTACTCAAGATCATACTCAATCTCGAAAGGGTACGTTTATCCAAATATTGACTTTGATTATGATAATGCTTGTTGTGTATTATATGTACGAGTCCATATGCTTGGTTACTCTACTTGTTTGAGTTACATCATTCTTATATATTCTGCAGTGAATTGAAAAACGGCCCAGGCGGCCGCTTAATCGGCCAAGACCCTCATCCACCTAATTTAGCCCCTAAGCGCCCGTTAAGCATTTTGAACATAATCGCCCGCTTTTTGCCCGCCTCACCCGCTTTTTTCCCTCTTTGTTTAAAAATACTAATGTATGCATCTAACATTAATTAATTACATAGTCGAAGTAGTGTCGACTATAACATATGAAACTTGTATACATTAAATGTTCTATGATATAGCTAGTCCTAATTTAGAATGCATACTGTAAGAAGAAATGAAGGAGGAAGAAGATGGGAACACCAATCACATGTCGGCTGCTAGGTGCAGCAAACGTGAGTAGGGCTTGAGCCTACACACTTGTATTTATATATTAGGGTAAATACATGAGGTACAAAGAGAGAAAAAACATAAAAACAACATTTCATAAATAAAATAGGTCAGCCGCCGGTTTGCCGTTCCGCCACTGTGCCGGTGTCGATACCATCGACTTGTGTCGATGGTATCGACGGAGTATTCTCTTGCGCCTGAACCAATCTCGATACTATCGACATGTGTGTCGATAGTATCGACCGAGATGCAGCTGGCTTCAACATGAACCTGGGCAGATCTCGATACTATCGACAGAGTGTCGATAGTATCGACCTAGATGCAGGTTGCTTCACACTCCCCCTCAAGCTGGAGAGTACACATCGTGGATGCCCATCTTGCCACAGAGTTTCTGAAAAATTGCTGAACCCAGGGGCTTTGTGAGAATATCTGCTAGTTGATCTTCAGACCTAACATATGGAGTCACAATAGTGCCGTCTTTTATTTGATCACGAATAAAATGGCAATCAACCTCTATGTGTTTTGTACGCTCATGAAAGATAGGATTCTTGGCGATGTGCATGGCAGATAGATTGTCACACTTGAGCTCCATAGAAGGTAGAAGAGAAATTTGTAATTCAGATAAAACAGATTTGACCCATTTTAATTCACAGCATGCATGGGCCATAGCACGATACTCAGCTTCAGTGCTAGATCTAGCAACCACATGTTGCTTTTTACTTTTCCATGTGATAAGATGATCACCTAGAAAGGTACAATAGCCTGATGTAGATCTCCTATCAGTATGATCACCAGCCCAGTCAGCATCTGAATATCCTGTGAGAGACAGAGTAGATGGAGGTGCCTTTGGTCTAGAATATGTGATACCTTTACCGGGAGCACTTTTTAGATACCTCAGAATTCTGCAGACTGCTATCCAGTGTGATTGTCGCGGAGAATGCATATATTGGCTGACTACGCCCACAGCAAATGAAATATCCAGTCGGGTGACAGTTAGATATATCAACTTACCCACTATTCTCCTATAATATTCTGGATCTGGATACTCAACATCATCAACCACCTCTTTGATGTGATAATCCATTGGATTATTTACCGGTTTAGATTCAGCCATGCATGTCTCCTGTAACAAATCAAGCACATACTTTCTCTGAGATAAATTGACACCTGCATGAGATCTAAGCACTTCAATGCCTAGAAAGTATCTTAGTTTGCCCAGATCCTTTGTATGGAAATGTTTTTGCAAACCCTCTTTGACACGAGATATTCCCATGGTCTCACTGCCAGTAATCACTATGTCATCAACGTATACCAGAAGAATAATGGATCCACGGGAAGAGCTGGAGTAAAATAAGGAATGATCAGTCTTGGAGCGAGAAAAACCCATCTGAAGAATAACTTCACTGAACTTGTCAAACCAAGCTCTAGGTGACTGTTTCAGCCCATAAATAGCCTTTTTTAATTTGCATACTTTCTGACACTCCCCCTGAGCAACAAACCCAGGAGGTTGCTCCATATATACTTCTTCCTGTAGATCACCATGGAGAAATGCATTCTTTACATCCAGCTGAAATAATGGCCAATCAAAGGTAGTAGCAAGAGAAATAATGATCTGCACAGAATTCAGGCGAGCAACAGGAGAAAATGTTTCAAAGAAGTCAACACCATAGGTTTGGGTGTAGCCCTTTGCAACCAATCGGGCTTTCAACCTTTCAACCGATCCATCCGGATTGTGTTTAATAGTGAAAACCCATCTACAGCCTACTACTTTCTTTCCTGCAGGAAGATCAACCAGATCCCAAGTACCATTATTCAAGAGAGCTGACATTTCAAGTTGCATTGCCTGTGTCCAGCCACTGTTCTTCATTGCATCAAAATGGTTTCTTGGTACAGACACAGAATCAATCCCAATAGCGAATGCACGGGTCTGCTTAGACAGATGAGACAGGCAACATACATTTGTAATAGGGTGTTTAATAGTACAGGACCTAGTACCTTTCCGAACAGCAATAGGAAGGTTGAGATCAGATGTCTCTGTAGGATTCTCTTGAGTAGAAGGCAATGATGAGGGCTCAGGGACTGGTGCCGCTACTTCTTCTGGATCATGCCTGCCTCGCCTATGATATACATGTGCGTAATGCTCAATGGTAGGTCTATCTCCTACTTGTTCATCCGGAATAGAAGTAAAATCCGGAATGATAGGTGGCACTCCCTCACTCTGCACTGATGGTGGCAGTCTCTCATTTTGTATTTTTGGTGGCTCTCCCTCTCTCAACTGCTCCCCCTTGCTAATAGTATTGGAGAAATATGGAGTGGTCTCATGGAAAGTGACGTCCCTAGACACAAACATGCGGCGAAGACTAGGACAGTAACACTTGTATCCTTTGCTCGTAGTAGAGTAACCTAGGAACAGTGTTTTAATGGACCTAGGAGACAGCTTGTCGGTCTTAGGGTCAAAGTTATGGACAAAGGAAGTGCAACCAAACACTCTAAGAGGAATAGGATAGGGAGAGTCCTTGGGACGCAAAACAGAAAAGGGAGTCTGTCCTTGAAGAACAGAGGAAGGTTGTCTATTGATCAAGAAACAAGCTGGTTAAAAGAGCTTCAGACCAAAACTTCTTGGGCACATTAGATTGAAACATAATAGATCGAGCAATATCAAGAAGATGGCGATTCTTCCTCTCTGCCACCCCATTTTGCTGAGGGGTGTGAGGACAAGAAGTGCGGTGAATCATACCAACCGAGCTACAAAAATCAGACATAGCCTTTTGAACATACTCCAAGGCATTATCAGACTGAAGAATTTTTATATTGCAATCAAACTGGACTTTAATTTCAGTATGAAAATGTTTCACAATGGACAACACGGACTCTCTACTTTTAAGAAGGTAGATCCATGTCATGCGTGAGAAATCATCAACAAAAGATATAAAATAACGAAAACCATTATAACTTTGGTCTTTTACAGGACCCCACACATCAATATGCACTAACTCAAAGGGACAAGAAGCCCGCTTATTGACCCGACTGGGATAGGATAACCTATGGTGCTTTCCCAGTTGACATGACTGACACTCTAAGGAGGATAATTGGGATAACTCTGGTTCCAACTTCCGCAGGTTTTCCAAAGAAGGATGTCCATATCTGCAATGCCATAGTAAGGGGGAACCACTCAACAGGATGGATGGAGCAGGAGCAGGCATTTAGCGAGGTAGACTGTCACCGTTGAAAAGGTAGAGATCACCCTTCCTAGGCCTCCCACCAATCGTCTTCATACTCTTGAGATCCTGTAACATAAAACAAGAAGGTCCAAATATTACCCAACATTTTAAAGTGTCAATCAGTTTTGCAACCGAAAGAAGATTAAAAGGAAATTCAGGCACAAAGTGAACTGATTTAAGATCAATCTTGGGTGTTAGGGAGACAGATCCACTAGCTAAAACTCTTTTCACTGAACCATCTGTCAATGTAACAGATTGGTGAGGAATTGATGAGTCAATAGTGTGGAGCAATCTCCTCATATCAGTCATATGTTGTGAGGCGCCAGAGTCAACCACCCAAGATGAGGATGAGCCAGATGCTATGAAAGATGTAGCCTGATTACCGGCTGTAGATGCCAAATTTGCCGATGAAGAGGATGATGATGAACCCATACTCATATGCTGTGTCGCCTGAATGAACCGATCATATTCTTCTTGAGTGAGAGTGATGTCGGTGCCAGACGATGTACCCACAGCTGTAGAGGATGAGGATCCTGTAGTGGTGGCACAATGTGCTACCCCCACAGGTGGTGCAGCAGGTCTTCCATGTTTCTTCCAACACTTCTCCACTGTATGTCCTGGTCTATCACAAAAGGTACATTTCGGACGTGTCCCACGCCCTCTACCCATACCAGGGCGTCCTCCTCGTACTGTAACGGCAGTGGCAACAGAAGCATGAGATTCTCCAGAAGGTATATCAGGCACAAAGGAAGCAGACTCAAACAGTGATTGTTGGATTCTTGAATAAGCCTCCACAAGACTAGGTAGTTTATCAGTAGCCAAGATAACACTCCGAGCGGAGCTACAAGTCGAGTTAAGCCCAGATAAGAATTTGGCCGTAACAAGATCATCTTTGTCCTTTATATGTTCTGCAACAGTCACAGGATGATAATAACTTAGCTCTAGAGAAAGAGCCTGAATAGCCCCAAAATACTCCTCAAGAGATCGGTCACCCTGTTTTTCAGCAAACAAACGATCATAAATCATAAACTGACGGAGAGCATTCTTCTCTTGAGAGTAATGTTGCTTCACGGCGTCCCATATTTCCTTGGCCGTAGAGTAGAACATGAACCTTGCGGCGATTGCAGATTCCATACTATTCCACAGCCAAGTCTTCACAAGACTATCATGTCGCTTCCATTCAGCATACCCTTCGTCAGTAGATGCCTTGGGACCCGAGTCAACATGCCTTGCTCTGTCACGAGCCTCCAAGACGGTGTGGATGGCGTTCATCCATAGAAGATAATTTTTCCCGTTGAGTTTGATGGAGGCGATAGGTGACACCTCGTTGTAGATCATAGGTGTCTTGATATCCTCCATTGTAGAACGGAATATATGACGGATTGATACACGTCAAAGAAGATGTTGTGACGGAGAGATACACGTCACACACAGACGAAAAGAAAGAAGAAATGCGTTATAGACGCATTCACAGCCTCCAAAGAATATTCCTAATCACACATGGAGGAGGTGTGACTAGGATGATGATTGGGATGAAACTAGTTCTCCGGCGGTGTTTTTAGATGATCGTTGGATCACCTGGAGATCCTCAACTGCTCTGTGATAGTGGCTACGGTAGAGTTAGATATCTACCACAGACCCAGAGTAGCCAACGGTGGTCCTTTGCAGCAGGTGGATTACGCCAAGGAGACGGGTGGGAAGCAGGCGGCCATCAAGGAAGGAGAGACCTGGAGAGATCCTCCGGAGAGAGAGAGAGGAGAAACCCTAGATCGATCTCCGCTCTGATACCATGTAAGAAGAAATGAAGGAGGAAGAAGATGGGAACACCAATCACATGTCGGCTGCTAGGTGCAGCAAACGTGAGTAGGGCTTGAGCCTACACACTTGTATTTATATATTAGGGTAAATACATGAGGTACAAAGAGAGAAAAAGCATAAAAACAACATTTCATAAATAAAATAGGTCAGCCGCCGGTTTGCCGTTCCGCCACTGTGCCGGTGTCGATACCATCGACTTGTGTCGATGGTATCGACGGAGTATTCTCTTGCGCCTGAACCAATCTCGATACTATCGACATGTGTGTCGATAGTATCGACCGAGATGCAGGTTGCTTCACACATACTTTGTGTGTAAGCTGTAATAATTGGGTACTGTTGTAATGCATCTAAGTAAATATCATATTGCTCTATTATACTTCTAATGCATGATTAGTTTTACTGATTTCCTTGCTGCTTTCAGTGATTAATGATTAGTAGAGTCCAGTTGAAGACCAAACGTGCGGGCTGCAGTTGACAAATGAGACAAGCAACACACATTCGTCAAAGGATGATGGATAGTGCAGGACCAGACACCTTTTCGAGCTGCAAGAGAAAGGTGTAAATCTGAAACCGAAGCATCAAGAGAACTCTCAGTAGAAACAGGTACCTCGGGAGTGGCAGACAATAAAAAGGCATGTTGTTGGACTGGTGACGCTACATCCTCTTGGCGACGCCCAGCTCGCCTGGTGTAAACTAGAGGAAAGGATGGGGGTGGTGGTGGAGGTGGTGGTGGCGGTGGTCATGGTGGGGTGATATCGAGAACACTCTCATCACACGACACAGGAAGTGTTGGCTCTCTCTCACGCTCAAAGATGTATTTACTCTCAGGATTGTGCTCCCCCTTACTCTGAACAGAGTCACTAAAGAACAGGGTAGACTTCTAAAACGTAACGTCAGCCGATACAAAAAGACCACGAAGACGAGGACAGTAACACCTGTATCCCTTCTGTGTTGGAGAATATCCCAGAAAGACGATGTGAACTGCGCGAGAGACAACTTGTCAGCGTGTGGATCAAACACATGAACAAACGCAGTGCAACCAAACACACGAAGAGTAACAAGAAAAGGTTGCTCATCATGTCATAAAACAGAGAAGGGAGTAGCCCCTTGTAAGACGGACGATGGCTGACGGTTAATCAAAAAATAGGCAGTGAGAAGAGCATTAGACCAATATTTCTTGGGCACGGACATTTGAAACAACAGAGTACGGGCTACATCAAGTGACGATTTTTGCGTTCAGCAACCCCATTTTGTTGGGGTGTAGGGGTGGCAATCGGGTTCGGGTTGAGCGGGTTTTATTTCGGGTCATTTCGGGTCAACACTTTTTGGCTAGACCCTAAACTTGCAAAAGATGGATTTTCGAGTCGAAACCCTTGACCCTAACCCGACCCGCAAATAATTTTGGGTCTATCGGGTCGGACCCGTAAATCCAACACCAAGACAATAGTTTTAAAAAAAATGCTATGATTTGTCTAGTCATTGATAATTCCCAAGTGTAATTAACAAATTTCATTGTGATAAACTTACTATGTGATTGAGAAACACATATAAAGCCTATTGTAGTTTGTTTGAGACTTTAAAACACGAATTCTTAATATAATTAGTATAATAAATCATACAAATCAATACAAAATCATGTAGAATTGTCAAAATAAACTTCATTATTGATGAATTATTAAATTAATGGGCCATCAGGTGTCTTAAAGTATAGTATTTGTAATTTTATTTGAAAATATAATTCTGAATTTCGGGTCAATCGGGTCAATTCGGGTCTAAAGTCCAAACCCGGACCCGACCCTAAATTAATTTTGGGTTCTTCGGGTTCGGGTCAATTTCAGGTCGGGTCGAAAAACCTTAGACCCTAAACTTGCTTAAAATTTCGGGTTTGGGTCGGCCAGCCCTATTGGGGTGTATAAGGACAAGCCGTCTGGTGAACCATGCCAACAGAATTACAGAACGTAGAAACAGCCTTTTGAACATATTCAAGAGTGTTATCAGTACGAAGAATCTTAATATGAGCATTAAACTAATTTTTTATTAACTGATGAAAAGTTTGAATACCAGACAAGACTTCATCGCGGGACTTAAGTAAATAAACCCAAGTCATGCGGAAGAAATTATCGATGAAAGACATGAAATATCAAAAGCCATTATAACTTGGCTCTTTAACAGGACCCCAGACATCACTATGAATAAGATTAAAAGGATGCTTAGAGCGTTTCACAATGCGACTCAGAAAATAAATGCGACGATGTTTGCCTAACTAGCATGACTGACACTCTAACGACTTAATTGAGGCTAATCCTAGCACAAGCTTTTAAAGACTCTGTAGGGATGGATGTTCATAGAGACAATGCCATTGCAAGGGAGAGCAGCTAAAAACGATGGATGAGGTGGATGGAATCTGGCGAGCTGGGGGACCACCTTCAAAGAAGTAGAGATCACCTTTCATGGATCACCCACCAATCGTCTTCCAGCTCCTGGGATCCTGTAACACAAAGAAAGAGTCTCCAAAGATTACCAAGCATTTCAAAGAATCAACCAGTTTAGCAACAGACATTAAGTTAAATGGAAAGTTTGGAACATAATGGACAGATTACAAAGTCAAATTGGATGATGCCTGTACGGTGCCACACGCCTGGACGCTTCTGACAAAATCATCAGCCAGCGTCACAGAAAAATGTGGGATGTATGAGTCAGAGGAAAGAAGCACAGATCGCATACCCATCATCTTAGGAGGCCCCGGAATCCACAACCCATGTAGAGGATGGATGAGAGGCAACAAGTGAAGTCCCCTAGTTACCTGCATCTAAAGCTAAATTGACTGAGGCGCCAAGGGAAGCTTGCTGGGTAGCATGTAGAAGACGGTCATACTCCTTGGAGAATTTGACATCTGATTGCACCTGCTTCGAACCTCGAGATGCAGATGCAGATGCAGATGAATTTGCAGTATAATGCGCAACTCCAGTTGGAGGTCGACCATGCTTAGAGTAGTATTTTTCCTCTACATGTCCAAGTTTCCCACAGAAAGTACATATTGGACGATTTCCTTCAGCACCTCATCCTTGGTCAGCACCTCATCCCATTCCTTTGGCAGAGCAGTAAGAGGAGCCTGAGTTTCAGTGTGGAGGTCTCCTGGAGTGGCAGAAAAGGACTCAAATGATGACTGTTATTTTCGTATAAAGGCACTTGGTAGTTTGTTCGTAGCCAGAATAACACTCCTAGTTGAGGTATACAAAGGATTTAAGCTGGATAGAAACCTTGTTGTCACTAGATCATCTCGGTCCTTCATCTGGTCATCAGTCTATAATGACTGGTTAATGAGTTCTTGAGAAATAGACTGGATAGTACCAAAATAATCCTCAAGAGAGCGACTATTTTGTTTTTCTGCAAAGAGGCGATCATAAACAGTATAAAGACGAAGAGCATTCTTCACATGAGAAAAATGTTGCTTTGCAGCTTCCAGATTTGTTTGGTTGTAGAATAGAACATGAATCTAGATGCAATCATGATATTCCATAGCCATGACTTCACCAGCCCGTTGTTTTTCCACCAAGTAGAGTAGTCCTTGCTACCTTTATCACGAGGCTCTGACTCGATGATGTCCACCTTCTCACGAGATTCAAGCACAGTGTAGATAGCATTCATACAAAGGAGATAGTTTTGTGAGTTAAGCTTCACAGAAGTGGTCTGAGATTGGTCGTTGTAGACGACTGTAGTGGAAGCAGGCTTGGCATCTCCCATATTGAGAAATCAAGAAAACAATAGCAGACAGAGTGAATAACACGCTGTATGGAGGACAGAACACGTCGTGTCTGGGTAGTGCACGATGTGTATGTTTAGCTGCACGTCATGTGAGTGGACAGAAAAATACTCCCAGTGCTCAACACGTCGTGTCTGATTTTTCACACGCCGTGTGAGTTGCCAGAGACTCCTTCCGAAATTCTCACACACCGTGTTGTTAAGAGACACATCGTGTCCAGTTTCGGAGGCGTAACTTTCACCAACTAGGACACGCCGTGTCAAGAATGAGACATGTCGTGTCTTCTGCGAACAGTGTCGTCAGAATAGGAGTATTCGGCAGCAACACGTCGTGTCACCTGGGATACACACTGTGTACAGCGACAGCAGGCGTATACGTTGATGGGAATTGGCTCCGTCAAACGGTGAAAATAGACTCTGAGAAGACGCGTCGGAAAGAAGATGGCCCCGGGAAGACGCATCGGGGAAAAGGTGACGGGAATTAGCGACGTCACAAGTCACTTGATGATGCGAAACAAACGCATCAGCAGCCCCGAGAGATGTGGGCGCTCATCCACGTACGAGGACTAGGTGGAGAGGAAAGAGGATGAGGAGGAAGGTGCTACTCCTCTCTTTGGAATACGAGGGGTTCTCCTCCTCTCCTTCAAGCAGCCACCGAGCCTTGACGGGTCGAAGGAGGACCAGCTGCCCGGAGAGGAGAACCTTCGACGGTTGTCCTGTTGCGCGGGCGACGGAGGATACAACCGGATAAGGAGAGAAGAAGGAGAACGGGAGGAGGGGAGGAAGAGGCGGCGGCTAGGGTTGCAGCAGTCGGATATGCTTTGATACCATGTGAAAGGTGTGAAAGACAAAGCAGTTTTGGGAAGCGTAGGGTTGCACAATGTGTGCACCCTCATATATATAACATTGAAACATTTACAGAGAGGTCCACATATAATATGGAAATAACAAAACAACTAACAGAATATATAAAACGGGAATATATGTTAACACTCCCCCTCAAGTTGGAGCATAGATATCAATCTGCCCAACTTGTCCGGCAGTGTGCAGAATTGCTTCTTCGCCAGCAGCTTGGTGAAGATGTCAGCAACTTGGTCTTCAGAACGAGTGAAGGGAGTGCAGATCTTGCCAGTCAGAATGGATTCCCGAATAAAATGACAATCTACTTCAATATGTTTAGTGCGCTCATGATAAACTGGATTATTCGCAATGAAGATAGCAGCTTTATTATCACAGTGCATAGGTATAGCAGAAGAAGAGTCAACCCCGAACTCTTTTAACAGAGAGCGCACCCACAACAATTCACAGGCAGTATGGGCCATGGCCCTATATTCAGCTTCAGCACTGGACCTGGCCACAACATTTTGTTTTTTACTCCTCCAGGTAACAAGATTGCCTCTAACATACGTACAATACCCAGAAGTAGATTTTTTGTCAACTCTGCTACCTGCATAATCAGAATCAGAGTACCCTGCAAGAGAACAGTGTCCATGCTTCCTGTAGTGAAGTCCCTTGCCAGGAGACTTCTTCAAATATCGTAGACTCTGACAAAGAGCATCCCAGTGACACTGTCTGGGTTTATCAAGGTACCTGCTAAGAAGACCCACTGCAGTAGAAATGTCAGCTCTGGTGACAGTCAAATAAATGAGTTTACCAATCAGCCTCCTGTACTTTTTATGATCAGCAAACAGAGGAGAAGAGTCATCATCCCAATTTACATTAGGATCTAGAGGAATATCAGCAGGTCTCGCCCCCAGCATACCAGTCTCCTGCAGTATGTCTAGGACATATTTTCTCTGAGACAACACAAGAGCATTAGAATTTCTAGAAACTTCTATGCCCAGAAAATATCTGAGTTTGCCCAAGTCTTTGGTAGCAAAGTGCTTGCCCAGATGAGATTTAGCAGCCTGAATACCAAGAGAATCACTGCCAGATATGATAATATCATCAACATAGACAATCAGAATAATAATACCAGCTGAAGTCTTCTTGGTAAAAACAGAATGATCCACCTGAGATCGCAGAAACCCAAAATCAATCATAATTTTGCTCAATTTATCAAACTAAGCCCGGGGACTCTGCTTAAGCCCATAAATAGACTTCTTTAACCTGCAAACTTTGTGAGACTCCCCCTGAGCAACAAACCCAGGAGGTTGCTCCATATAGACTTCTTCTTGTAAATCGCCATACAAGAAGGCATTTTTCACATCTAGTTGCAACAGTGGCCAGTCAAGATTAACAGCAACAGACAGAAGAATTCTGACAGAATTAAGACGAGCAATAGGAGAGAAAGTCTCAAAATAGTCAATACCATAAGTTTGGGTGTAGCCTTTAGCAACTAACCGTGCCTTCAGCCTTTCAACAGTGTCGTCAGGTTGATATTTCACAGCATACACCCATCTGCAACCTACAGGTTTACACTGAGGAGGTGGATCCACCAGCTCCCAAGTATCTCGTTCAGCAAGAGCCAACATCTCCTTCATAGCAGACAACCATCCAGTACTCTGTAGAGCATCCTGGATATTCTTTGGAACAACAACAGCAGATAAGGCATATACAAAATTGCTAGAATGAACATTCAGATGGTCAGTAGAAACAAACTGAGCAATACTGTGTGATGTGCAGGAACGAGTACCCTTTCTAAGAGCAATGGGTAAATCAAGATCAGAATGTACCTCAGGTGTAGTAGAACCTTCTGGAGGTGAAGATTGGTTTTCAAGGGGGGTTTCTTGAGTAGAAGGTGCTCTGTTCCTGCGTTGATAAACTATAAGAGGAGGCTTATCAGCCTCAGTAGTGACTTTGTCAGTAGTATCAGGCACACAATCAGAAGTAACAGGTAGAGGTGAGGTAATAAGATCAGATTGTAAACTGTCACCACGAGTCGAATAGTAAGGAGTATCCTCAAAGAAAACTACATCACTGCTAGTATACCATTTTCTTGCAGTAGGACTGTAACACCGATATCCCTTCTGAGTACGACAATATCCCAAAAAAATGCACTTCTCAGCACGAGGAGACAGTTTATCAGAAGTAGGTCCAACTAACCGTACAAAATAGGTACATCCAAAGATCCGAGGAGGCACAGTAAATAACTGAATATCGGGTTGAAGAACTTGAATAGGTATTTTGTTTCCAATCACAGATGATGGCATTTGATTTATCAGAAAACAAGCAGTCAATATAGCCTCAGGCCAAAACGAGCGAGGAACATGTGCATGCATCATAATAGTTCTAGCAACCTCTAACACATGTCTATTTTTACGCTCAGCCACACCATCTTGCTGAGGTGTATAAGCACAGGAGGTCTGATGTATTGTACCCACAGATTTACAAAAAACATCCACATCTTTTTTAACAAATTCCAGTGCATTATCAGTACGAAAATTTTTGACAGGCATACCATATTGAGTTTTTATTTCAGCAAAAAAGAACTTGATAACAGACAAAACTTCGGACCTACTTTTCATCATAAACAACCAAGTAGTCCGTGAAAAGTCATCAATAAACAGAATAAAATACTTATGACCAGATAGACTCGGCACATGACGGGGTCCCCATACATCAGAATGCACTATATCAAACATATTTTTACTGCTAATCTGATTGCGTCTAGGATAAACAGCTCTAGTCTGCTTTCCAAGTTGACATGACTCGCACTGAAAACTACAACTGCCAAGATCAGACACTAAATGTCGGAGCTTTTCAGATGATGGATGGCCCAGCCGGTAGTGCCACTGTAATGCAGAAACTGAGGCAGATAATGCAAGAGACACAGATGATGTAGCTGCTTTCGGCAAATGATCCAGATAGAGGAGTCCATCAGCACCTTCATACCCCCCACCAATCTTCATCCTCGTGTGAAGGTCCTGAAAAACACATGAACCAGGAATAAAAGTCAGACTACACTGTAGGCTTCGCAATATCTTGCTGACAGACAACAGATTCAAAGGAAATATCGGCACATATAAGGCAGATTTCAGCAGAAAGTCAGAAACAATATCCCCTACTCCAGACACCGCAGACTTGGAGCCATCAGCCAACATAACAGATGAGGGTCTAGCAGGTTTAAATAATTTGTGAAACAAAGATCTATTTCCAGAAATATGTGAAGAGGCACTGGAGTCGATGACCCACTTAGTATTACCAGGAGTAGAAGAAGAGCTCAGGAAGGCAGTGTCATAACCAGAATAAGTGGCGGCATGAGCTCCACTAGTCGAAGCTTGAGACGACGCACCAGCCCGCTCAAGAAGAAGACGCTCCACCTCAGCACGGATGTAGTCAGCAGTCGCACCCGAGGAGGCAGAGTCAGTAGGCTGAGTCGTTCCTTCTGATGCAGTAGTAGTGGAGTCAGCAACTGCATTGGCCCACGCCGGCTTACCATATTTCTCCCAGCATTTTTCTTCAATATGGTTGGACCGGCCACAGAAGGTACAAAGGCGCTGTCCTGACTGAGGACGCGCACCAGCAGTAGGGGCAGTAGAAGAGGCTCCACGACCAGGAGCAGCACGTCCTCGTCCTCCACCCAGGGGAGGACGGCTCTCAGTAAAGCGACCACGGCCACGACCCCGGCCACGACCAGAAGCTGCAGCAAGGGCCGAAGAGTCTCCAACATCAGTAGTCAGAGACGAGGAAGACGAAGGCAAACGCTGAAGGCGTTTGTAGGCACTCTGTAGTGACGGCAGAGGGTCACTGGCTAAGATCTGGTCCACAACTCCAGCATATGACTCGGGCAATCCACAGAGAAACTGGACCAACTGAAGCTCCTGGCGCTGACGCTGCATAGTAGCCAGGTCCGTGGAGAGAGGGTGATAGGATTCCAGTTCACCCCATAATCCAGTGAAGTCAGAGAAGTAATCCGCAATGTCCGTCCCCGTGAACTGTAGACGTCCCAGCTGCTTGGTGATGTCAAACACCTTCTTGGGGTTCTGACTATGCGAGTAAGTACCGGCGAGCTGATCCCACATCTGCTTCGCCGTAGGTAGGTGAAGAAGTGTGACGCTAATCTTCTCAATGCTGCTGTTGAGAATCCAGGTCATCACAGTGGAGTCATCACGAACCCAGTCGTCATACGCCTTCACATCTTTAGCATCAGCGTCCTCTGCGGGTGCTGTCGGACCCGCACGGGTAAGATGTGAGTACTTGCCCTGGGATCTGGCATAGATCGTCATGGAGCAGACCCAATGCGGATAGTTGCGCCCATCAAGCTTTACGGTGGTAACCTGACGGCAGAAGTCATCATGCGAGGACGCCATGGAAGCAGTAGGCACAGCAGGAACAGGTACGATCAGGCAGGAGACGGGCTACGCCGTCAAACAGGCACAGCAGGCACAAAGAACACGGAGAAGACCTCTCACATACGGTCTACGCCGAAGCGCAGAACAGAACCCGGTGGCACAACGGCCTACACGGGCAGGCAGGCGGGAGACCGAAAAAAAAACGGTCTACGTCTTCAAGCCACCGGATCGCTGTAGGACTTCACGGAGCCAACGGACCGGCGGCTAGGACCGCGGAGGCGCACCGGCCCCCAGCGGCGGAGAGGGCGCCCGGCCCCGGCGGCTAGCCTGGCGGCTGCTACCGGCCGGCTGCTGCTGCCCGGCACGGCGGGCGGCCCGCGGCTGCTGCTGCCGGTGCGGCCTGCTGTGGCCCGGCTGGGCGGCGGCCGGCGGCGGGTGGCTGCTGGGCGGCGCGGGCACGAGAGGGGGGGCGACCGGCTGGAGAAGAGAGAGAAGGGTGGGAGGGTGGCGGCTGGATCTACTGCTCTGATACCATGTGAAAGACAAAGCAGTTTTGGGAAGCGTAGGGTTGCACAATGTGTGCACCCTCATATATATAACATTGAAACATTTACAGAGAGGTCCACATATAATATGGAAATAACAAAACAACTAACAGAATATATAAAACAGGAATATATGTTAACAAAAGGATTTTGGTCAAACCGATACCGGGTTAGGGTGTGCTCTCCTTTATTATATAGACAGAGACTATTTATTAGTAGACCCAACAAGAAAAGAAAATAGTAAAGAGATACATAAATAAGAAAATTATTTTCTAACAAGGATCAAATCATTCGTATGTAATAGATAGTCACTAGTAAGACAATACCATGAAGGCATGAACATACAAATTAAAATCTAATAAGCTAAGATTATCAGCCTGTTAACTACAGAATGACCTAAAAATTTAATTATGCAAGAAGTGGGTATATTTATAAGTTCAATGATATGCATTAACATTCAAAATAATGATTAAACAGACCATACCATGCCGAACCAATAAAGCACCAAGCCCAGATGGATAGCCAAATATCTATACAACACAATAACAGGTTAAATTTAAAGTAAAGTGATAATAAAATGAATCAAACAAAGACAGATCTAATCATAAAGTATTTTTTTAGTTTAACAATTTTTGAGTAATTGCACACCTTATAGAAAGAGAGGACAACAAAATCTGCTGGATACATAGCCAAATCTAGCGATTGAGTTGCACAACCTTTTGCAGCATCAATCAAAACCATCCAATTACCCCTGTCAAAAATACAAAGGGGAATAGTTTAAGATGAGCAGACTAAAAGATTGCATGAGTTAATAATAGACTGACATGGTCTAAACTTTATCGACATGAAAGATATCCACCAGTACAGATTCTGTAAAAAAAAGGAGCATTAATCTAACTACACCACTTTCTTATTTCCTAGAATAATCATAAATCCTTAACCCGTCTTATGATGTTGGTTTTTATGAATAATGATGGACCAAGAGATTCCAGACTACGATATCACCTACTTCCCTTGCCTCTACCCTATAATCAAGGATTGACATTGAGTACCAAAATTTGATTTCCCATATTTTCATGGCTACGTTGAAAGCTCATAGTATAAAATTAATAGACTTTCAGTTACCTTTCCATTAAACTTATCTAACAATAATCTCTAGGCCCTCTTTGCAACATCTAGAAGATTAAGAACATCAGTCGCAGCTGGCTTTCCATTTGGCATTACACTTGTGATGTACTGCCCTTATGCAGTTTTCTTGCTACTGATCATCAAGATATTTCCATCTCATTCCCCTTTGTATGCTAACCACATTTGAGTCAAAAAATCAGATGTGAATTCACGATTCTCAATGGTAAAATTACAAGTAGATTTATGGAGGTGATGCATTCATTTATACATCAATTACAATGATCAACTGATGTATAAAGATGTATACTACTGTTTAGTGACTTATTCTGAATCAGTTTGATCCAACTAGTTTACAGAACTGTGTTGTTTGACTACTCAATATGTAGAACTCGAAATCCTAACTATGATTTTTCTTAAGTATTTGCACGCAAATCAAGCCATTTTTAGTGTAACCAGTAATGAGGCATTTACGAAGCAGATTTGGCATACTTAATGTTGGATTTTATTGCGAGCTATCTCAGTTACAAGAAAGTACCTCGGCTTCCCTAGATCTTTTAGTAATAAGGTGTTGCAACAAGTAGCGCTTGGTGTTGGCAATGCCTACCATTTCTTTGCCATAGATAATGATATCATCAACATAGACAATAAATATCACTATCCACATAAAGGTCATTTGAGATTCTATAAAAGCTTTCCATTCTGAGGTTGTTTGTCAAACCACATCCATGGATTGTGTTCAAGTCCATTGATAGCAATCTGCAATTTATAGACCTTATTAAACTCCCCCTCAACATGGAAACTAGGTGGTTGTTCCATATACACAATTTCTTGTAGATCCTCATAGAAGAAGGCATTTTTGGCATCAACTGATGAAGATACCAACACTTACTCACAGGAAGAGAGAAAAATACGTACAACATTCAATCAACCTACATGAGAAAATATCTTAAAAGAAGTCAACTCTTAATTCCAAATTCAGCATGTTAAGACATATTTATGCTTTATGTTACTCTTTTTTGTTTAGTCCTGCATTGGTGATTTCTCTTTGTATTACCTCTCTCATCTCTTATAATAAGAGAGGCTCTATGATTGTTTTAATTATCTGATACCAAGTTAATTATCTGCAATGTATCAGAAAGCGGGAAGCGGGAGGCGTGCGGACAGCACCCTGTAACCGATTAAGCGGTAGGCGGGCGATTAAGCGGGTGATTTTTGAAAAAGCGGGTGTCTAAATTTTATATATTTTTCTACAAAATTACATGTATGTGTATATAAAAATATATTTATAAGAAACTTCTATACATATCTAATCAGCAAATCAGTAATTAACTAAGTATTCATCAATACTTACTATTAATCAGTATCTCTAATCACTAAAATCAGCAAGCAGATCAGTAATTGTAAATAACAAACTATGAATTGTTGAATTAAAGTAATCACTAAAGTAATACTAACCAGTAGTACCAATCATTAATCACTGAAAGCAGCAAGGAAATCAGTAAAACTAGCTTGGACATAATCTAGCTTTCAATATTTCATTATTTTTATTGACGATTTTTCTAGAGTTGCTTGGGTATTTCTGTTAAAAGATCGCGCACACATCTTGGACACCATTTAGAAGTTCTTTTAAGGAAATCATGACACAGTTCTCCAATCCCATTAGAATTTTCTGCGCAGACAATGCTCTTGAGTTTATGCAACATTTCGTTCAAGAATTCTGCAATATTGAGGGAAGTTTTCGCCAAACTTCTTGTTCCTAAACAACACGATAGAATGTTGTTGTTGAAAGAAAAATCGACACCTGCTTGTGGTGGCTAGGACGATGATATTTCATTGCAATATCCCGAAGCATATTTGGCTAGAAGCAATTTCCACCGCCTATTTCCTAATTCCAAATGCCCTCTTAGGTTCTCCAGAATCGCATGCCGTATCAAATTTTGTATCTAGATGTAATTCTTTTTCAGCTTCCTAGGATCTTTTGGAACACTTGTTTTATCATAATCTTCATGCAGGCAAGTAAATTGGATCCTCGCTACAATGTGCATTTTCTTGGGATATTTCACAACCTGTAAGGCTGTAAGTGTTATGATTCAGTAACTAGGCGGTGGTTTATCAGTGTTGATGTTGTGTTCTTTGAAAATTCTCCATACTTTTCTAAGGAAGGATCCTCTTTGTCCGCATATATGTTGAATGATACTCCACTGCTTGTTCTTGTTCCTATTAAGGTTCAAGTACAAATCAGTTCACCTTTACAGCCCTGTGGTGATTTATTCCGTAAGCCCCCTCCCTCGCATGCCTAAAAGACATCGTTTGTTTCCTCCAACAGTCACCACCGACACCACTAATAATCCGCGTGGCTCTACGAGAAAACTCACATCCTCTCCTCTTCCCCTCCTCCCCCCTCCTATGTTTCCTCAGCTATCCCCTTCTCCTCCCCACTTGTCATTGGAACGACAACAAGAAAGGGAAAGGGAGATCAAGCAAGAGAGGAGGAGGAAGTGGGGCGAGATCCTTAGAAAGCATAATAGTGGCTTTGCTAATACTGTAATCGTTGCAGGAAGAGATGGGTAAAGGGAAAAAAAAGATGAGGATAACATTGGAGACATACAACACATGTTCTATATTTGCACTATGAGAAGAATGGTTTCGGGAATTGTGAAGTCATGATGTGTGACTTCCCTTATATTTATATAGATGATAAATGGACAATTTATAGGAAGGTCCATACAATATAAGAGAATAAGAAAAGAAAAAGAAAGACAATATTAACATTGCCCCTCAAGCTAGGGAATAGATGTCAATCATGCTCAGCTTGTCAAGGAGAACATAGAACTGTTTCTTTACAAGAAGCTTAGTGAAGATATCAGCAACTTGATCTTCTGAGCAAGAAAAAGGAGTGTAGATGCATCCAGTAAGAATAGCTTCTCTGATGAAATGATAGTCAACTCCAATATGCTTGGTTTGTTCGTGATAAACAGGATTATTGGCAATATATACGGCAATCTTATTATCACAGTGCAAAGGAATAGGGCCAGAGCAATTTATGCCAAGTTCTTGAAGAAGCGATTTCACCCATAGTAGTTCACAAGCAGTGTGCGCCATTGCACGATATTTAGCTTCAGCACTAGACCTGGCTACAACATTTTTTTTTGCTTCTCCAGGTATCAAGAGTACCTCCAACAAAGGTACAATATCTAGAGATGGACTTTTTATCCACCTTACTTCCAGCATAGTCAGAATCAAAAAACTTTCAAGAGTGCAATAACCACATTTCTTGTAAAGAAAACCTAGCCCTGGTGATTTTTTCAGGTATCTCAAAATATGATACAGGGCATTCCAATAGCATTGTCTGGGCTTATCAAGATATCTGCTAACAAGACCAACTGTTGTAGAAATATCAGCTCTTGTGAAAGTTAGATAGATTAGTTTGCCATCTAATCTCTAATGCCTTTTATGATCAAAGTACAAAGGAGAGTCATCATCATCCTTGTTAAAATTGGGATCGAGAGGAGTGTCGGCATCTCTAGCACCAAGCATACCTGTTTCCTACAGAAGATCCAAAAACATATTTCCTCTGTGAAAGAGATATAACTATAGAAGTCCTTGACACTTCAATCCCAAGAAAACATCTCAGCTTGCCAATGTCTTTAGTAACAAAGTGTTTGCACAGATAAGCATTTGCAGCATATATCTCAGTAGTGTCACTGCCAAAAAAAATAATATCATCAACATACACAATAAGAACCACCATACATTATTCCGTCTTCTTAACAAAGACGGAGTGATCAACATGAGATCTCAGAAAACCATATCCAGTCAAAATCTTGCTCAGCTTGTCAAACCAAGGACAGAGACTCTATTTGAGACCATAGATAGACTTCTGTAGGCGAAAAACCTTATGAGACTCACCATGAGCAACAAATCCAAGTGGTTGCTCCATGTAAACCTCCTCTTGAAGATCACCATAGAGGAACGCATTTTTAACATCAAGCTACAGAAGAGGCCAGTCAAGATTCACAGCAACAGATAGAAGAACCCACACAGAATTCAGTCTAGCCACAAGTGAGAATGTTTCAACTTTTTAAGATAATCAATGCCATAACTCTGAGTGTTGCCCTTAGTTACCAATCAAGCTTTCAATCGCTCAACAGTCCCATCTGGATGATACTTAACTGTATAGACCCAGCACCGGTCAACAGGTTGACATCCAGAAGGAGGATCAACCAATTCCCAAGTACCCCTGTCAGTAAGAGCAGACATCTCCTCCTACATAGGATGAGTCCAGGCGGTACTTTGCAGATCATCAAAAGTGTTCTTGGGAATCACAACAGCTAAAAGGATGGCAACAAAATTGCTAGTGTAAAATGGAGAAGTGTTGTTTATTGAATGATCTCAACAGTGTACATCGTAGTCTCTTATATAACAACTAGAGACAGAGACTGGTTAAGAAGCAGCCCATATGGGACTAAACAACATAAGAAACAACATAAGTAAAGCACATGCTAAGCACATGACGCTCAAGACAACACATATCTCTATACTCCCCCTCAAGCTGGAGCGTAGATGTCAAAGAGGCCCAGCTTGTCAGTCAATGTCTGGAAGCGAGTCTTGGGTAGCACTTTGGTGAAGATATCTGCAAGTTGTTTCTCCGTGCTGATATATGGAGTGTGAATCTGTCCGGACATAACTTTTTCCCGTACGAAGTGGCAGTCGACTTCTATATGTTTCGTTCTTTCATGGAAAGTAGGGTTGCTCGCAATAAAAATCGATGCCTTATTGTCACAGAACATAGGAATGGGGCTAGTCGGAGAGATGTCAAATTCTTTCAGAAGGCTTCGGACCCACAGAAGCTCACATGTAGTATGAGCCATCGCTCTGTACTCTGCTTCAGCACTGGATCGTGCAACAACTGTTTGCTTCTTACTGCGCCATGTAACCAGATTGCCCCCTACAAACGTACAATACCCAGAAGTGGATTTTCTATCAGATCGACTGCCTGCATAATCGGAGTCAGAGAAGCCAGATAAATTACAATGCCCATGCTTCTTGTATAATAGTCCTTTCCCAGGAGCACTTTTGAGATATCGAAGAATATGACAGATAGCATCCCAGTGACATTGTCGAGGTTTGTCAAGGTACCGACTAACAAACCCAACAGCAGCAGCTAAATCAGCTCTAGTGACAGTCAGGTAGATAAGCTTGCCTACTAATCTCCTGAACTGGTGTCGATCAGCATATGGGGGAGAAGCGTCACTATCCCAATCCATATTGGGATCCAGAGGTGTGTTAGCTGGCTTACAGCCTAACATGCCTGTTTCATTCAGCAAATCCAGAACATATTTTCGTTGTGATGAGCACAATCCTGCAGAAGATCTAGCAACCTCAATGCCCAGAAAATATCGTAATTTACCAAGATCCTTCGTGATAAAATGTTGTGCTAGGTAGTTTTTGGTTGCTTGAATCCCTGCACTATCACTGCCAGATAAGATAATGTCATCTACATACACAATGAGAATAACAAGCCCTGATGTGGTTTTTCTAATAAAAACCGAGTGATCAGCCTGTGATCGGCGAAAGCCAAAAGAGAGTAAGATTTTACTTAGTTTATCAAACCAAGCTCGTGGACTTTGCTTTAAGCCATAAATTGCCTTGCGAAGTTTACAGATTTTTGAAGCAGACTCCCCCTGAGCAACAAATCCGGGAGGTTGCTCCATGTAGACATCTTCCTGTAGATCGCCATATAAAAAGGCATTTTTCACATCCAGCTGAAAAAGAGGCCAGTCTTTATTGATAGCAACAGAAATCAGAATACGAACAGAATTGAGACGAGCAACTGGCGAAAAGGTTTCAAAATAATCGACACCATAAGTCTGGGTATATCCTTTGGCCACGAGTCGAGCTTTTAGACGCTCAATGGTACCATCGGGCTGATATTTAATAGTGAAGATCCAGCGACATCCTACTGGATGGCAAGAAGATGGTTGATCAACCAGATCCCAGGTATGTTGGTCAGTCAGAGCTTGCATTTCCTGTTCCATAGCATGTTTCCAGGCAGGATGACAGATCGCCTCCTTCGCATTTTTAGGAATAGTCACAGCAGATATAGCAGATGTGAAACAAGCAAAGTCATGACCGAGATTGGCAGATGAGCAGAAGCGACTAATAGGATGCTGAGTGCAAGAACGAACACCCTTTCCTTAAACTGATAGGAATATCCAGGTCAGAAGGTACCTCAGTCGATGGTGGATCATCCGCAGACGAAGGAATTGGTTCGGCCGGGGCAGTGGCAGGCTTCGAGCGGCGCTTGTAGACCTGTAGAGGGCGTTCAGAAGGTACCGCAGCAGGAGGGGGATCATCTACCAAAGGTAGAGGAGTGGGAACCAAAATATCAGGAGTCACTTGTTTCCCCGGGGCAGAGAAATAGGGCAAGTGTTCAAAAAATATCACATCCGCACTAACATACCAATGTTTTGTAATAGGATCAAAACAATGGTAGCCTTTCTGAGTGCGAGAGTACCCCAAAAAAACACACTTCACAGATCGAGCATCCAACTTAGTGGTGCCGGGGCGAAGATTTTTCACAAAACAAGTACACCCAAATATGCGAGGTGGCACAGAGAACAAAGGTTTATCAGGAAATAAAAGGGCGTACGGAACCTTATTTTCCAAAACAGAGGACGGCATGCGATTGATAAGATAGCAAGCCGTAGACACAGCATCAGGCCAAAAACAGTGAGGAACTTTATAATGAAAGAGGAGGGTGCGAGCAACCTCAAGAAGGTGGCGGTTCTTCCGTTCTGCTACACCATTTTGTTGTGGTGTATAAGGGCAAGTGGTCTGGTGGAGAGTCCCTTGGGACACACAAAAAGAAGTAACAGCTTGTTGCATAAATTCAAGAGCATTGTCAGTGCGAAGAATTTTAATAGGTTGACCAAATTGGGTTTTAATTTCAGCAAAGAAAGTACGAATGCAATCAAGCACAGTATTGCGACCTTTGAGAAGAAACAGCCAAGTGGTACGAGAATGATCATCAATAAAAGTCAAAAAATACTTCACACCAGAAATACTAGGCACAGAACAAGGTCCCCAAATATCCGCATGTACTAATTCAAAAGGTGCTTTAGAAGAAATAACTTTTTTAGCAGGAAAAACAGAACGAGAATGTTTGCCCATAACACATGTTTCACAGGAAAATTTATTTTCAGATATATGTGGATAAAGAAGTTTCAATTTCGCAGCAGATGGATGTCCAAGACGAACATGCAACTGTAGACCTGACACAGAGGTGGAGATCATCGCCTTTGAAATTGGTGGCCCATCCAGGTAGTACAGCCCGTCTGGTCCTTCACGGCCCGAACCAATCTTCGTCTTCGTGCGGATATCCTTCACAATACAACCAGAAGGATCAAATTTGACAGAGCAGTGTAGTTGTTTAATCATTTTGTTGACTGAAAGTAAATTAACAGGAAATTTTGGAATGTATAAAACAGAATTGAGATGCATCTTTTGTGACAAAGGAACTGTGCCAGTGCCGTGAACAGCAATTTTCGAGCCATTTGCAACAGTAACAGAAGATATCGGAGATGTGGAACTAAGTTTGGAAAATAAATGACGTGCACCAGTCATATGAAGAATGAACATAATCGTGTTAAATCGATTGTGATTGGCCTTCCCCGTAACACAATGCTCGCAAAAATCTAACTTTCCAATTCTTTCGTCCCACAGCAACCCTCTCTTGCTCAGGACAGCATCCCTTTCTTAGACATGTGTCCCACGCATATCCCAGAGCCTTGTAGTGTCTTTAGATTAAGTTGTAACCGTTATGGAGCTTGAGATAATGGAACCTTGCAAGATATATAGATTGTGTGAATTTTTCACTGCCTTCATGAGGACCCCATCAACTTTAAATATCAATACCTCTATTTTCACTGGGAACTTGCAGCCCCTGTCTTCAAGTGTGCCCAATGAGATGAGATTCTTCTTCAACCCAGCATGTCGGACGTCCGTCAATGTTCTGCCTTCACCATCAAACATCTTGATCTTCATTGTGCCAACACCAATTGTCTTGCAAGGATGATTGGCGTCCATAAGGATATCTCCACCTTGATGTGACTCATAGGTATGCAAATAATCATTACGCTCGGTCTCGTGGTACATGCATGCTGAATCAAGAACCTGATCCTTCTTGTAGTCGTAGGACGGCAACAAAGCAAGAACGTAGTCGTCTCCATGAGCCACATTTGCATGTGTTGCAGCATCATTTGATTTCTCATCCTTTTTCTTGTTTTACAACTTGTAGCATTCATCCCGGGCATGACATGTCTTCTTGCAATAGTTGCACCTCTTTGATTGACATGACTTTGACTTGTTCTTCTTTTAGTTTGAACTTTCAAGGTCTTTGTCATGTCGACGCTCTCTTCCTCTAACGGCCAATGTTTCACCCACTACTTTCGATAAAGTAAGATCCTTCTCAGATATCTCTTGAGAGGTCAAGGATGTTTTGACTTCATGGAGTGAGATAGTCTTTGACTCCCGAAATACCACCATATCATGGAGATTCTTGTAGGCGGTGGAAGGGTACATAGCAACAAAATTGCTTGATCCTTGTCCTCTAATCTTCACATCGATCTGCCTAAGGTCGTAGATGATTTCATTGAACTCATCGAGAAGAGTCGTCAAGGAACCATCTTCTTCCGTGTGAAGCATGAAAAGGCACTTCTTTAGCGCAAGCTCATTGGTGATCGACTTCTTCATGTAGAGTGCTTTAAGTTCATCCCAAACTTCTTTGGCGGTCTTCAGATGAACCTCATGGAGAACTTCATCCTCCAAGTAGAGAAAGATGCATGTACGAGTCTTTTGATCAATCTCCTTCCATCGATCATCCGTCATGGATTCTGATTTCTTCTCCTTTCTGAGAAGAACTTTGTGGACTCCTTGTGTGAGGTAAGCTTTGCACATGACTTGCCAGAGAGAAGCTCTTCAAACGATCAAACTTCTCGATGCTGTACTCCGACGCCATAATAGAGATCCGGAGGTAGAACTCGCTCTCATACCACTTGTTGGGGTATGGTAGTGATGGGAGACCCAAACAACAAGGCCCGACGGGCTTGTTAAGGATATGCAAAAGCGTGAGATCGGGCAATAGAATCTGAATACATACAACAAAGATCAACAGTGAAACAAGAAAGCAACCACAAAGACAAAATTTATAGCGGTTCCACAAATTCCCAATGTTGAGGGAGAATTTACAAAGATCATGATTACAGAAGAGAGAAGAATAACTGAATCCCTTTTTACACCCGAAAGCCAGCCATGGAAGGAGACAGTTGCTTAGAGAGGAGCTCTTAGAGGCGTGAAACCCTAAGGGAAGTCCTAGGTCCATCTGTGTCTTTAGATCTTCAAGAAACAACGTCTCTTGATCTCTCTTTGTTTCTCTTAATGTCTGGGAGGAGTTGGGGGTCTATTTATAAGAATAGGACCGGTGGCCAAATAACCAAAGTCACTTGGATTCGTCTAGTCCGCGATTATGGTCCAACTGGACAGTGTACGGTCTAGCCTGGAGTGTAAATCGCACTGCAATCAAAAATATGGTTTGGGGTATGGACCGACTAGTTGACCGTAGATACACATGTAAATACCCAAACGCATCTCGGCGATGCCGAGGCTCGGTGTAGACATCCGGTGTATCAAGGAAGCTTTTCTAGAGAGTTTAAGACACTCTCTCAACACCCACTTATACAATCACGATCCGAATTATTAGAGCAAACATACATTTTTACTTCTAATATGTTTCAGGAATATCATTAGCTATTTGTTCACATGTGTATGTCACATACATGTGCATATATAGATCCAAATTATTTTTTTAAACCAAATAAAATATTTGTCAAATTTATCTAAACAAACAACCTAAGCCAAGGGTTACAAACTTTTCAACGCAATTAAACATGATTCCCATCTTCATGCTTCTACACTTATGCAATCAACAGCTACCCAAAATAAATGTTGAAAACTCTTTCCCAGTATGGAGGAGACATTTCCACCTTTAGCGTCGCGGAGAAAATTTCATACTGTAAGAAAATTTCATCTCTCCTTTGCTTTCGTTATGATGTCTATACACAAACATCACAACATCGCAGTGCACTCGCTATGTACTACTCACTTAAATTAGATAGGGAAGTCAATAATTGAATTTAAATTCTTGTCCTCTCTCTTAAAATGGAAATTGCGTATCTCCCTATCATCAGCATTCATCACTCTCTAAATCATAGCAGCCAATCATGTCAATGAATGGAAAGGATTATGTCACTGTTGAAAAACAGTAAAAAAAATCATAACAGCATAACTGGGACACGAATTTTATGATATTGACTAAATGGTGGTGGGAGACAGGCAGACACAACAAACGTTTTACTTTTGCTACATGGTTGATAGAAGTGAGTTAAATAAATAAATACCTAATATGTTTATGACTGCTTGAATCTTTCAATATTCTTCCCATGTCTCTCTTGACAAAACTCACCAAGTCAAGGGGATACTTTATACCAGAGAAATTGCATTCCATGGGGAAAGCAAACAAATTATATGTATTCCCTACACTCAGATCCAAGAAAGAGAACGATCAATAACTTGAAACTAATGCTATTCATGTAAATTTTACCAATAAATCAATAATAGTAGCCATGATGACATTTCAAGAAAGAGTGATTACATTTTGAACTTCTTAAAAAATGGACAACTATCATCATAAGAGAGTAGCACAGGTAGCAAGCTTAGCAGCAGGTAGATAAATACCTACCTAAAACTCACCTTCTGATGGTTCTTGATTAGAATTATATCTCCTCTGCTCAGAAAGGAAGGACGCTTGCAAATTAAAATTATGACAGCTAGTATTACCAATATCTGGCTGAAATTGCTCAATATCAAGAGCCATAGTCCCTCCTCCTTTGTTAAGAACATATCTGAACATTTTTAAGGATAATCTGCAAGTCGCATAATGAAAAGTGAACCGAGAGTAAAACTAGTTAGCCAAACACTACGGTAGAAATTTCAAAGCCTGTTATCTGCATCCCACATTAATATATTAACTGTGGAATTAACTTAAAGTAGTTAGCCAAACACTATGATAAAAGTTTCAAAAGTCTGTTATCTGCATCCCACATTTAATACATTAACTGTGGAAAATTTTAATTAAACCCAAAAGGTTTATTCATCATCATCACCATCATCATCATCATCATCTAAGCCTCAGTCCCAACTATGTTGGGGTCAGCTACATGGATCCTTCGTTTCCATTCAGCTCTATCATGGGCCATATTCTGATTGAGATGTAGAGATTCAAAATCTCTCTTTATAAGCTCATCCCATGCTAATTTAGGCCTTCCTCTTCTTCTATAAACCCAAAAGGTTTATTACCACAAAAAAAAGAATAGAAACATTAATCATTCATGGGCAAATAACAAAGAACTCAAATCAGCATGAAGGTTGAATTTTCTTCAAAATATTTGAAATGGCTGATAGCTTGCTTCTAGTTACGTCAGGATACTCTCTAATACCCAGGACACTGTTGTGGTTCTCCAACGTATACATGTAGCAGCTGTCTTTGTTCCAAGGAAATGTTTCTCCAACAAGTTTTAATGCAGCAGTTGCTCCAGAAGTAAATATGCAACTATAATCTTCTGGAGATGCATTACAAAATTTAAGGACCTAATCAGATGAAGTTTGCAATTAATAATACATAGAAAATCTGGGACAATAAACAAAACTAGAAGCAGCTCAGTGTCCTGGCAACCCAAAATCAAGATTGAAGGAAAGTAAACAGTAAGATAGATATGGCAAGAGAATTTTGAAGCCAAATCTATTTTAAGAACAATTTGCAATTGTGGTAAGGCCGTACAGATTTTTTTTTTTTGTTGGAGGGTTGGGGGGGGGGGGGGGGGGGCAGTTACTGCTTTTTTTCTATGAAATCATATATCCTTTAACCAAAAAGTTAAAAAAAACTAGGAACCGTAATTAGAAGGTTAAAGTTACTATGATAACTTGAATGATGGAGCACTTTCATATTGTAAGTTTGTAACCTCAATGGAAAGCCATTTAGTTATTTGTATCAATTAGGAAACAATATGAAATATATATAATCTTAAGATAATATGGTCATTTATCAATTTGATTGTTTTCTTGCATTACTTTGTCCTCAGGTGGCCTGTATTCTATTTATTAACTGCTCTACATAGAAGGTTCGCCAACCACTGGATTGGTGGATGTAGAAAGTAAGTAAAAGGCTAATAGATTTACTGACAAGAGACAACCTTGCTCCTATATATAGGAAAACAGAGAAGCGTACAAACTCAAACTAAACCCCAATGGGCCAATACGTATGTGGGCTCATAATACAAAGAGACTATATAACATAACTAAACAGACTCTCTAACACTCCCCCTCGAGCTGAAGCTTGAGAGAATCCCAAGTCAGCTTGCAAACAGAGAGGCAGACTAAAAAAACAAAGACAGAATAAAAAGAAAAAGAGAAATCAAGCTCATACAAGAATTTTTCTCCCTCCCCCTTAATATTACAATAAAGTGCTCATATACTCAAACACTCCCCCTCAAGTAGATACTCCATAGCAGCAAGCAAGTCATAAAAGCTTCTTGGTAGTAAAGGTGTTATCTGGAGCAGAAGTAAGCAGCAAAGCATCATGGTCTTCATTCAGTCGCTAACGTCGCAGCCCAGAGAATGTTGGGTCACATCAACAGTCGCAGTCAACGTGCAAACAGAGCACGGACGAAGCAGAGAGTGTTGGATCACAATAGCTGAAAGTCAGCATGCACACAAAGTATGGACAACTAGAGAGTCAACATGCGCAAAGCACGGACAAACCACAGAGTGTTGGCGCACAGCAGTAAAGTGGATGTAGCCGGACAAAAGACCATCAGCAAACCAAAATTGCACAGAAGCAGAAATAAGCTCTAGATACAAAGCGTTCCAAGAAGCATAATCAACAACAGTAGATATAAGACTACATCTTGTCTCCTCCATATCATCTCTCTTCCATTCTCCCCCTCACCCCAACTACGAAAAGAACCAAGAGTGGTTGGGGTGGACAATGATAAAGAAACACCCAAAAAAAATAAGTCATAGCACTGTCGGGGGGTTCGGGGGCACGGCTCCCCAATAGGGGGTCCCTCTGGCCTTCAGTGGGCAGGGGTCGAGGAAAGGCCTCCCCTCGTTGGGGCTCGGAGGCGGAGCCCCCAAAAAAAATGTCTATAGTAAATGAGTTACAGAAAAAATTGCATTCTGAGGCATTTCAAGATCTTTCAGCATGCCAGATTTTGATGGACAGGTAAAGAGTCGTGAGGGGGTAATAAAGTGTTGGGATCAAGCACTGGGAAGTTTTAATTGTGATAGACACGAAAGGGTAGTTGGTACTAACTCCATCTTGTTCGGTATTTCAAACCTTGGATAGTGTGGGGTGGGAATTAGGAAAGCATTTCCAGGATTAACCAACCAAAAGATAAGTGTCGCAATTGCAATTGTCACACCAACAGTAAGGACTAGATGATAGGCATTATAAATATAATTGATTTAGATCCACGCATCACCTACTCGCGGTGGTGGACAAAGTGGAGCTCGAAGAGTCATCCAGAAAGGCGATGATGGCAAATTGGGCGACACTCGAATCTGTCGTGAACAAAGGCCTTCAGAGGCACCGTTGCTATAGTAGCCAACCACCGGTGCAGAGACAGGGTTTGCTAGGACTCTCTTCTGATTTGGCAATAACAGAGGCAACTGTGAACGAGGCGACAGAAATGTTTTGCCTCTCCATCTCTTCCTCCTTGTGTGAGTCCCTGTAGCATCGGCAACACATGCCTCCCATAATAGTGAGTCGACGTCGTAGAAGTCATTTTTGTTGGTGTTAAGCCTAGGACTACATCTTCATAGGGCAGCAAGAGGGCTTTGTCGGCAGTAGTATTTTAGCGGGAGTCGGGGTTAGCTAAGATAGAGTTTCTCGTGGCCACAAGTTGGCGGGTGGGTAGAGACGGTTGGCTTCAACGACAGGGATGTATCAAGGAGGACCTTCAGGCGAGACCGTGAGATGACAGGATGTTCAGCGGCTCGGGGACGATTAGACGGAAGGTGTCGAGTGGCGACGGGTTTGTATTGCGATGGATTGTGTTGCGGAACACGAGGGCGGAATCAGGCTGCAGGTGAGAACGAGGGTAGCGGGAGGGAACGCAGCAGCAAAGACACTAGGCAGAGGCAGCCGGTTTTGGGCTAGATCCGGATTGGTTGGCGGCAATAAAGGCAGGATAGGAGCAAGTAGCAGTAGGGAAAAAAGGTTTGGCGGCAATAGGATGGAGAAAGTTGCCACACATCAAAGGCTAGATAATGCCCGGCGGGCGGCCAAACCAAGAAAGGCGTCGCCCGCAGGCGGAAGAAAATCCTTTGTCCTCTAGGATTAGGTTTGGATCATTGCTCTGACACCATGCAGAAAGTAAGTAAAAGGCTAATAGATTTATTGATAAGAGACAACTCTGCTCCTATATATAGGAAAACAGGGAAGCGTACAAACTCAAACTAAACCCTAATGGGCCAATACGTACTTGGGCAAATAATACAAAGAGACTAAATAACATAACTAAACAGACTCTCTAACAGTGAACAACTCTTTTCCTCATAGGATAGTTGAGGATGGGTTCATAAACTAGGGCCTCCCAGGTCTGCCCACCTCAACATCACTCCTGCTTCTTTTCCCATTGCTGGTAAGTAGTAAGTGGTTACTTCCATCCTTATCGAGTCAGGTACATTGTACATCTCAACTCGGATGCTAGGATAGACCCCGCACTCTGCAGCTTCCTTTGAGTTTCTCATTCTCTAGTATAACACCTCAGGTTGCATGCTCTCGTAGCATCCATGTCTTCTTGAGCACATGCGCATGTCACAACTTGACAACATGGACTGCCTCTTCTTATAAGTGTATCCACTAAATTGGGCCAAGCTGTCTTGTTAAGTGCCTTCGAATACAGATACCGACATATCGTAAAAACTCAAGCCTCGGGGTTTAGACAATGCATACAAGGATCATTCTTTCTTCTAAAGCCATAATATTACTATTATCTGGTGCCATCTCCTTTCTTATGGGATTTTCACTCCATGTAGTGGATAAGAAGACCTCACCAAATTAACATCTTCACCCCAACAAGCAACTATAAATCACTGTTTTCCTTCTCGAATCTGCAGTTTAAGATTGATGGCTCGCTTTCGTCACCTGCATACCATTCCTGGAGTTAAAAAATCACATCCTATTCCATAGCATTTTGTGTTTTAAAATGGAAAAATACACAACACTCGTTCTAAACCCACTTTACACCTGAAAAAACATAGAAATTGCACAGTACACATTTTATATAGTTGCAGTACAAGAAACGTACATACCATGTACAAGAAATGTGCACGCCTAGTACAAGAAATATTGGACCATTAATGACTGTTATATAGACGTTATTGAGATGTTGGCCTATAATGGATAGATTTTTACAATAGAAATGTACACACCCGGTACAAAAGCATTGGATCGTTAAAGACTATTATATAGCCATTATTGACTATTATAGATATATTTCTTACAGTACAAGAAATGTACATGCCCAGTACAAGAAATTTACACGCAAGTACAAGAATACAAAAGATATGGACCGCTAATGATTGTATATATTCGTTGATTGGGTTAATTTCAGGGTTTGTTTCGGGGGGGTGTATCATAATACTTTAAAAATACCGCTCGCATATGCAACAATGCATACATAACTATTAAGTTAAGTTTCTTGCTAAGATATATGCATAAGTGAAAAGGAGTATCATGTTTCTAGATATGAATTCTTTTTCTTGCCCTTCTTTGTATAGACTATAGAGTATATACATGTCATATCTAGCTCTATGATAAGACAGGCCAGCCAACAAGCAATTTGATCAACTAACTTTCATAATTTCAAATTAGTCTTTTTGACAAAATAACTTAACAATATTGGTGAAAATGCTTCTATGATACATGGAAGTAATGGCAGACACTCCGCAAAAGTGTTCAAGGAATTAGGACTGTTATCATATTTTCTTATACTAAAAGAAATTATAAATATGTTTGCCAATGAATTAATGAAAAGCTACTTTTAGAAAGATCGGCATCTTTATATTTATGCATTACAAGAAATGATTAAACCTGTTCACGTGCAGCCGAAATCATGTCTGAGGATGTAACGCTTGAATCACTTTGGCTATCTGGATATCAAAGATTAAAGAATCGAATTGCCTCAATTCATTATAGATCAGTTGAAGGCACAACCTTGAATGCATATGAAATCTAAACTAACAAATCAAAAATTTATCAAGTTTTTAGATAAGGTATCTGCACAACAGAATGAGCAAGTGTAGGTCACAAAGCAGAGTCTAATGCAGCCTTTCGGGTGCCACTGCTGGGTTAATAGAGAATTTGGGAGTAATCTGGACATTAACTGTAGGAGTAGCAGCACTTGCCGGCACAGGATGTGGGATCGAATCCCGTTGAAGTACTACAGGAGGGTAAGAACATAAGAGCCTCTTTGTGAAATTGTGCTAGGCTGGATCCCCTCCTGGCTTACAAAAAATTGGTTTAAAATCCCTCAAATAAAAAAAATAAAAAAAACTACAGTAGCATGGATATGAGCTCAGCCTCAGGCTACTATCAAAGATTGTCGACTCATCATCTTGTATGTGTGAATCAAGTCACATGACCATGATGTAAGACCCGGAGGAATAACCAATGGAAAAGCACCGTACAGTAGTTGGGCACCTCTTTCCAACTAAAAAATGATTGACTTGTACAATTAGGTGAGTCGGGGAGACAAGGCAAAAGCTACGCCAAGAGAAGCAAATGCAAGTTTCTATAATGAGCAACCCAGTAATTATATGGTGATGCCGGAGGGTTGTCTCATTGATAACAATAGTTACAGAACATTAATGTGGCCTTCACATATCTTTATCTCCTCCTCTCAGGTGATCATTGACTCTAAATTTTTCCTATGAATGATTTTAACATGAAATATGGAATAATTGGAATTATTTAGATCAAACAAATAATTATAGGAGAATTATTAAAGGCACGGATTCTTTGTGTTTAGCCTACTCGCATCTTGGCAAACATAGACTTATCCTTTCTTCAATTGTGTGAATCCTAAAAGGAATAACAGAGAGAGCAGTAGCTGACACGCATAAAGTGACTCTCGTGTCCAAGGATACGAGGGTTTCCGTAAACATTAGAGGTCAGCTCTTTGACTATCGATTCCATCTGTGTCTCAGAGTACAGTGTCGCCCCTGCATGATCCAAGTAGACGGTCCCTGTTGCAATAAAGACGGCCAGTCAAAGCAGCAAAACTTGTGCGACCGAAGGAGATCGACCACTTCAGGAAACAGGAATTGTGAGGCTCAAAAATCGAAGGAAAACCTTTTAGTCTCTTGAATTCAGAATCTCTAATCTCGTCTATGTTTTTGGAAGCATTACGATATCCATAGCAATCCCCAAACTCATGTAAAAATGCTTTTTTCGCCTCCTCCATCGCAATGCCTTCTCCCAAAAGCTGTGAGTGGCGGAGATAGAATTGGGGAGGCAGCAACAAGGAGAGGCGATGACGTCAGACAGTACTTGCGAGAACGGCCATCTAACACAGTTTCTGCTGAGACTGAGCCCCTACCACCTCCCCAGAATCCGACCCACCCCTCGGGCAGTCACCGGAACCACCGTGTAAGTGAACGGTGGCGGTCCTCGCACAGGCAACGACGCCCACACCGGCTCCGTTGCCGGTCCGACACCGTAGTTTCGGGCTATCTGTCCCAACAAACCTTGGCGCTGATAGTTCCTGCGAGGCGAACCACCCAGTACTCCAGTTTACCGGCTAATCACCTGTATTGGGCAGAGGAAGTTGCAGAGTGCAGACGGCAGCTGCACTGCTCCTAAGTTGTGGCAGCAGAGGAGTCCCGCGGTGTCCGCTGATTTTTCCCGATGCGTATTGCACGTGAGCTGGAAGCTCATTGTCGGCTAACCGTGGATTTTGCATATTGAAGCGTAATACACACACATTTAAACAAATTGACATAATTTTCGATTAACAGCTATAGAAAAGTATACTGATGCTGAGATTTTGTGTACTATTCTTTCATTCTTTGTACAAAATGTATATGAAAATATAAATAACAGATTTATAGCTCAATAATAATATGTTAAATTTCTATATATTTGTGTTATCATTTGTGTGCGATCTACATATATTTTGTGGTGCCTTTAGTACAAATATGCATAATTGATGCTTCATCAAAATGAAAGCTAACAATGCCATAAAAACTTCTAACGGTTTTTAACATTTGAAAATTTTGGGTACCGTTATGCAATTTTTGTATTTATATCATATATTGTGTCTGTATAAGATGTGTACTACAATTTGTATATTTATTGGGTGAAAAGTGGATATAATGTGGGTGATATGTATCTTTTTCTTGCACTTATTTGTGTATATTTTGTAGGGGGTAAATTGACGGAATTTCATTTGGGCGGGCCAATACATGTGACCAAATGTATTTAGTTATTGGGTTTACCAAGTGTGGCATCTTGTTTTCATATGTCTTTCATCTTAATGTAATTTAAATTTATTTTTTGTCATATGTATTTAGTTAGGGATTGGAGTAGACAAGTCCTGTTGGCGATGAAACCTTAAAAGGTCATTTTGGTGGTGAAATCCCAAAAAGACAGGCTCGATATCTCGTTTCAGGAGTAAAATGATTTGGTGTAGTTGCCACTAATTTGCTTAAGGTAGAGACTTAAAAAATCAAAAAGAAATTCTGAAGAAAAAAAATCAAGAATAAAATTTGATCTAATTCTAGGTGAGGCATTATGTTATGTATTACGAGGATGTTCGGCGTCCTAATACACCCAAAAATGTGGTATTACATGTCCCATGAATAAAAATGAGTATAAAGTCGACCTACAACTTGATTGAAAAGATATATGACTATGAATATGTGTCAACATTAACTAGACAAGAGATAGTAAAAGAATAACAATGTAGGGATGATCTTTCAGAGCTCATTTCATTAAGCATTCATCACATCTTAAAGCAAGTGTAAGATCCTCAAATTTGGTAAATTGGGATTCTATGATTATGAATTCACTAATAATGCATTGAGATTCACTTTAAGACAAATTGAGTAATATTAGAGTGCTAAGGTCAATAGTTTGACTTGGGTTGATTAGAATGATGAATTAAGCCCTAGACTTAGGTGGAGTCTTTAGTTTAAGGAAATAATGTCATATTGAGAAAATATATGAAAATGAGGCTCCAATTAATAAGCAATTCCTTATTTTTGTAAATAGGAAGATAATTAAGCGTCTTCGATCCATTGGAAGGCTTAACTTTGAACTATGGGCCTTGCAATCCAATTTCGGCCCAACTAGGCTATTACAATGACAAATAGGTCCATGATATCTAAAGAAAATGGGAATTTCATGCATAAACAAGATACCAATAATATTGTAAGTTGATTGATAAACTCACTATGAGATAATTAGCAAGTTAGTAAAATATTCAAAAGTGATTAATGACCCAGATAATTAAATGAGAATTATATAGTCTTTACTTAGATTTTGAGTATTTGGTTATCATATAAATCCATTTTGCTTTAATACTTGGTCCAACACAATAAAATTGCTAAAAGAGTATAAATCCAAGTTTTGAGATAAATACATGAATATTTGTGACCTAGGCAAATCAAGTAAATACTTGAAGAGAAAGAAAAATATATTTATTGTACTCTCTTCAAGCCCAAACATCTCCTAAACCAACATAAAGGTAAAATAGAGGTAATCCTAAAATTTGGGCTCATATGGATATATCTTTTGACCTATACGAAATTTCGAAGATTATGATAATTGGTAAAGTGGGAGATTATCTTGATTATGTTGTTTATTTCATGGTCACCCTAAGATGCATATAATTTGAGACCTTAAGCACATGATAGGTGATTTGATCAACAGATCTCAGCGTTTGAACCGAGATTATACGAATGATAACTTGTCTTCAACCCCGTGTCTGAGTACTGCACAGACTGGACTTTGGTTGGAATCTGATCTCCCTTTGTTCTCTCCCTCTCTCCACCATTTTCCACAATCTTGAACTCATTAATATCTGGAGGGGGTGACAATCAAAAGAATACTTGAACCGCCATTATCTCTACTAGTTACAATAATGCCCAAAGTTTCTGGTTGTCTCAGTGGATAGGGCTGCTTGATGTGGTCATTCCTATCTATCCTAAGCCTATATAACGATGACTCAGGGATCACTGAGGGAAAAGGATCTTGACTTCACTTCCAATTCATTGTGAAAAAGCCTAGAACTCCCTACCGATCTATGTAATTTTCTTCGATGATCTTAGCTCAACCCCGATGTTGTGATGCATCTCCAGGTCACCTAAAGTCTAGAGAGGGGCAAGAACTCACCACCAAAATCTCAAAGCTTTGCCGACCAAAAGATCACACCAAAAATAAGATTATTTCCTTTTCAATTTTTTTAACATGTGGATTATATCTTGCTAGCTGAGTCCCAGTTGTGACCTCCCTCAGTTGCTCAGTCATAGCTGGTCATGTTTGGCCAAGATTGATAGAGGGCATGGAACCCTTGACCGTGGAAACAATGGTCAAGAGTTCAGAGTCAACCATGGAGTTGACTCTATGGTTGACAACCCTATTTGTGCGAGCCAAGATTCAAGGAGGAAGATGACCCATGGGGAAAAGACTAGGATACCCCCAATCTGTGTGATCAAGCATGATTGTTATGTGAGAGTAGTTAAATCATTCCCAGGGTAACACTTAGAGGTCATGCTAGATCTCAGTGTTAATGTGGGAGGCCTTGGCCCCAAGCATGGATAATATGATAGATACTGATGTGAAAATTTATGATTGTCTTATTAGTGATTATTTAGAATAATTCTAATAATTAAATGATAGATCCAATGGTAGCTATATTACAAATGAAATGTATTAGGAAAATGAGTACAATACAAGTAAAATGGTTTTAATACCTAGACCTTATTGTATTTTAAAAAATATAGGTAATACATGAATCTAATGTAATTATCACATGAAAAACTGAGATTTGATGATAGATATGTTGAACATATTGAATACATTTACTTTGTCATATAGAATGGTATTTTTGAATATTCAGAGATCCCAATTTGATGATAATGATGAAGATGTATACAAGGAGGGAAGCAACTTTCCTGAGACCCCTAAGCGGCACATGGGCCTCAGGAGGGAAGCAACTTTCCTGCAGATTGCAAACAATCTCTTCATTGTACATTTTGTAAATTTTAGAGATAGGGAGAAATTAATGGTGGAAGTCCATGGAACTTTCAGAATTGTCTACTAATCAAGAGGATATCAGTGAGGATGATACTCTGATGGAAATTTCCCTAACATGTTACCTATTTTTGGGCCAATTTGTACAACCTACCATTAGGGTACAAGCCATAAGAATCATTGTGTATGGTGATAGGGAAGATGGGAAAGTTGATGTCAATAGATTAGGCCAACCTAGGTTGAATACATTTTTCCAAGTAAGAATCAAGGTGGATGTGGCCATATCAATCAAACAAACTGATAAGAACCATGATAAGGAGGGTAAACTCCTTGCAAAACAACATCAAATATGAGAGACCCCCTATCTAGTGTCATATATGTGGGATTATAGGGCACATAAACAAGGATTAAAGGAAGGATGAAGAGGAACCCAACCAACCTATAGATTGGGGTCTGTGGGTAAAGGCATCACCCTTAAAAGGTGGGAGAAGTAGACCTCTAATGAATTGTTAGGGAAAGAAGATACTAAGTGGATGCTTAACTTGTTTAAGAAACCTAAAGGGTATGTTGAAGAAATGTGATACAAGGATAAGGAGGTGATACCAGAGGAAGGGAGAGGAGAAGAGGTGAATCATATGAGGGTGAGAAGGGCAGACAATTCAAAAGGTGACATGAACCAAACCCACTAACCAAGGTTTAGGTCCACTGGAGAGAAATTAGACTAACCATCAAATTTTATTCACTAACTGAAAAAACTTAATTTTTTTCGTTGAATATATGGAAACATCACCTAAGTAAACTGTTAACACCGTGTTTCTGTGTATTATTAAAAGTTACAATAGAATTTGACTTTTACATAAAAGATGAGTCATTTCATAAAATACAACTATTATAACTTATTACAAGCTACTTTCATTCCTCACTCTCTCGATTCCCAGGATCGAAAGGAAGGATAAGAGACCATCTAACTACTCTAGCTAATATTCCTGAGACTCAACTGGTCTACTCTTGTTGATAACTAGATTCTGACTCCTCTTGAAGAATTGGACCCTTACCTAACAAATGTTCCAGTAGATTGTATGAGCTACTGACTTAGTGGGTAGAAAATCAACAAAAAACCATGATATTATTTTATATCGGTCTTAATAATTTGGAGATAATTTGTCTCATTAGTGTAAATAGTTGTATGAATTGGGGTTTGTCATTCATTCACCTATAAAATTACAAATATTAACCATCACATTTCTATAAAAAGTTATATGTTTATATAAAAGTTTCTAAAATATATTTACACTTTGTTAAATTTTATTAACTTATATGTGTTAAAAAAATTCTTCATGATGCTTGGGATTTATCATACAAAATGTCTCATTAGCATTTTATTTATTAATATTAGCCACCTAAGAACTAAACACTTAACATTTACTATTATCTTATTAAGGATATGGGTGCAATTGTGTCTTGTTTAGGAGCTTTATTGTGAATTAAGCTCATTGGTACCTCGTTCAGGGAATTAGGGTTTTGGGTTTAGGAAATGTGGTTTAATTATTTTGCAATGCTCAACCCCTTAAAAGGATTTCATCATCAAAATAAGTTTACCCTTACACCAACTCCCAAAATACTCTCCACCCCTTCAAAGGGTTAACCTAATAAAAGGGTTGTGTAACTTTCACAAATACATAACAATATCTTCAAACCTAATATCTTATGCTTTGATATAGTTATTCCTATTTTCATACTTTTCAAGGTTACTGACATTATCTGGTGACTTGGATCTAGAATACATTAGCAAAAATAACAAAAATTTTCTTTACACATGTTGTGGTATAAATAAAAAATAATTTTGAAGATGAAAACTATTTTGTGAAAAACATAAGAATGGATACAAAATCAAAGCATAATTTGAGTCACCAACAAAATAGCCTACTTGCACCTACAAAGGATATCACTTCTCCCTAACCATTGTCAACAAGTATGTCCAAGTCACTTATGTTGTGTAGTGTGTCCTGGCGTTGCAATTCCACCAATGGCTAGTAGCTCTGTCAAACATGTAAGAAGAAAAATGAACTTCTTAGTACTTGGGGATACCATGTCCTCAAATGTCCATTGGATGGGAAGTACCCAATCATCAACCTTATCCACCATAGTGACTTCACTGTTTTTCTTGAAGTACTTAGGATGCATTTTGATAAAGTCCATGAGGGCATATTTGTGTGGTTTGTCTGGAGAAATAAGGTAGTTAACTTTCTCTACCAAGGTAGAGGAAGGAATCTATCCATGGAGAACCAATCCTTATCAAAAGGAATGCCCAAACTCTAGACACGATAACACCAAATGGGGGTATCTTGAAATGTCATAGTCTGAGCTTCAGGTGTCGAAGGATCTTGAGATACATGGGTTACAATGTAGGATCCAATAGTAAAATCCCATACATAGGATTTTGGTGCATCTGAAACCTAGACTATTCCATGTGGAACCCAATGCTGGAGTCACCTCCAAACATTTCCAAATGTCTACACAAGTTAACAATGCAAGGTTTAATCAACCTAATAGTTATATACTGGTTATGGGAGACAAAATTAAAATGGTCAGATAGCCGACTACCTATGATTTAATGCCATCTTATAAGGAGTAGTACTCAAGAGTGGGATCCTCTCTTTACTTCTTATGAAAAAGGACACAAAAATCATACAAAGAACCACATCATAAATTTACAAATATATGGGGTGCATGCCAATATTTCAATCAATATGGTAAATATGAAAGAGTTTTGTAGCAGAGGAATTAAACTAGATTATTAAAAAATGTAAATATGTTTCATCAACTTGGTCCATAACATCTGAACTAAAAGGAAATGGTAAACTAGCTAGGGAGATTGATTACCATGGGAAACATTTTGTATCTAGGGGATGAAATCTATGCTAGTGCATTCCTAGACCAACAAGATCAAGTCCTTCAACTAATCCTTCAACTAAGGGGTAAGAAAAAGACCCATATACTAGAGAACTAGGTAATATAACAGAAAGGTGGCAATATTTAACATATGACAACTTCCATCAAATATATATAAAGAAAATCATCAAATGAATATCAAGAGTATTAATCACAAGATTATATTCAAATTCAAAACAACATATTAAAATCTTCCACACAATGTAATTCAAAACTATGATTCACACACACTTTATTATGAAAAGAGTAGAGTAAAATAAGCAACTTGTTCATGTCAGTATTACCACAAACTAATGGGAATCACCACCCAATTCAAACTAAAGAGGCATCACAACCTTAAACAATGGAAATTACCACCCAATAATAACTAAGGGCATCAACACCCAGTTACTAAAAAAAGGCATCACCACTTAGTTCCCACTTAAATATAATGAGCATCACCACTCACATATAGGAGTAGGCATCACAACCAAATTCCAAAATACACTATGGGCATCACCACCCTCTGTGTAACAAATTTTTTTGAGTTAGAAGGAGACTTCATCTCACCCCCCCCTCAAATAGGTGCCCGAGCCCGGATGACCCAAGGGATTGTAAATACAATGCACAACAGGAGGTTTCGAACCTGGGCCCCTGGGGAGGACAGGTCGGACCAAACCATATGCGCTACACTGGTCGGGTCCCTCAATATAACAATTGACCACACAATGCTAGTCATATAAATGCATGCTTACAAAGAGGTGGAAGAAATATTAGTGTTTATTCAAAGTTTTTGCAAAGAAATCCATTCTAGAGTTACTCTAAAAGAATGGATCAAGTAGACAATAATCACAATTTCAGTGCATTTAAAACAATGATATGCCATCACATGCAAAATTAGGGTTTTCCATTTCACATATAGAATAACACAATTCAATTTCACCAAATAAGGTATAACTTGAGAAAGGATGAACAAGACATAAATTTTAGATACCAAATTGAGATCTCAATCGAACAATGGCAACATATATATGGTCAATTCAAAGACTCAAGAATAAAAATAAAGTCAACTAGATCTAAAAAGATAAAATACACATGCATTGTTCAACGAGGTCAAATGAGAGTGAAAACAAAGGTGATTGTCAAATAGCGATTCAAGGAGGGTGCAAAATATCTAAGACATGATCTTGATCTAAAGTCAAACTCTATGTCCACAACAAAGTTCAAGAACACATGTTAAACATTAGATAAGTTTAGGGAAATTCTCATTGATTGCATAAACCTAAAATTCACATTTTTAATATTATTGGAATTAGGTTATGAATCCAATACCATTAGATGGAAAATAATGTTCTCATTCCAAAACATGTTTAATTTCAAATTCATTAATTTATCATGGATTTTCTAACTTATACCATTACTGGTTTTATTAAAGAAAATGGTTGAAAGATTAATGTGCCTTGTAATTTGATTGATGAGTATGGTTTGTTGTAGGGAAGACTTGTAAATCCAAAGCTCAAAAATTACACAGTTAGAATCTTAAAATTGGGAAAAAGGACAAAATTACACTTGGGCTGAAAGATAAATAACAGACCAACGAGATTGTACATTGGGTAAATTGTGACAACCATTAATTATTTAGATCTTGATGATAAGTAGCATCCACTACATGTTGATCTTCAAATCCATGCCATAAAAAACTCGTCCTCTTAGTCATTACACATCAAAATTGAGTTCCCTGATCCATTGTGGTCATAACAATCCTAAGATCAAGGTTGGTGGTCGTCGGGATCTAGAAGGAGACCTACCGCTAAGAGAGTGTATGATAAAATTCAAGGAAGAACCCTAAAACTCAAAGAAGAAAACATGGCAACAATTCGAACGGAAAACAAGTTTTCTAGTGTGCTTTGAAGCTAAGAAAGGGGAAAAAAGCCAATACATGGCCCGAAACACCATAGATGAAAACCCAACTAAAAGAAACAAGCATGATGGTTGAAAAAGGAACTATTGAATTACTAGAGCAAGGGAAGATCAAGGATCCAAAAACCTTTGTATGAGTACCACGAAGCATCTTGGGTAGTCTCCGACCATCCCTATGATCAACAACCCACCATTAAATTCCCAAAACCGACGAGGAATGAATGGAGATAAAAAAAGGGGGTTTTAGACTACTTGAGGGAAAATTGATGAAAGGATTAGGTTTCTAAAGGTATATGGTTCATTTTCTATTGGATATATAATGGAAAGGGCTTACAAAAGAGGTAGGATAAGAAGAGTCAAGAAATGGGGGAAGAAAGGAAGATAGGGTTTGATAGAGAGGTATATATCACCACCCCTATAGAATGTAGGGGCATTCAAATCCAAAAGAGACGGGGATGATGAGTGAAGAAAAATTAAGGTTTGAAGGGAATGAGAGAGAGAGAATATTGAGGGTGGCTAGTTTATTGTATAGAAATAGAAGGGGGGAGTCAGGAGGTTGAACATAAAGTAGACGTCATTAGATCAGGCCAGTCTCAAAAAAGAGGAAATCATGTGTCCATCCATTCAAGCATCCAACATGGAAAGTCAAAAAGAAAATTGCATGACAATAACTTAAATGTGTACCTAAGGAATGATGGTATATACTACATTATATTAGTAGTAGGCTACTAGTATATTATCTTTCCTATTTTAACTAGGGTATCTAACATTATCTAAAAGGGTGAAAAATGACATGGTAACTGAATCAATTATGTAGATTCGGAGTATATCATTAATTTATAGTTTTGAAATTGCCTTTTATGTTATTTTATACTAGAGATAAAAAAAGTTATTGGCATATCTATAATCCAATATATAATCTACCATTAATATTTTGGAACTGTAGAATAATATTGCCATACCACAATTTCCAGGTTCTCATATTAAACTATTGCCATTTTATTCTCCTAAAATGTTACAAGTGATTTAATGTTATTATTATTAAATTAAGAACAAAATAATTATAAATTGTATTCATTATCCCATTCATGTATATTAATAAATATTATATAAATCTTAATGTTCTGAAGATGATTGTATTAATAGTGTAATTAGTAATATTAATGGGGATCGTGGTTGATTGACCTAACAAATTTCATATATTAGTCATTATGGTTCTATGAAAAGTCATATATTTTTGTCTGAGTTTATAAAATGTATTTTACACATTATTAATATATTTATTAACTTAGGCATGCTAAGTGTTAACATCATGATGGTTAGGATTTATCATTTGAAATGTCTCATTGCTCTTATATTTATTACTTTTATCCACCTAAGAACTATCATGCTTAACCTTTTCTACTATATTATTAAGGACATGTGTATAATTTTATCTAATTTTATGGTTTTTATTATAAACTAAGCCCATTGGTACCCAACTAGGGAATTGGGGTTTTGGGTTTACAGAGTTGGGTTTAGTTAGTTATAACAACTTTTAATTGCTAACAACCCTATTTTTAGTTATACAAGGACCTGGAGTGATAGAGGACCACTTATATGCACTTCTCTAATATGTCTGCCATTTAAATATGAACTTAGATATTTATAAGCTCAAATTAACCAAAGATTTTATAAGTAAAGGGTTATGCTACTTCCTTAGTGAATGAGTATTTCTATACAACATCCAAAGCACTTAAACATGAACTAATTTTTTAGCATTGTATTTAAAGACAAAAAATAATACAAACCAAATGACTAGATATACAAAAATGTACAAGTAAATATGTAACATAAATTAATATAATATAAAAGCAAATATGTAATAATAGTTTATATAATATATAAGTAATGGAAAAAATGTGACAATTTATTAGAACGAATTGATTATGCTTTAAAAGTTTAAATGACTAGTGTACAGGACAACAAGATAGAACTAATTGATCTAACTAGTAAAACTGTCTAATTAGACTAATTGGATAGGATTATTGGTGTCTTCGTGTAGTGAGAGGTCTGGTGATGGAATGGTGTCACCACCCAAGGAAACACAGTTTCTAGAGTCTGGAGGAAGAAGAACCTTGTTGTCTTCATTAATGAATCCTTTGATTCTCCTAAAGACTCATTTGAGATCACTAATGAAGAAATCAATAGGAAGGAATCTCCTTGATGTGGATACAAGAGAATTAACTACTAGTGTGTTAAATCTATTGAAAATGTGAGTACACGGCAACACTGCTTTCATGGCTGTATTTTAGATTTCTATAACGATCTTAAGCTTCTACATCAACATATTCTCTATATTTGGAACCCATGGATGAGTTTCAAAAAGGATAAAGGGATGTTCATCATTATGTTTCAAATGTTTCATATTTGGAGTCTACTCTTGAACATGTTCCCTTGTTTGTTAAATAGTTGTCAGATATTCTCATGAGATGGTATCACAGAATAGTTTTTTACCCTAAGTCCACACTCCTAATGGCTACAACGACAAAGGAGAGTGAACGTGGGCATCCATCTATAGAATGTGACAAATATTTCACACAGACAATATATATGTAAAATCAATAATATGAAGATATAAAAAGATACTAAAAGGGGGGATAGAGAAGCATGTACCCATTTCTATTTTGAGATAACCCATTGTTGTTTCATTTCAGATCTTAGAGATTTGAGTGCAGTGGATCTTCATTTGGCAGCTACAAATTCGATAAACAAAATGTATCAATGTGAATGCATTGAGTATGCTATGAAAAACATATAGCCATAGTTTAAGAGTAATATATAAGTTTCTTGGCTAGAAACATCATAATAAGAAATAAGTAGAAACAAGGCAAGAACACTTAACGACATTGTTTTAAACAAAGCATGTTTTAAGTTTCTTTATCCATTATATCAACTGTAGGCCTTTTGACTAACTTCCTACTAGAAGAGTCTATAAGGGTGCTAAAGATTAGCTAACCCTATCCGTAAGGGACCTCAAGGCCATCACTAAGAGCTAACCCTTATTTCGCAATGGTTCGCCTTATCTTGACATCTCAAGTAAGACGCCCAACCTGGTGTCCTTACCCCAAAACTTTAGGTAGGTGCACCAGGATATATAATGGATTTCTTTAAATTGTGTTCAAGGTTTGTAACAATATTATTGTCAACATCAAATTAGTATTCATTGGAAATAGTAGCTCAAACAAGTAATTATCTAGCCAAGAATTCTTATGAGCATACATACAAACAACCCAATATCATATTAGGGTAAAGAGATTAAACATACCTTATGAGTAGAGAACAAGTTATAAATCTTGAGTGATCATAGAGAAGGCCCAAGCCATCATGGACCTAAGATGTAAAATACATAATAGTGGGTCTTAGATATGTAAGATTTGATAATATAAACATAAAACGAGCCATGTGGATGTTTCCCTAGATCTAGATTTCACTTAGTTCAAACATAGTTTTAGAAGTCCCAAACATGCATGCAACGATTGCATATAACACTGGTATCGACATTAAGTCCTAGATCTAAGCGAACCATCCTCATTAGATAGATATAAATTGATATCATTTATGATTTGGAGTTATAGAAACATGACATTTATATTTTCATCAAGGTTTAATCATTTAAGATCATGACTAGTAATACTAGATCAATTTCATGCAATACATTCAAATTTTCAAGTCATAAGATCATAAAAGAGCATAGGATAGATCAACTTGATATTAGTGCTATAAGTGTGATGAATCTGAAGTCATTGAGATATCATGTATATTATTTGATTATGATCTAGCAAGGTTAGAGCCCAATAATCAACATATGCATCTAGAACATGTTAGGGCTCATACATATGTCACAAGTAGTCAAGAGCATACAAGAGTGTATTCAATGGAATTTAGTGTCACAAGTCATAATGTGATCTTATATGAAAGCAAACGTACATTGCTATACATTTAGGATCTTTTTGCAAGATCCAAAGATTTAAGCATTCTAACATTATACTTTAGGGCATAACAAGGTCTAAGATTGAATCCATTTTGGAAAAGACAAGGGTGAGGACTTCATCTCTCCCACAACGACCTGCTCACATGCCTGGGCACACTTCGATGGCACTTTCACCGATGGGGAGAGGGGTCTAGGGATTCATGAAACTACTTGCTTGGGAAAGAGGTCCCTTACATATAAGGTTATCTAATCTTTATCACCCTTATAGAATCTTCCAATGGGAAGTTAGTCAAAAGGCCTACGATTGATATAATGGATAAAGAAACTCATAACATGCTTTTGCATAAAAAAAATATCATTAAGTGTTCTCGCCTTGTTTCTACTTCTTGCTTATTATGATGTTTCTGGCCAATCAACTTTGATATTACTCTTAGATTATGGTTACATGTTTTTCATAGCGTTCTCAATGCATTCACATTGATATATTTTATTTATCAAATTTGTAGTTGCTAAATGAAGATCTATTGCACTCTAGTCTCTAAGACATGAAATGAAACACATATGGGTTATCTCAAAATAGAAATGGGTACATGCTTCTCTATCCCCTTTTAGTATCTTTTTATATCTTGTTGTTAGTGCATTTATATATATTGCCTATGTGAAATATTTGTGTCATTCTATAGAAGGACACCCACGTCCACTCGCCTTTGGATTTGTAGCCATTAGGAGTGTGGACTTAGGGTAACAAACAATTTTGTGACAGGTGGTGTCTTGGTCTTCCTCTCAAGAAAGTTGGTTTGAAAAATATTCATGTATGGATACAAAAATTTGAATTTCCTCTCTAACTCTGGGATGTTAGAATGTTTGAAAGGATTGGCTCATTTCTAGGCCTTCCTCTTTGTACTTATAGGGCTAGTAAAGAATGTATTCAACTAGATTATTCCAAAGAGTAATTTCTTAAGGGATCTAACTCTGTTTTCCTTACTTCAGTTGAACTTCAAAGTGATGGTTGTGACAGCTAGAAGATATCCTTTGAGTATGAATGGTTTCTTGATATTTGTGATAAGTGTAAATTATCCAGGCATGAAACCCCTAACAAATGTTTAAAGATAGTTCACACTCCTTCTGGTCCTATTCTTAACTCTAAACTTCAGTTTCCTCTATTTATTTCTCAAGTGGAGTGTTATGGGAGGGTAGATATATCCCCTCTACTCTATTTCAAGTATTCAACCAATATCCTGGGTTGTATGGTGCCTGAGATTTTGGAGATTTTAGAGTTATTGGCCTTTTGATGAAGAATTATCTCTCACTCAATGATTATAAGAAAAACTATACCTTGAAATTTCTCATAGAGTTGCTAATTATTCCTTCTTTCCTATGAGTAATAGGCGATATAACATTGGAATCATTTATGAGGAAGCTGAGGCCAACAACTCAATGGCCCAAGTTCTTAAAAGAATACACACCCCATGTGCATTTCGTATTGGAAGGTTAGATGCCTAAGAAAAAAAAAGGCATACAAGAGGAATTATAGAGAGTTTGCAGTCATATTTTCATTCTAAATGAAACAAAAATTAGAAATAATAAGAGTTAGAAAATTTTATGGCAAAGTATATTCTGGGGTATGATTATATCTCTAATCATGAGTCTCATCATTTGGGGAGAATTATTCTTTTCTAGAGAGTCTATGACACAACCTGACCCCACTAGTCTGGGTCAGGACACATCAGGGTAATGATACAACTAATCATCCATATTGACATAATAGTAAAAAACTTTAATTCTTTTATTTATTTTGCCAATAAGAAACTTATGAAAACATGAATTAATTCCAACTGGTTACATTAGAGAACAAAAACTCTAAAGTACATTTTGATCAAACATATCCCTAAAGGATACCATAGAGTTTGACTTTTACATAATATACATCAAGTACACTTGTGACATCCTACATCATAGAAAGTGAGATACTGAAAACAAAACATGGAATTAACACTAACCAAATAGATTACCAATACCATAAAACACGGGGAACTAAAACCGTTCACACATAAGAATAGAAACTGCATCTTATCACATCTGAGTCCACAAAAACCATATGTATATAACGCATGCCAAAAGATTATTACATATAATTGTTTACTGGCTCGCTGGCCACAACAAGTACATATGATAACATGTCACATATACATACATGTCATTATCAGTACAACAAAGGCATATAGCCAAAACATCATCTTGATATACAACATCTACACAACTCCCCCAAGGACCTGAGAGTATAGGGACGACACATAGGACTCTACTACAAAACACAAGTAGCTCATCCAACCTTTACTCAGCTACTGCTCCTTTTGATGCTCAGCCTCAACAACACGATCTCTACCTTTTCGTGCTCGACCACCTAAAAAATGTGGAAACCCACAAGGTGAGACCAAACGTCCCAGGTATAGATATAACTCTCAGCCAATGTCTATTAAAGCACAAATAACTAAAAATGTAGGTAAACTACTTAACAAGTTGATCAAATTCAACTAAATGATATGTATTAAACTAGTAAAACAAATTAAGCAATCTAGGTAGTTACCACGGAGCAGTAGAACAAATAATGCTTTAAGAAGGAATATGAAGATAATGTATAATAATTGACTTCTCTTACCGCATTATAATTCAAGAAATTAGTACAAAGATAAGGCAAAAGGATCATCCAATGTTATTCGTATTTGACCCTAAGCAAAATGTACTACATGGCTGTATAACATCTTTTATTATGCCATAAGGAGATGAGGCATACTACTCATGTTGCAACTAACCACTGCTAAGTCAGTACCATACAAGATCAATGGAAGAGCCAGAAATCCATGATCTCTCCACACCCTTGGTCAGTCTGAGTGTGCCATAGTGACATATAGAGTTCAAATGCAACACAACCTAGCCCGCCTTGGTATATAGGTCACTGTGCTATTGAACTGAGATACGACCACGACCGTTATCCCACCGAGGTATGACCACAACCATCCTCAAAACATATAATATATAAACATTATATCACATCATTCATTGGGATACCTCCTCAATCGTTCTCCTTCCAGGGTATGTCCGTAGCCAATCCTGGTAAATGCATATACTCAACAGTATACGACTCTGAGCTTCCACTAAGGGAGAGCCCATTCCAACATCCAACAAGTACTGACGTTGAAGATAGATCTATGGCACAGGGAAACTACATGATTGGGGTTTCACTTGATTAATTAGTCTAATTGGGTATCTTTTAGCATCAATCAAGTTACAACGTACAAACCCTAAACAAAGTCCATAAAGATAAGGGCATAATACAAATTCAGAAGATATAAAACATATAAGGTGTGAAATTGTAACATCACCACATGATACTTGTAGTATTGATAATCACAAGGCCATCATCAATGTCATATAACTATGGGATGTCAATCCCTCAATCTCATCACTGGAGGATAACACCTTATATTAGGCCTTAAGCCTCTGCCAGGGCATAAGACCCATCACAACATATATCTTGGTGTCTAATCAATATCTCAACATGCCTCATAAGGATCATAACCACCACCGATGCAGAGACAAGGTTTGCTAGGACTCTCTTCTGATTTGGCAATAACAGAGGCAACTGTGAATGAGGTGACAGAATCATTTTGCCTCTCCATCTATTCCTCCTTGTGTGAGTCCCTGTAGCATCGGCAACACATGCCTCCCATAATAGCGAGTCGACGTCGTAGAAGTCATTTTTTTGGTGTTAAGCCTAGGACTACATCTTCATAGGGCAGCAAGAGGGCTTTGCCGGCAATAGTATTTTAGCGGGAGTCGGGGTTAGCTAAGATAGAGTTTCTCGTGGCCACAAGTTGGCGGGTGGGTAGAGACGGTTGGCTTCAACGACAGGGATGTATCAAGGAGGACCTTCAGGCGAGACCATGAGATGGCAGGATGTTCAGCTGCTCGGGGACGATTAGACGGAAGGTGTCGAGTGGCGACGGGTTTGTATTGCGATGGATTGTGTTGCGGAACACGAGGGCGGAATCAGGCTGTAGGTGAGAACGAGGATAGTGGGAGGGAACGCAGCAACAAAGACACTAGGTAGAGGCAGCTAGTTTTGGGCTAGATCCAGATTGGTTGGCGGCAATAAAGGCAGGATAGGGGCAAGTAGCAGTAGGGAAAAAAGGTTTGGCGGCAATAGGATGGAGAAAGCAACCACACATCAAAGGCTAGATAATGCCCGGGGGGCGGACAAACCAAGAAAGGCATCGCCCGCAGGCGGAAGAAAATCCTTTGTCCTCTAGGATTAGGTTTGGATCACTACTCTGACACCATGCAGAAAGTAAGTAAAAGGCTAATAGATTTATTGATAAGAGACAACTCTGCTCCTATATATAGGAAAACAGGGAAGCGTACAAACTCAAACTAAACCCTAATGGGCCAATACATACTTGGGCTCATAATACAAAGAGACTAAATAACATAACTAAACAAACTCTCTAACAGTGAACAACTCTTTTCCTCATAGGATAGTTGAGAATGGGTTCATAAACTAGGGCCTCCCTGGTCTGCACACCTCAACATCACTCCTGCTTCTTTTTCCATTGCTGGTAAGTAGTAAGTGGTTACTTCCATCCTTATCGAGTCAGGTACATTGTACATCTCAACTCAGATGCTAGGATAGACTCCGCACTCTGCAGCTTCCTTTGAGTTTCTCATTCTCTAGTATAACACCTCAGGTTGCATGCTCTCGTAGCATCCATGTCTTCTTGAGCACATGCGCATGTCACAACTTGACAAAATGGACTGCCTCTTCTTATAAGTGTATCCACTAAATTGGGCCAAGTTGTCTTGTTAAGTGCCTTCGAATACAGATACCGACATATCGTAAAAACTCAAGCCTCGGGGCTTAGACAATGCATACAAGGATCATTCTTTCTTCTAAAGCCATAATATTACTATTATCTGGTGCCATCTCCTTTCTTATGGGATTTTCATTCCATGTAGTGGATAAGAAGACCTCACCAAATTAACATCTTCACCCCAACAAGCAACTATAAATCACTGTTTTCCTTCTCGAATCTACAGTTTAAGATTGATGGCTCACTTTAGTCACCTGCATACCATTCCTGGAGTTAAAAAATCACATCCTATTCCACAGCACTTTGTGTTTTAAAATGGAAAAATACACAACACTCGTTCTAAATCCACTTTACACCTGAAAAAACATAGAAATTGCACAATACACATTTTATATAGTTGCAGTACAAGAAATGTACATACCATGTACAAGAAATGTATACACCTAGTACAAGAAATATTGGACCATTAATGACTGTTATATAGACATTATTGAGATGTTGGCCTATAATGGATATATTTTTACAATAGAAATGTACACACCCTGTACAAAAGCATTGGATCGTTAAAGACTATTATATAGCCATTATTGACTATTATAGATATATTTCTTACAGTACAAGAAATGTACATGCCCAATATAAGAAATTTACACGCAAGTACAAGAATACAAAAGATATGGACCGCTAATGATTGTATATATTCGTTAATTGGGTTAATTTCAGGGTTTGTTTCGGGGGGGGGGGTATCATAATACTTTAAAAATACCGCTCGCATATGCAACAACGCATACATAACTATTAAGTTAAGTTTCTTGCTAAGATATATGCATAAGTGAAAAGGAGTATCATGTTTCTAGATATGAATTATTTTTCTTTCCCTTCTTTGTATAGACTATAGAGTATATACATGTCATATCTAGCTCTATGATAAGACAGGCCAGCCAACAAGCAATTTGATCAACTAACTTTCATAATTTCAAATTAGTCTTTTTGACAAAATAACTTAACAATATTGGTGAAAATGCTTCTATGATACATGGAAGTAATGGCAGACACTCCGCAAAAGTGTTCAAGGAATTAGGTCTGTTATCATATTTTCTTATACTAAAAGAAATTATAAATATGTTTGCCAATGAATTAATGAAAAGCTACTTTTAGAAAGATCGACATCTTTATATTTATGCATTACAAGAAATGATTAAACTTGTTCACGAGCAGCCGAAATCATGTCTGAGGATGTAACGCTTGAATCACTTTGGCTATCTGGATATCAAAGATTAAAGAATCGAATTGCCTCAATTCATTATATATCAGTTGAAGGCACAACCTTGAATGCATATGAAATCTACACTAACAAATAAAAAATTGATCAAGTTTTTAGATAAGGTATCTGCACAACAGAATGAGTAAGTGTAGGTCACAAAGCAGAGTCTAATGCAGCCTTTCGGGTGCCACTGCTGGGTTAATAGAGAATTTGGGAGTAATCTGGACATTAACTGTAGGAGTAGCAACACTTGCCGGCAGAGGATGTGGGATCGAATCCCGTTGAAGTACTACAGGAGGGTAAGAATATAAGAGCCTCTTTGTGAAATTGTGCTAGGCTGGATCCCCTCCTGGCTTACAAAAAATTGGTTTAAAATCCCTCAAATAAAAAATAAAAAAAACTACAGTAGCATGGATATGAGCTCAGCCTCAGGCTACTATCAAAGATTGTCGACTCATCATCTTGTATGTGTGAATCAATTCACATGACCATGATGTAAGACCCAGAGGAATAACCAATGGAAAAGCACCGTACAGTAGTTGGACACCTCTTTCCAACTAAAAAATGATTGACTTGTACAATTAGGTGAGTCAGGGAGACAAGGCAAAAGCTACGCCAAGAGAAGCAAATGCAAGTTTCTATAATGAGCAACCCAGTAATTATATGGTGATGCCGGATGGTTGTCTCATTGATAACAATAGTTATAGAACATTAATGTGGCCTTCACATATCTTTATCTCCTCCTCTCAGGTGATCATTGACTCTAAATTTTTCCTATGAATGATTTTAACATGAAATATGGAATAATTGGAATTATTTAGATCAAACAAATAATTATTAGGAGAATTATTAAAGGCATGTATTCTTTGTGTTTAGCCTACTCGCATCTTGGCAAACATAGACTTATCCTTTCTTCAATTGTCTGAATCCTAAAAGGAATAACAGAGAGAGCAGTAGCTGACACGCATAAAGTGACTCTTGTAAATAATTTAAGACCAGTGGATCGAAATGCACAGAAGCAGTAAACACAGCAGAGAGGAGCTCATGTTCTTGAGGAGGAAGAAGAAAAACTGTTCTATCTATTTTAGATGATAACAACGTACTTAGATACAGAAGAATGAATAACGAGACTTTTAAGAGATCCTAACTAAGTGGCTATCTACTTGCCACGACCATACTTAGATCCAACAATTGTGGATCTGAAACAATAGACTCGGATTGAACTTAGACCAATTCAATACCATTACAGACTCCCTACAAGTAGTAGTACACGTAGAACACTTATTACTGAACTTTCGGCCTCCCCTTCCTCGCGCTGAGCTGTCCAAATCGGATATGTCTCAATTATTTCCAACATACTCCCCTTTAATTGAGACTTGTCCGAGGTCTTCAACACCAAGTTGGTTGCTCATCTCGGCAAATTTCAGTCTGCCCAATGCTTTGGTAAGGATGTCTGCAGATTGTTTATCAGTAGGAACATATTCCAATGTGATTTGCCCTTTCTCCACACTTTCTCAAATGAAATGGAACCGGGTTTTAATATGTTTACTTCGACCATGGAACACAGGGTTCTTCATCAATGCAATGGCTGATTTGTTGTCAACACGCAACAGAGCTGATTGAATGTCATGTCCAGTGACTTCCACCAGCAGGTTCCTCAACCAAATTCCCTGGCAAGCTGCAGCTGTTGCTGCCATAAACGCTGCCTCGCAAGACGATAGAGCCACACTTTTTTGCTTCTGAGATGACCAAGCTATTAGACTCTTATTCAAATAGAAAGCAATCCCGGTTGTACTCTTTCTGTCGTCTAGATCACCAGCTAGGTCACTGTCTGAGTATCCTATCAGCTTAGTTGCTTCTTCAAATCTTCTATACACCAATCCATGGTGAATTGTGCCCTTGATGTATCTGATTATCTGCTTTATTGCTAGCTGATGTTTGGTGGTCGACTTCTCTACATGTCGACTTAAAATACCAACTGAGTATGCAAGGTCTGGGCGAGTATGAAGCAGGTATCTCAGACTCCCAACGATGCTCCTATACTCAGTTTGATTCACCTGTGTCCCTTCCGCATCATTCCCCAATCTTGACTTAGGCTCCATTGGAAGTTTGGTTGGATTGCACTCACTCAGTCCTGCATGTTCCAGCAGCTTTCTTACATAAGCCGATTGCTTCAGGCAGATGCATTCCTTTTTCTATACAACCTCGATTCCAAGGTAATGTGAGAGAAGACCCAAATCACTCATTTCAAATTCTCTCATCATTTGCTCCTTGAACTGGCTGATTTCCTTCACACCAGATCATGTTATGATCAAATCATCCACATAGATTCCAACTATGAGCACCTTCTCCTCCTTGTTCCTCGTGTACACTGCCTGCTCATGTGCACATCGATTGAAACCAAGCTTTTTTAAGCTGCTGTCAAGCTTGATGTTCCAGGATCTGGGAGCTTGCCGAAGCCCATATAAAGCTTTTGATAGCTTATATACCTTGTCTTCTTGACCATTCACAATGAACCCCTTGGGTTGTGTGACGTATACTTCCTCCTGTAATTCACCATTCAGAAATGCCGTTTTGACGTCAAGGTGATGTACTTCCCAGCCATGATGTGCTGCAAGAGCCAACAGAAGCCTCACCGTTTCCATCCTTGCAACTGAAGCAAACACCTCATCGAAGTTGATGCCGTGTTGTTGCACATAACTCTTCGCTACAAGCCTGACCTTATGCTTGACAATCTTCCCTTCTGCATCCTTCTTGATTTTGAACACCCATTTGAGTCCAATTGCCTTCTGCCCAGGAGGCAAATCAGCTAACACCCATGTGCCGTTCTTCTCTATCGCTTCCACTTCACTAGCCATTGCTTCCTTCCAAGATGCATCCTTGATAGCTTCTGTGTAGCTTTTAGGTTCTTCTATATCAACTAACAACAGTTCGTTAGTGAGTTCTTCAGTCTCCTGGTAGATTTCTTCCAGAGGTCTGTACTTGACAGGCCTCACTTCGGTTGATGCTGTCCTGGAGCTGTTCGACGAGCTGTTGGCATTTGATGAGTGCGATGATGAATGAGTAGACGGTGTACCTGATGGAGTGGCTGGTTCGTGCGAATGACTCGGTGAATCTATGATTGGCGAATGCCCATCGTCTTCAAGGTCTTGGTCGTCTCCTTGCTCATTAGCACTGGACTCCTCCACAGTAAATGTAATGTCAGGTTGATCTTCTCTCCCAGTCTCTGTTCACTTCCATCGTCGTTGCTCATCGAATATCACATCCCTGCTTATTTTGATTTTCCTCTGTCTTGGATCGTACAGCCTGTGTGCCTTGCTTCCTGGCTTAGCTCCAAAATAGATAGTCAGAATGCTACGATCATCAAGCTTCTTTGTGTGGACACTGGGAACTTTCATGTGTGCGATACAACCGAACACCTTCAAGTGATCCAGGTGAGGTTTGTATCCAAACCATGCCTCGTACGGTGTAACACCAGTGAGTGCTTTGGTTGGCATCCGGTTCAGAAGATATACGGCATGTCGTATAACTTCTCCCCACATGATTGGAGGCACGCCCATGCTTTTGAGGAGACTTCTAGCAGTGGCCATTACCGTTCGATTTCTTCTTTCAACTACTCCATTTTACTGTGGAGTATATGGAGCTGTCAGGTTCCTTTGAATTCCTTCCCTTTCGCAGAATGTGATGAAGCTGTTAGACAGAAACTCCCCACCTCGGTCTGTTCTTAGAACCTTGACCTTGAGTCCCGTCTCCTTTTCTGTTAAGGCTTTGAACTTCTGGAAATTTTCAAATGCCTCACATTTTTCCTTTATCATATACACCCACATCATCCTGGTAAGATCATCAACTAGAAGAAGGAAATATCTATTTCCAGCAGGTGTTGATGGGGATATCAGACCACAAAGATCAGCATGGACAAGCTCCAGTCTCTGAGTTGCCCTGTAGGTTGCTTTGCTTGGAAAAGGTAGTCTGGCTTGCTTTGCAACTAGACACCCTTTGCAGATCTGATTTGGATGATCTATGCGTGGTAGTCCTAACATCATTTCCTTCTCGGACATTTCTTTGAGTGACTGGAAATTAACGTGGCCCAGTCGAGTGTGCCACAACCACACTTGATTCTCCAAGCTCACTGCTAGGCACACAGGTTCACAAGACTCGATCTCCACCTTATAGAGTCTATTAGTGGATCACTTTACCTTCATAAGCAATGTGTTGGACCTGTCATACAACCAAAGAAACGCTCCTTGCAGCAAGATTTTGTTACCTTGCTCAGTTAGCTGTCCGAGACTAATGATGTTGCTGTCGAGGCTTGGAATATAGTACACCTCTGATAGCAATCGCTGCTCACCCCCTTTGAATTGGAACAACACTGATCCTTTTCCTTGGATCTGCACCTTTGAGCCGTCGCCGAATTTTACCTCCCCTTGAATTGATTCATCAAGATTTTTGAACTTGCTTAGGTGCCCGGTCATGTGATTGCTAGCACCATTATCCAAGTACCATTGATCGGACTGAAGCTTCTCGCCCGTGGTGATGTAATTCTTAGGCAAGACTTTCTCCTCATTCAGCATGACCATGTTGAGTTCATGGCTCTCCTCCTTGGCTAGCAATAAGATGGGTTCCTCGTCAGTTGCTCGGGCCAGGTGTGCTTCTTCGACTCGCTGCTTACCTCGGCACTCAGACGCATAGTGCCCGAGGTTATTGCAATGGAAGCAGCGAACCTTGCTCTTATCTCGACCTGCATCTCGGCTTCCTTCTGCATTTTGACGGGGTGCGCCTCCTTCTCCACATCCTCCTCTGTCGCGTCCTCGTCCTCACCCTCTCCCGCGTTGGCCACCACGTCCTCGTCCGCGGGTGCTGTGATAGGCGGAATCCTCGGCTTGCACAGTCTTCGACTCGGACTTAGGCTCCTTCTTCATCAAGAGGACATGTTCATGCCTCGAGTCATAATCCCTGTATCTTTCTTCATGTGCTTTCAGGGCCCCCACAACCTCGTCAACCTGCATTGTTTTGAGGTCTCCGAATTGCTCCATCGTCGCAGCAATCTGGAGGAATTTAGGGGGCACACTCTTGGGAAGCTTCTTTACGACATGGCTTTCTGCCATGTCCTCCCCTAGCGACCTGATTTGGTTAACCAAGCCACTCAATTTTCCTGCAAATTCGTCCACTTGCTGAGCTTCGCTCATCCGCAAATTTTCGAACTCCCATCGCAGCGCCTGCAGTTTCACTTCTTTGACACGTTCGACCCCAACGTGCATCATCCTGAGAGCCTCCCAGGCTTCGCGAGCTGTTTCTTTCCCGGCGAGCTGCAACATGGTTTCTTCGGGAACAGCCTGATAGATCACGGCCAAGGCCATCTGATCTTTTCTTTCTTCGACTTCATCCTCGCCGTCTGAGGCTTCAATTGCCGCCCATACTCCTTGGGCGCGCATGTTCGCCTTCATTTTCATTACCCTAATCGGGTAATTAGACTTGGATAGCATAGGGTATTTCAAGGTAACCGAACCCTCCCTAGCTGTCGTTGGATCCACGAGCTCTCCACCCCGGGAACTACTGCTTGGTGGCGGCATATGCTTCGGCATTGCTAGCTCTGATACCACTGTAAATAAGTTAAGACCAGTGGATCGAAATGCACATAAGAAGTAAACACAGCAGAGAGGAGCTCGTGTTCTTGAGGAGGAAGAAGAAAAACTGTTCTATCTATTTCAGATGATAACAACGTACTTAAATACAGAAGAAAGAATAACGAGACTGTTAAGAGATCCTAACTAAGTGGCTATCTACTTGCCACGACCATACTTAGATCCAACAATCGCGGATCTGAAACAACAGACTCGGATTGAAGTTAGACCAATTCAATACCGTTACAGACTCCCTACAAGCACTAGTACACGTAGCACACTTATTACTTAACTTTCGGCCTCCCCTTCCTCGCGCTGAGCTGTCCAAATCGGATATTTCTCAATTATTTCCAACAACTCTCGTGTCCAAGGATACGAGGGTTTCCGTAAACATTAGAGGTCAGCTCTTTGACTATCGATTCCATCTGTGTCTCAGAGTACAGTGTCGGCCCTGCATGATCCAAGGAGATCGACCACTTCAGGAAACAGGAATTGTGAGGCTCAAAAATCGAAGGGAAACCTTTTAGTCTCTTGAATTCAGAATCTCTAATCTCGTCTATGTTTTTGGAAGCATTACGATATCCATAGCAATCCCCAAACTCATGTAAAAATGCTTTCTTCGCCTCCTCCATCGCAATGCCTTCTCCCAAAAGCTGTGAGTGGCGGAGATAGAATTGGGGAGGCAGCAACAAGGAGAGGCGATGACGTCAGACAGTACTTGCGAGAACGGCCATCTAACACAGTTTCTGCTGAGACTGAGCCCCTACCACCTCCCCAGAATCCGACCCACCCCTCGGGCAGTCACCGGAACCACCGTGTAAGTGAACGGTGGCGGTCCTCGCACAGGCAACGACGCCCACACCGGCTCCGTTGCCGGTCCGACACCGTAGTTTCGGGCTATCTGTCCCAACAAACCTTGGCGCCGATAGTTCCTGCGAGGCGAACCACCCAGTACTCCAGTTTACCGGCTAATCACCTGTATTGGGCAGAGGAAGTTGCAGAGTGCAGACGGCAGCTGCACTGCTCCTAAGTTGTGGCAGCAGAGGAGTCCCGCGGTGTCCGCTGATTTTTCCCGATGCGTATTGCACGTGAGCTGGAAGCTCATTGTCGGCTAACCGTGGATTTTGCATATTGAAGCGTAATACACACACATTTAAACAAATTGACATAATTTTCGATTAACAGCTATAGAAAAGTATACTGATGCTGAGATTTTGTGTACTATTCTTTCATTCTTTGTACAAAATGTATATGAAAATATAAATAACAGATTTATAGCTCAATAATAATATGTTAAATTTCTATATATTTGTGTTATCATTTGTGTGCGATCTACATATATTTTGTGGTACCTTTAGTACAAATATGCATAATTGATGCTTCATCAAAATGAAAGCTAACAATGCCATAAAAACTTCTAACGGTTTTTAACATTTGAAAATTTTGGGTACCGTTATGCAGTTTTTGTCTTTATATCATATATTGTGTCTGTATAAGATGTGTACTGCAATTTGTATATTTATTGGGTGAAAAGTGGATATAATGTGGGTGATATGTATCTTTTCTTGCACTTATTTGTGTATATTTTGTAGGGGGTAAATTGACAGAATTTCATTTGGGCAGGCCAATACATGTGACCAAATGTATTTAGTTATTGGGTTTACCAAGTGTGGCATCTTGTTTTCATATGTCTTTCATCTTAATGTAATTTAAATTTATTTTTTGTCATATGTATTTAGTTAGGGGTTGGAGTAGACAAGTCATGTTGGCGATGAAACCTTAAAAGGTCATTTTGGTGGTGAAATCCCAAAAAGACGAGCTCGATATCTCGTTTCAGGAGTAAAATGATTTGGTGTAGTCGCCACTAATTTGCTTAAGGTAGAGACTTAAAAAATCAAAAAGAAATTCTGAAGAAAAAAATCAAGAATAAAATTTGATCTAATTCTAGGTGAGGCATTCTGTTATGTATTACGAGGATGTCTGGCGTCCTAATACACCCAAAAATGTGGTATTACATGTCCCATGAATAAAAATGAGTATAAAGTCGACATACAACTTGATTGAAAAGATATATGACTATGAATATGTGTCAACATTAACTAGACAAGAGATAGTAAAAGAATAACAATGTAGGGATGATCTTTCAGAGCTCATTTCATTAAGCATTCATCACATCTTAAAGCAAGTGTAAGATCCTCAAATTTGGTAAATTGGGATTCTATGATTATGAATTCACTAATAATGCATTGAGATTCACTTTAAGACAAATTGAGTAATATTAGAGTGCTAAGGTCAATAGTTTGACTTGGGTTGATTAGAATGATGAATTAAGCCCTAGACTTAGGTGGAGTCTTTAGTTTAAGGAAATAATGTCATATTGAGAAAATATATGAAAATGAGGCTCTAATTAATAAGCAATTCCTTATTTTTGTAAATAGGAAAATAATTAAGCGTCTTCGATCCATTGGAAGGCTTAACTTTGAACTATGGGCCTTGCGATCCAATTTCGGCCCAACTAGGCTATTACAATGACAAATAGGTCCATGATATCTAAAGAAAATGGGAATTTCATGCATAAACAAGATACCAATAATATTGTAAGTTGATTGATAAACTCACTATGAGATAATTAGCAAGTTAGTAAACCATTCAAAAGTGATTAATGACCCAGATAATTAAATGAGAATTATATAGTCTTTACTTAGATTTTGAGTATTTGGTTATCATATAAATTCATTTTGCTTTAATACTTGGTCCAACACAATAAAATTGCTAAAAGAGTATAAATCCAATTTTTGAGATAAATACATGAATATTTGTGACCTAGGCAAATCAAGTAAATACTTGAAGAGAAAGAAAAATATATTTATTGTACTCTCTTCAAGCCCAAACATCTCCTAAACCAACATAAAGGTAAAATAGAGGTAATCCTAAAATTTGGGCTCATATGGATATATCTTTTGACCTATACGAAATTTCAAAGATTATGATAATTGGTAAAGTGGGAGATTATCTTGATTATGTTGTTTATTTCATGGTCACCCTAAGATGCATATAATTTGAGACCTTAGGCACATGATAGGGGATTTGATCAATAGATCTCAACGTTTGAACCAAGATTATATGAAGGATAACTTGTCTTCAACCCCGCGTCTGAGTACTGCACAGACTGGACTTTGGTTGGAATCTGATCTCCCTTTGTTCTCTCCCTCTCTCCACCATTTTCCACAATCTTAAACTCATTAATATCTGGAGGGGATGACAATCAAAAGAATACTTGAACCGCAATTATCTCTACTAGTTACAATAATGCCCAAAGTTTCTGGTTGTCTCATTGGATAGGGCTGCTTGATGTGGTCATTCCTATCTATCCTAAGCCTATATAACGATGACTCAGGGATCACTGAGGGAAAAGGATCTTGACTTCACTTCCAATTCATTGTGGAAAAGCCTAGAACTCCCTACCAATCTATGTAATTTTCTTCGATGATCTTAGCTCAATCCTGATGTTGTGACGCATCTCCAGGTCACCTAAAGTCTAGAGAGGGGCAAGAACTCACCACCAAAATCTCAAAGCTTTGCTGACCAAATGATCACACCAAAAATAAGATTATTTCCTTTTCAATGTTTTTAACATGTGGATTATATCTTGCTAGCCGAGTCTCAGTTGTGACCTCCCTCAGTTGCTCAGTCATAGCTGGTCATGTTTGGCCAAGATTGATAGAGGGCATGGAACCCTTGACCGTGGAAACAATGGTCAAGAGTTCAGAGTCAACCATGGAGTTGACTCTATGGTTGACAACCCTATTTGTGGGAGCCAAGATTCAAGGAGGAAGATGACCCATGGGGAAAAGACTAGGCTACCCCCAATCTGTGTGATCAAGCATGATTGTTATGTGAGAGTAGTTAAATCATTCCCAGGGTAACACTTAGAGGTCATGCTAGATCTCGGTGTTAATGTGGGCGGCCTTGGCCCATTGGCCAGACTTGGCCCCAAGCATGGATAATATGATAGATACTGATGTGAAAATTTATGATTGTCTTATTAGTGATTATTTAGAATAATTCTAGTAATTAAATGATAGATCCAATGGTAGCTATATTACAAATGAAATGTATTAGGAAAATGAGTACAATACAAGTAAAATGGTTTTAATACCAAGACCTTATTGTATTTTAAAAAATATAGGTAATACATGAATCTAATGTAATTATCACATGAAAAACTGAGATTTGATGATAGATATGTTGAACATATTGAATACATTTACTTTGTCATATAAACTAGTATTTTTGAATATTCAGAGATCCCAATTTGATGATAATGATGAAGATGTATACAAGGAGGGAAGCAACTTTCCTGAGACCCCTAAGCGGCACATGGGCCTCAGGATGGAAGCAACTTTCCTGCAGATTGCAAACAATCTCTTCATTGTACATTTAGTAAATTTTAGAGATAGGGAGAAATTAATGGTGGAAGTCCATGGAACTTTCAGAATTGTCTACTAATCAAGAGGATATCAGTGAGGATGATACTATGATGGAAATTTCCCTAACACGTTACCTATTTTTGGGCCAATTTGTACAACCTACCATTAGGGTACAAGCCATAAGAATCATTGTGTATGGTGGCAGGGAAGATGGGAAAGTTGATGGCAATAGATCAGGCCAACCTAGGTTGAATACATTTTTCCAAGTTAGAATCAAGGTGGATGTGGCCATATCGATCAAACAAACCAAGAAGAACCATGATAAGGAGGGTAAACTGCTTGCAAAACAACATCAAATATGAGAGACCCCCTATCTAGTGTCATATATGTGGGATTATAGGGCACATAAACAAGGATTAAAGGAAGGATGAAGAGGAACCCAACCAACCTCTAGATTGGGGTCTGTGGGTAAAGGCATCACCCTTAAAAGGTGGGAGAAGTAGATCTCTAATGAATTGTTAGGGAAAGAAGATACTAAGTGGATGCTTAACTTGTTTAAGAAACCTAAAGGGTATGTTGAAGAAATGTGATACAAGGATAAGGAGGTGATACCAGAGGAAGGAAGAGGAGAAGAGGTGAATCATATGAGGGTGAGAAGGGCAGACAATTCAAAAGGTGACATGAACCAAACCCACTAACCAAGGTTTAGGTCCACTGGAGAGAAATTAGACTAACCATCAAATTTTATTCACTAACTGAAAAAACTTAATTTTTTTCGTTGAATATATGGAAAAATCACCTAAGTAAACCGTTAACTCAGTGTTTTTGTGTATTATTAAAAGTTTCAATAAAATTTGACTTTTACATAAAAGATGAGTCATTTCATAAAATACAACTATTATAACGTATTACAAGCTACTTTCATTCCTCACTCTCTCAATTCCCAGGATCGAAAGGAAGGATAAGAGACCATCTAAATACTCTAGCTAATATTCCTGAGACTCAACTGGTCTACTCTTGTTGATAACTAGATTCTGACTCCTCTTGAAGAATTGGACCCTTACTTGAAAAATGTTCCAGTAGATTGTATGAGCTACTGACTTAGTGGGTAGAAAATCAACAAAAAACCATGATATTATTTTATGTCGGTCTTAATAATTTGGAGATAATTTGTCTCATTAGTGTAAATAGTTGTATGAATTGGGGTTTTTCATTCATTCACCTATAAAATTACAAATATTAACCATCACAGTTCTATAAGAAGTCATATGTTTATATAAAAGTTTCTAAAATATATTTTACACTTTGTTAAATTTTATTAACTTATATGTGTTAAAAAAAATCTTCATGATGCTTGGGATTTATCATACAAAATGTCTCATTAGCATTTTATTTATTAATATTAGCCACCTAAGAACTAAACACTTAACATTTACTATTATCTCATTAAGGATATGGATGCAATTGTGTCTTGTTTAGGATCTTTATTGTGAATTAAGCTCATTGGTACCTCGTTCAGGGAATTAGGGTTTTGGGTTTAGGAAATGTGGTTTCATTATGTTGCAATGCTCAACCCCTTAAAAGAATTTCATCATCAAAATAAGTTTACCCTTACACCAACTCCCAAAATACTCTCCACCCCTTCAAAGGGTTAACCTAATAAAAGGGTTGTGTAACTTTCACAAATACATAGCAATATCTTCAAACCTAATATCTTATGCTTTGATATAGTTATTCCTATTTTCATACTTTTCAAGGTTATTGACATTATCTGGTGACTTGGATCTAGAATACATTAGCAAAAATAAATAAATAAATCTTTACACATGTTGTGGTATAAATAAAAAATAATTTTGAAGATGAAAACTATTTGGTGAAAAACATAAGAATGGATACAAAATAAAAGCATAATTTGAGTCACCAACAAAATAGCCTACTTGCACCTACCAAGGATATCACTTCTCCCTAACCATTGTCAACAAGTATGTCCAAGTCACTTATGTTGTGTAGTGTGTCATGGCGTTGCAATTCCACCAATGGCTAGTAGCTCTGTCAAACATGTAAGAAGAAAAACGAACTTCTTAGTACTTGGGGATACCATGCCCTCAAAGGTCCATTGGATGGGAAGTACCCAATCATTAACCTTATCCACCATAGCGACTTCACTATTTTTCTTGAAGTACTTAGGATGCATTTTAATAAAGTCCATGTGAGCATATTTGTGTGGTTTGTCTGGAGAAATAAGGTAGTTAACTTTCTCTACCAAGGTAGAGGAAAGAATCTATCCATGGAGAACCAATCCTTCTCAAAAGGAATGCCCAAACTCTAGACACGGTAACACCAAATGGGGGTATCTTGAAATGTCATAGTCTGAGCTTCAGGTGTTGAAGGATCTTGAGATACATGGGTTACAATGTAGGATCCAATAGTAAAATCCCATACATAGGATTTTGGTGCATCTCAAACCTAGACTATTCCATGTGGAACCCAATGCTGGAGTCACCTCCAAACATTTCCAAATGTCTACACAAGTTAACAATGCAAGGTTTAATCAACCTAATAGTTATATACTGGTTATGGGAGACAAAATTAAAATGGTCAGATAGCCGACTTCCTATGATTTAATGCCATCTTATAAGGAGTAGTACTCAAGAGTGGGATCCTCTCTTTACTTCTTATGAAAAAGGACACAAAAATCATACAAAGAACCACATCATAAATTTACAAATATATGGGGTGCATGCCAATATTTCAATCAATATGGTAAATATGAAAGAGTTTTGTAGAAGAGGAATTAAACTAGATTATTAAAAAATGTAAATATGTTTCATCAACTTGGTCCATAACATCTGAACTAAAAGGAAATGGTAAACTAGCTAGGGAGATTGATTACCATGGGAAACATTTTGTATCTAGGGGATGAAATCTATGCTAGTGCATTCCTAGACCAACAAGATCAAGTCCTTCAACTAATCCTTCAACTAAGGGGTAAGAAAAAGACCCATATATTAGAGAACTAGGTAATATAACAGAAAGGTGGCAATATTTAACATATGACAACTTCCATCAAATATATATAAAGAAAATCATCAAATGAATATCAAGAGTATTAATCACAAGATTATATTCAAATTCAAAACAACATATTCAAATCTTCCACACAATGTAATTCAAAACTATGATTCACACACACTTTATTATGAAAAGAGTAGAGTAAAATAAGCAACTTGTTCATGTCAGTATTACCACAAACTAATGGGAATCACCACCCAATTCAAACTAAAGAGGCATCACAACCTTAAACAATGGAAATTACCAACCAATAATAACTAAGGGAATCACCACCCTGTTACTAAAAAAGGCATCACCACTTAGTTCCCACTTAAATATAGTGAGCATCACCACCCACATATAGGAGTAGGCATCACAACCAAATTCCAAATACACTATGGGCATCACCACCCTCAGTGTAACAATTTTTTTTTTGAGTTAGAAGGAGACTTCATCTCCCCCCCCCCCTCAAATAGGTGCCAGAGCCCGGATGACCCAAGGGATTGTAAATACAATGCACAACAGGAGGTTTCGAACCTGGGCCCCCGGGGAGGACATGTCGGACTGAACCATATGCGCTACACTGGTCGGGTCCCTCAATATAACAATTGACCACACAATGCTAGTCATATAAATTCATGCTTACAAAGAGGTGGAAGAAATATTAGTGTTTATTCAAAGTTTTTGCAAAGAAATACATTCTAGAGTTACTCTAAAAGAATGGATCAAGTAGATAATAATCACAATTTTAGTGCATTTAAAACAATGATATGACATCACATGCAAAATTAGGGTTTCCATTTCACATATGGAATAACACAATTCAATTTCACCAAACAAGGTATAACTTGAGAAAGGATGAACAAGACATAAATTTTAGATACCAAATTGAGATATCAATCGAACAAGATTTAAGCATTCTAACATTATACTTTAGGGCATAACAAGGTCTAACATTGAATCCATTTTGGAAAAGACAAGGGTGAGGACTTCATCTCTCCCACAACGACCTGCTCGCATGCCTTGGCACACTTCGATGGCACTTTCACCGATGGGGAGAGGGGACTAGGGATTCATGAAACTACTTGCTTGGGAAAGAGGTCCCTTACAGATAGGGTTATCTAATCTCTATCACCCTTATAGAATCTTCCAATGGGAAGTTAGTCAAAAGGCCTATGATTGATATAATGAATAAAGAAACTCATAACATGCTTTTGCATAAAACAATATCATTAAGTGTTCTCACCTTGTTTCTACTTCTTGCTTATTATAATGTTTCCAGCCAATCAACTTTGATATTACTCTTAGATTATGGTTACATGTTTTTCATAGCGTGCTCAATGCATTCACATTGATATATTTTATTTATCAAATTTGTAGTTGCTAAATGAAGATCTATTGCACTCTAGTCTCTAAGACATGAAATGAAACACATATGGTTTATCTCAAAATAGAAATGGGTACATGCTTCTCTATCCCCTTTTAGTATCTTTTTATATCTTGTTGTTAGTGCATTTATATATATTTCCTATGTGAAATATTTGTGTCATTCTATAGAAGGACACCCAAGTCCACTCGCCTTTGGATTTGTAGCCATTTGGCGTGTGGACTTAGGGTAATAAACAATTTTGTGACAGGTGGCGTCTTGGTCTTCCTCTCAAGAAAGTTGGTTTGAAAAATATTCATGTATGGATACAAAAATTTGAATTTCCTCTCTAACTCTGGGATGTTAGAATGTTTGAAAGGATTGGCTCATTTCTAGGCCTTCCTCTTTGTACTTATAGGGCTAGTAAAGAATGTATTCAACTAGATTATTCCAAAGAGTAATTTCTTAAGGGATCTAACTATGTTTTCCTTACTTCAGTTGAATTTCAAAGTGATGGTTGTGACAGCTAGAAGATATCCTTTGAGTATGAATGGTTTCTTGATATTTGTGATAAGTGTAAATTATCCAGGCATGAAACCCCTAACAAATGTTTAAAGATAGTTCACACTCCTTCTGGTCCTATTCTTAACTCTAAACTTCAGTTTCCTCTATTTATTTCTCAAGTGGAGTGTTATGGGAGGGTAGATATATCCCCTCTACTCTATTTCAAGTATTCAACCAATATCCTGGGTTGTATGGTGCCAGAGATTTTGGAGATTTTAGAGTTATTGGCCTTTTGATGAAGAATTATCTCTCACTCAATGATTATAAGAAAAACTATACCTTGAAATTTCTCATAGAGTTGCTAATTATTCCTTCTTTCCTATGAGTAATAGGCAATATAACATTGGAATCATTTATGAGGAAGCTAAGGCCAACAACTCAATGGACCAAGTTCTTAAAAGAATACACACCCCATGTGCATTTCGTATTGGAAGGTTAGAGGCCTAAGAAAAAAAGGCATACTAGAGGAATTATAGAGAGTTTGCAGTCATATTTTCATTCTAAATGAAACAAAAAATTAGAAATAATAAGAGTTAGAAAATTTTATGGCAAAGTATATTCTGGGGTCTGATTATATCTCTAATCATGAGTCTCATCATTTGGGGAGAATTATTCTTTTCTAGAGAGTCTATGACACAACCTGACCCCACTAGTCTGGGTCAGGGCATATCAGGGTAATGATACAACTAATCATCCATATTGACATAATTGTTAAAAACTTTAATTCTTTTATTTATTTTGCCAATAAGAAACTTATGAAAACATGAATTAATTCCAACTGGTTACATTAGAGAACAACAACTCTAAAGTACATTTTGATCAAACATATCCCTAAAGGATACCATAGAGTTTGACTTTTACATAATATACATCAAGTGCACTTGTGACATCCTACATCATAGAAAGTGAGATTACTGAAAACAAAACATGGAATTAACACTAACCAAATAGGTTACCAATACCATAAAACACGGGGAACTAAAACCGTTCACACATAAGAATAAAAATTGCATCTTATCACATCTGAGTCCACAAAAACCATATGTATATAACGCATGCCAAAAGATTATTACATATAATTGTTTACTGGCTCGCTGGCCACAACATGTACATATGATAACATGTCACATATACATACATGCCATTATCAGTACAACAAAGGCATATAGCCAAAACATCATCTTGATATACAACATCTACACAACCCCCCAAGGACCTGAGAGTATAGGGATGACAGATAAGACTCTACTAAAAAACACAAGTAGCTCATCCAACCTTTACTCAGCTACTGCTCCTCTTGATGCTCAGCCTCAACAACACGATCTCTACCTCTTCGTGCTCGACCACCTAAAAAATGTGGAAACCCACAGGGTGAGACCAAACGTCCCATGTATAGATATAACTCTCAGCCAATGTCTATTAAAGCACAAATAACTAAAAATGTAGGTAAAATACTTAACAGGTTGATCAGATTCAACTAAATGATATGTATTAAACTAGTAAAACAAATTAAGCAATCTAGGTAGTTACCACGGAGCAGTAGAACAAATAATGATTTAAGAAGGAATATGAAGATAATGTATAATAATTGACTTCTCTTACCGCATTATAATTAAAGAAATTAGTACAAAGATAAGGCAAAAGGATCATCCAATGTTATTCGTATTTGACCCTAAGAAAAATGTACTACATGGCTGTATTACATCTTTTATTATGCCCTAAGGAGATGAGGCATACTACTCATGTTGCAACTAACCACTGCTAAGTCAGTACCATACAAGATCAATGGAAGAGCCAAAAATCCATGATCTCTCCACTCCCTTGGTCAGTCCGAGTCTGCCATAGTGACATATAGAGTTCAAATGCAACACAACCTAGCCCGCCTTGGTATATAGGTCACTGTGCTATTGAACTGAGATACGACCGTGACCATTCTCCCACCGAGGTATGACCACAACCATCCTCAAAACATATAATATATAAACATTATATCACATCATTCATTGGGACACCTCCTCAATCGTTCTCCTTCCAGGGTATGTCCGTAGCCAATCGTGGTAAATGCATATACTCAACAATATACGACTCTGAGCTTCCACTAAGGGAGAGCCCATTCCACCATCCAACAAGTACTGACGTTGAAGATAGATCTATGGCACAGGGAAACTACATGATTGGGGTTTCACTTGATTAATTAGTCTAATTGGGTATCTTTTAGCATCAATCAAGTTACAACGTACAAACCCTAAACAAACTCCATAAAGATAAGGTCATAATACAAATTCAGAAGAAATAAAACATATAAGGTGTGAAATTGTAACATCACCACATGATTGGGGTTAGAATCACACAAGTAGGAGAGAGAAAACATAATCACATGCTATCCATCCATGTAAGCTCAACAAACACAGAATACCCTAGGATTAGGGTTAGGGTTTCAAATAGATAGTCGATTAAGGTTTCATAGCCTTATTTAATCACCAAAACCTAGTCTCACCACCTCCCACTTTCTTGGATCATATTAGGATTAAGACATCATCATCAACTTGGTTAATCAACTATCTAAACACCATTTAGTGTCAACCAACATTTATGTGTATATATGTATCAACCTTACAACCTCTCAGATATGTTATGACCATGTACTCATATAAGTGTATCAACCATCCATCAAACATGTGTCATGACCACTTCTCAAACAAGTGTCTCGACCACAAGCCAACCATGTGTTTTGACCACCACAAAAAAGCATGTGTTCTGACCATGAGCAAACATGTCTCGATCATGACAAAAACATGTGTTTTGAACATCCACAAAACAAGTGTCTTGACCACCCTAGGGTTAGGGTTTCGACTGAGACACAAACATATGTCTCGACCCTTAAGTGCTACGACCCTCAACCCATTAGGGTTAGGGTTGCAATAGTGGCACAAGGTCATGTGTTTCGACCGAAACAAAGCGAAACATCTCAACCATCACCCTGTTGTCAAAGTGTGTCGACCAAGAAAAGATCAAAGGAATAGTGACCACCAAGGTCAAGCTACCAAAAAGGCAAATATCCATCCTCAAAACTGAGATAAACCATAGTCAAAATAGAAGTATACCATGGCTAAAAATATAAGATCATCATCAAGGAAAATTATCATCATTAAGATGGAAAACTCCAAACTAAGATGAACCTTAAGACCTTGAAATCTGACTTCAACATGAACCTTCAAGAAACCAACTAGGTGGAAGAAGACCAAGCTTCAACCTCAGGAAAACCAACTCAAAACCTCAAGAAAACACAAAGGATGAACCAAAACATGGTGATAAAAACCAAGAATCATGTTGCATGTAACAACTTCACTTCATCCATCACTTAGAAATCGGGTTCATGGAATTAGGGTTTAAGAAAGAGGGCAATCTACATGAGATTATTAAAACTTAGATCATGATAACCTCATCTAGAACATTAGCATCAAGTTTAGAGATCAAAATAGTAGCATGCAAGCAATATTATGGTGCAAGTAATAGAAGAAGGTAGAGAGTTATATAAACCACCTTAGGTAGAGATCTAGGTTCCAAAATCAAAGGCTCTAAGAGAGAAGTAGATGCTCCAACTTGGATCAACATTTCAGCCACAAGGTCACCTCAAAAGAGTGTTGGGTCTTAGGGGAGGTAGAGAAGGCAGCGGAAACAAAATTTTTCTCCTCCCCAAACCCAGAACAAGGAAACGCATCAACGTCTATACAATAGGAAAGGATGGTTTGTGGAATCATATTTTGTCCCGAGGCTTGCTCGGTGACAATACCTCGCGGCTTGCGTGGTCTTCACCTCCAGTCTTAGACGGTGTCTGTGTATCTCCTGGTCGCACCAGGACTGACAACTCCTGGTCTCACCGGGACTGTCGGGATTGACAGTTGTCCTCTGAGCGGCAGAAATCTCCCGCCTCTGAAGTAGTCCACACAGACCACCTGGAACTCCAATCTCCTTGTCCCACAAGGAATTGAAAGGAGTCGCACCCTCCTGTCAGTGTACTAGTCACTGACACACTCTCCTGCCACCAGTTGCTTTCTGTAGTTGTCTTTCCCTTGTTGTGCCTCCCTTATCGGGTAGCACTTGCTCGGGCTCTCTCGGTTACCAAAACTAGAGAGAACGACAACTTTACAGAGCAATTGGTTGCACTGAGTTGTTCTTTGAGAAGCCCCCAATACCCCTATATATATAGGAGGGTCATGGAACAGGGTTATCTATCCCGGGCAATGCGGGACTAAAGCAGGAGTAGAAGGGTTTGAGATTTTCCACAAAAACAACCAACTGCGCAACCTGAACCGATTGTTTCATTTCTGAAACGGTCGGTTGGGGACCTGAGCCGGTCGTTTGACACCTCAACCGATCGGTTGGGACCCATGAAACGGTCGGTTCACTTGTGAACCGGTCGGTTTGTGGTCCTGGTCAGTTCCCGATTGACTTTTTATCTTTTGTTCCTAATTGGTATCAAATACCAATCCTTGTTCCAATCAAATTGGGCAAGTGAAACTAAAGGAAATTTCTCACCAATCCTACTTTCCCAACTTGCTCGGTTGCATCAGTTGAACCGATCATTTCAACACTTGAAGCAATCGTTTCACCCTGTCCATGAGCCGATCGACTCACCACCTGAGCCGATCGGTTCACCAAGCTAAGCCGATTAGTTCATCACATGAGCCGATCAGTTGGGAGTGCAGATTGCGCAGAATCAGTCAATTATAGTTTCAATCAATCCGATACTCCAATCAATGTGTCCAACACCTTGAACATTATGATATTGAGCTATCAATTAATTGAGTATTTAATTGAACTGCTAAACTCCTTTAGTAATGAATCTAAACATTGTTTGTGGACAAAACTCCTTTTCCAGGTTAAATCCTATGTGTGTGACCCTGCAGGTCCATTTCACGTTGGCAGTGAAAGTCCATAACACTTATGACTTCACAAGCAAAGAGCGGTTCCTAGTCACACATCAATGCTACCCAAGTGAAATAGAAAGTTGGAGAACAACTTTCAATCCTACAATCCGTGAATGGTGTTATAGTGAATGTATAATTCCTTTGTCACTGATATCCCGAATGAACTCGAGGCATGGAACAGTCATCCTGTCAACGTTCATTCACTTTCTTGATCTCAGAGTAGATAGGAAGAGATATGTATGACATCAATATCACATACTGATTCACACATGCGTGCATGCCTTTCTCAATCCTACTCATCAAGTGGCCATGGATATCAAACTCCCTCAGGAGGGACAAATCCCATATCTATCACTAACCCCTCAAAAGCCCCATGTGTCAAAGCCACCCAATCATCACCTTTATAACAACCCATGTTTCAGGACTGTGTTTGATGATGTCAAAGTGTGCCCAACGACGTGTTGAGTGTATTGATTTCAGGTCAAAGAATCACACTCACCACCATCACTGTGAGTACTGACTGTGACTACCATGTCATGGTTCCATGTGTCAAACTCACGGTGGGTCTGTCTGGTACACTTGTTCTCTAACAAGTACCTATGTGTTTGGTTTGATATCTCTATATCATAACTAATGAGATTCTATCATCAACCAACACCACAATCTAGTCTTGTGTGCCATTGCTATCTATCTACCTTCCACAATGACATCTGACTAGGGACATGATAAGAATGTACAAAATCTTAGCATCCGTATGATCTCATCGTTGAGGTCCTCAACCTGAAAGCATACGTCATTGAGTACTGTCATTCTCTAGACATTCAATCTGTTCTATCACTATCTCATATGACTGAACCAGAAAGAATTGGAAGCTTGCCTTTGATGTTTATCAAATCAATCTTAATGTATCCCACCAATCATCCCATGATTGGCTCTCAGGGCATACATACCAACAGACTCCCACTTTCACTGCGAGCCAATCACCCTTGAATCATATTCATAGTGATCTTCAAACATGTCCCACATGTTACTCTACTCTAGTGCGATCATAGTGAGTAATGGCAACACCTTGCCGAAGTCAGTTTTAAACTGCATGTCTCACATCTCTTCGCTGTACGTCACACGTATGAGATGGAGTTGCCGTAATATGCGATCTAGTATTCCTTTTCTAATGTTTAGCCACATTGCATGATCAAGGATTCCATACTTGTCATCAATGAGCGGAATATCTATGAGTTCATCTCATGAACTTCCAGATCCATATAGTATCCACAGTTGTTCTCTAACGCATAGATACTCGACATTTCCTTTTAAATGGTTTTATTGGAACATTTCCAATTATCAACAAACTTTCACTTATATATATGCTATATATATTTTGCGATTAATTTTCTGTCCTTTCGGAAGTTCGCATCAATGTAACTCTTTACATTGAACTCTTCCTTATCTCCATAGAACTAGTACTTCTCAAGTACTTATCAAGTTCTCATGGTATTCCAGTAACCCTTACTGGAAGTAGACAGACATCCACTCGTCATGTCCCACATACGAGTTATCAGGATGAGCACATCATATTTCCATGTCCTACATACAAGGTGATGAATGCATTTTGTTCTTGCCATGTCGATACATGCAAGATAATGGGATGATTACATACATGATAGATCCATATCTATTCTTAGTGTTCCCATTCTTCATAAGAATTGGACACTTGGCCTTGGGATACTAACTCCGTAACATGGACAAGTTTTCTCCCACTGAATCTGTGCATACTGAACCCTTCAGTATAGATTGCCAATGTATGCTTTCTCTTTTTCATGTCAAGAGGTTTTCGAGAACTATCTCTATAGATCTCTATTCCTATTACATAGGAAACATCTCTATCTTCCTTAAAGATAATTTCCACTTTTGGATTTCCATTCTAGAACATTTCCATTTCACATCAACATGTGGAATGTGAACACGCTCCCACTAAATCACAAATCCGTTCTTTATCTTTGACATATCAGTCAAACCCTTTGACTATATCATCAAAGTAAAGATCCAATTCTGAGTTGCTTGTACTCAATCAATCACATTGATTAGTCAATTGTAACTTATAGACTTCATTTTCATTAGTGGATTCATAAACCTTATAGGTTGTGTCACGTACACATCCTTGTTTTATTCCTCATTGGAATGCGGTTTTAGTATCCATATGCCAAATGTCTTAGTCATTAAGTTGCAATCAACAAGCATCATACTTATCAAAATGTTATCCATGTGTCTTAACACTTAAGATTCATTTGCACTTATGGATTTCATCCAATGGGTGCTACCATTAAGGTCATACCTTATGGTTCACATGGATGTCATTTAGGATGTAATGGTCATAAACCATAACTCAAATTTCGGTTCCTCATATTCATCTAGACAGTTGATTCATCACATGAACAACTTATCACATAGATAATTGAGGTGTAAGGATATAAGAATTCACAACCCTTGTGATTCTTAATTTCTTTTATTAGTGAGGGGTATTCTTTTATTAAAAAGAATTCAGTTATTTGATAATCATTATCTAACTCCTTAGAGTATGATTCCTTCTTGATTTAGACATCACTATGCCTTAATCATGAGTTCACTATGATACACTATCATAATCACTCATAAGGATCTCAAACATTTGGTCCAAGTATTTCATTCATTGATCTCATCAAGAATTAACACTTTACCAAATTTGCACTTCATTTATGATAATCTTGAACACTTCAAGATATTCATATTGGTATTTCTCTAAACACCATTTGAAGCATTAGCATTTGTTCTAATAGGTATGTAAATACATCACATGTATCATACCTAATAGGATAATCATTCTCCCACTACCTTTAGTGAAGATTGATTAATCATGTCCAATATATTCATGTCTCTTACTGGTTCTCTAACCAAAAGAGTCTAGATTTATCCATCACATGGAAACTAGAAATGAATTTCTCATGATTGATGCTAATTTGATTGTTTGCGTTATCTATATCTTTTAGGTATCATTTTATCTTATGCATATCAAATACCACAAGATAAACAAGGCATTGCCACAAAGATCATATCTTTAGAAATTGAAACATCTCTTTATTGATTGCCATCATTGTCATACAATATGCAAAAATAAAGTGTTTCTATCTATTGGCAATATGAAATAGCAGTTCATAACTGTATTACATGCCTTTTAGGCTGAAAATAAACTAAAGTACTCCTATCTATGGCGGCAACACTTGCCCCATTTATTGAGTGCTTTACACTTTACATCTTGGTATCATATACCTCAAAAGTGTTACAAGTTTACTTTCATGAAACCTTTAAGTAGAGACGTTTGTCGCCTCCTTCTTCTTTTGTTCTTCCAGATAGAGAGGACAATTCCTTTTCCAATGTCTTGGCTTTTGACAATGGTGGCAATTGCCTTTCTTGGTCACGCATCCCTTGGCCTTGAGAGCTGAAGACGACTTGTGCTCCTGGCTAGCATCAGAACCTTTCTTAGCTTTGCCCTTGCCCTTGCGCTTGGACTTGTCTTTCTTGCTCGTGATCACCATCACAGACTTAGGCTTGTCCTTCTTCATCTGTGTCTCGACTGTCCTCAACATGCCCAACAACTTTGACAGTGGCCTATCAAAGTTGTTCATGTTGTAGTTCATCACAAACTGACTGTAGGATTCTGGCAACGATTGCAGTATCACGTCAGTAGCCAACTCTTGGCTCAGTGGAAATCCCAGTCTTGTCAGGTTCTCCACATACCCAATCATCTTGAGTGTGTGAGGACCAATTGGATCTCCTTATGTCATGACATACTTGAATAGTGCCCTTGAGACATTGTATCTCTCTTGCCGTGCTTGATCTTCATACATGTTCCCGAGATGCTAAATCATCTCAATGACACCCATGTTCTCATGTTGTCTCTACAAGTCATGGTTCATAGAACACAACATCAAGAACTTTGCATCAATGGCATCATCAGAATGCTTCTTGTAAGCATCCCTTTCTGTCTTTGGTGCATTAGGAGCAGGTTCCTCTGGAATTGGAGTATCCAGGACATAGAGCTTTTACTCTTGAGTGAGAACAATTCTCAATGTCCTATACCAATTGTGGAAGTTTGTCCCATTTAGCCTGTCCTTTTCAAGGACCGATCACAAAGAAAAGTGATTGTTGTTTGTTGTCATTTGTACTACAAAAGGAAATATGCAATTTTAGTCCAAAAAAACTCATTTTTGACTTATTTGATTGATTTGAAAAGTTGACGATATAATTAGGCCTTTAATTAATTATCGCTTCCACTATTTTACTTCAAATTGATATCCCTCACCATCAATTCGGAAGATTGCAGCGTACAACCTTCTAGTGGGCAAGATCCTAAAATCCTCTAAATCATGGACCAGCTAGGGCTGTCACCCACAACTTAGATCTCTCAGGTAGGCAACTCTTGCCAATTACATCATATGCAACTCTTGATAAGATGTCATATGAAACTCCTTGCCATGATCATCTCCATGCCTCAAGGTGCTAGATCCTATCTAGGTCACCTTGTTAAGTCCGACCCAAAGCAAACACGATGAATATGCACCCTGCTTGGGCAGACCCACATATCCATCCTTCAAGCTTCCACGAGATAGACGGTGCACCACGCTTGGGCGTGCCCACACTTGGTCAATTAAGCTTTTCACGTGTGTCACATTTGGAAGGAATATAAAACTTAATATTTAATGAGGGATTTGGTTTTTATACACATTATCCAATCACCACAATACATAGTACGTATCATATACATGCTATATCCCACTGAAAATATGCAAAATGATAAAAGCGATGATTATTGCCATCCTAATGTGATTCCTCGAGCCAAGAGGAATCACGGTCATCTTGGTCTACATCACATGCAACATGTACATGATGAACTCTGTGCTTTGCCTTTCTGGGTTTGATCAACTCATCACATGACTGATCGGCTCGCCATCAGCCCGGTCAGCTGGGTGCCACCAGCCGATCGGTTGGCTCCTCCAACCGATCGGTTCGCCTGGTCGTCGTGCATCTCATCATGGCCGCCACCCGCTCGTCTCGCTCCTCGAACCGGTCATCAACCGATTGGCTCACTCCTTGAACCGATCGTCTAGAATGTCAACTGATCAGTTCACGCCTTGAACCGATCGTCTCAGCTGTCGTCAAGATGTCCTCCATTCTTTGACATATCAGGAAATAAATTTCTATCCTATTTTACATTGTAAAGAGAGAAACCTCGAGTTACATTCGAGGGGAGCAAAGCTAGGAAAGAAATCTCGAATTATTTCAAGTTACTTCAGGAATAGGAGAAAGGGAATATCGGTGCGTAGACCGAGATGCAAGCAACCACATACAACCATACACAGATAGGGTTTATTGGCCATAACCACGCTATACATCCAGCACAAAACTCGTTTAAGGGTGACACATATCGAGTGCATTCATAATACATATCATATATGTAAATTGGGATTTGTGGATTTAGGATTGGACATGCATAAAGCCAATTTTATTCGCATCGTATGCAATAAATAAAGGCGACAAACCAAAATTGATCATATTGATAATCCTAAAGTATAGAGCAGTTGATGTGGTTCTGATACCACTGTTGGGTTTTAGGGGAGGTAGAGAAGGCAGCGGAAATAAAAATTTTCTCCTCCCCAAACCCAGAACAAGGAAACGCGTCAACGTCTATACAATAGGAAAGGATGGTTTGTGGAATCATACCTTGTCCCGAGGCTTGCTCGGCGACAATACCTCGCGGCTTGTGTGGTCTTCACCTCCGGTCTTGGACAATGTCTATGTAGCTCCTGGTCGCACCGGGACTGATAACTCCTGGTCTCACTGATACTGTCGGGATTGACAGTTGTCCTCTGAGTGGCAAAAATCTCCTCCCTCTGAAGTAGTCCACACGGACCACCTGGAACTACAATATCCTTGTCCCACAAGGAATTGGAAGGAGTTGCACCCTCCTATCAGCGTACTAGTCACTAACACACTCTCCTGCCACCAGTCACTTTTTGCAGTTATCTTTCCCTTGTTGTGCCTCCCTTATCGGGTAGCACTTGCTCGGGCTCTCTCGGTTACCAAAACTAGAGAGAATGACAGCTTTACAGAGCAACTGGTTGCACTGAGTTGTTCTTTGAGAAGCCCCCAATACCCCTATATATAGGAGGGTCATGGGACATGGTTCTCTATCCCGGGCAATGCAGGACTAAAGCAGGAGTAGAAGGGTTCAAGATTTTCCACAAAAACAACCAACTGTGCAACCTGAACTGATCGTTTCATTTCTGAAATGGTCTGTTGGGGACCTGAGCCGGTCGGTTGACACCTCAACTGATCGGTTGGGACCCATGAAACGGTCGGTTCACTTCTGAACCGGTCAATTCGTGGTCCTGGTCATTTCCCGATTGACTTTTCATCTTTTGTTCCTAATTGGTATCAAATACCAATCCTTGTTCCAATCAAATTGGGCAAGTGAAACGAAAGGAAATTTCTCACCAATCCTACTTTCCCAACTTGCTCAGTTGCATCAGTTGAACCGATCATTTCAACACTTGAAGCAATCGTTTCACCTTGTCCATGAGCCGATCGACTCACCACCTGAGCCGATCAGTTCACCAAGCTGAGCCGATCAGTTCATCACATCAGCCGATCGGTTGGGAGTGCAGATTGCACATAATCAGTCAATTGCAGTTTTAATCAATCCGATACTCCAATCAATGTGTCCAACACCTTGAACATTATGATATTGAGCTATCAATTAATTGAGTGTTTAATTGAACTAGTAAACTCCTTTAGTAATCAATCTGAACATTGTTTGTGGACAAAACTCCCTTTCCAGGTTAAATCCTATGTGTGTGACCTTGCAGGTCCATTTCACGTTGGCAGTGAAAGTCCATAACACTTATGACTTCACAAGCAAAGAGTGGTTCCTAGTCACACATCAGTGCTACCCAAGTGAAATAGAAAGTTGGAGAACAACTTTCAATCCTACAATCTGTGAATGGTGTTATAGTGAATGTATAATTCCTTTGTCACTGATATCCCGAATGAACTCGAGGCATGGAACAGTCATCCTGTCAATGTTCATTCACTTTCTTGATCTCAGAGTAAGATATGTATGGCATCAATATCACATAATGATTCACACATGCGTGCACACCTTTCTCAATCCTACTCATCAAGTGGCCATGGATATCAAACTCCCTCAGGAGGGACAAATCCCATATCTATCACTCACCCCTCAAAAGCCCCATGTGTCAAAGCCACCCAATCATCACCTTTATAACAACCCATGTTTCAGGACTGCGTTTGATGATGTCAAAGTGTGCCCAACGACATGTGTTGAGTGTATTAATTTTAGGTTAAAGAATCACACTCACCACCATCACTGTGAGTACTGACTGTGACTACCATGTCATGGTTCCATGTGTCAAACTCACGGTGGGCCTGTCCGGTACACTTGTTCTCTAACAAGTACCTATATGTTTGGTTTGATATCTCTATATCATGACTAATGATATTCTGTCATCAACCAACACCACAATCTAGTATTGTGTGTCATTACTGTCTATCTACCTTCCACAATGACATCCGACTAGGGACATGACAAGAATGTACAAACTCTTAGCATCCATATGATCTCATCGTTCAGGTCCTCAACCTGAAAGCATACGTCATTGAGTACTATCATTCTCTAGACATTCAATATGTTCTATCACTATCTCATATGACTGAACCAGAAAGAATTGGAAGCTTGCCTTTGATGTTTATCAAATCAATCTTAATGTATCCCACCAATCATCCCATGATTGGCTCTCAGGGCATACATACCAACAAAGAGAAGAAAACTGTGGTCAAAAGAATGCTCAAGAAAGAGGGTGAAAAACCCTAGACCGAACCAAGAAGAATGAAGGAAAAAGAGAGCTCCTTTTCACTATGGTATTACCATGTCAAAACATAGTCTACAACCATTGTGAGGAGAAGATCTTCAAGGTAGACACCATGTCAAAACATGGTCTAATAGCCGAGAAGGAGAAGATGGAAGGTAGGGTTCCAAAAGAAAAAAAATGATCAAGAAGGTAGAACCACTTACCAAGAAGGGAAACCACCAAGAATCACAACAAGGAAGGTGATCAAGCTCCAAAGCACCAAATGTGTAAAGAAGTGAAATCACCACCTCTTTACTAATTATTATGGGAAAAAAATCCAATGAATAGTAGTGGAAGTTAAAATTTTGACTATACAATTTAAATAAAGAGTACATAATTTTCCCAATAAGGGTGTACAAGCTTTATACAAAAAGAGGATCTAAGTAGAGGAAAACTAGACTACAACAATATGTCTCCAATAAAAATAACTTAACAAATAATTTCATGAGGGAAGGATGGACTCCTTTTTCCTAGTCATAGGCTGGTTCACTATGTTCCTGTTGTGCACTTTGATCCTAACATGGGTGGTTGGGATCACCCAACAAGAGGAGAGAAAATGTATGTGTAAAATAAAGAATAAGAACAATTATAAACTAAAGTAGGAAATAATAAAGATTCACTATGCTAAGAGGGTCAAGAATATGAGGCAAGTAAAACAAATAAGAATTTTTGCCAAGTTAAACAATAATAAGTTGAATGCATGATTAAATGTGACTATATTAAAATAATATAGGGCCGAGGCACCTACCGGACCTCAACCTCTGGGTGAGGGAGAGTAACACATTCCCAAACACCTAAATATATATAAAGTGGGGAGAATTATCACATTCCCCTGGAGAGAGTGGTCACATTCCCCTGGGCTCATGCCTAAAACTATGGGTGGTTTGTACTCATGTACACTACATTAGTTAATTAGTCATTTTCATCATCATGCTAAAGTATTTCAATGACATATATAATGAATTTAAATAACTTTGCAAGTGGGGTCCAAGACCCTAGAACAATTTAGGCAATAACAATAATTAATAAAAATCGGCTCATGCCTCATTGGGAAAATAGGATTTGATTTAAAAACATGCCCAACTTAGGCTTAGAATGCACATACCTCTTTTCACACATAAAGGTTAACTTGAATAGTATACTTTGGTCCACAAAGTCAACTTTTCATCCTAGAAACACATTATGTATATTAGCCAAGTCAAAGTGAACATATTCATTCCTATTATATTTTTATATTATTCTAACCCAATTCCCTATCATCTAATGTCATGTTAGGTTTTATGATTTTAATCTTTGTTGAGAGAATATGTGATGTTTTATATATCAATCTTAGTTCTAATTACCCATCTTTGGTCACATAAGTCTATGTAACTCATATATATGTGGATAATAATATACATTCTTCCAATAGGTTTAAATATGTCATTCTCTTCTCTATAATATGAATCCATATTATTACTAAAATCATGCTTACCATGCATATAGGTGTAAGTATATTCCACATGAATATCTATTAGGTTCACTAATATACACATGATTTGATCCAACTAACATGTCATCTAGATATATGTTTATAAAAGTATCTTCCCTTACACATTATTATCTTTTTCACCATTTAATTCATAAGAAGACAATATGCATTCCATAAATATCTTTGTATTTGTAGTTACCATATATTGCATAAATATACATGTATATACAATTATGTAGCTGAGTATAGTTAGTGTTGATGAGACTATTAACTAATGCATATCAGTTTCATGATTAATCATCTAATGGATAATAAGTCTACATGATTTTAGTTCACTCATAGATCATACATGTATTGGTACGATTACGTACATACAAGCACTATTTGGGAAATCGGTCCGCATGACCGCATATACTCCCTCTTATGCCTGTTCGGTCACCCTACTGCACCGCATATTGCTAATTAGTCCACTGAGCGGTCATGGGCCGCATATACCCCCGCTTGGCCGATTAAATGGTCGATTAATCTCCACTTTTTGAAAAGCCCACAACTTATACCCATGCATTTCATACATACATGCATACTTCTACACACAAATTTCACTATATATTGCATCAAATATATGGTCATTAATTTATATTTATAGATTGTAATAAATATAACAATTTTCACACACATTTGTACATCTATATTGATACCTTTTGACATATTCATATGTATACATACATATACAATATACCAACATATACAAACATATAATTGTGCATGTAAATATACATTTTAATTTGTTCACATTTACAAACACTCTAGACATATACGTTGATATACATACAATTTAATATTTATACATATATTACAAACATATTCCATATATAGACATATATACACATATAAGCATATAATACATGCATATTAATATGATTATATGTAAATATATATTTATATTTAATATGATTATATGTAAATATATATACGTTCCTAATCTATATATTTAGATTTTTTAGTTATGATCTCAATATGTCATTTTATATATAATTAGTTTATTGTCAGAAAAAAAATCCAAGACCGCATATACTCCCACATATCGCATATACTCTATTTGGTACCCTCTCCGCCCATACACCGCATACCGCTTTCCTGAACAACGCATACAAGTATTATATAGTTAAGAGGCTAAATAGTCTAACTAAGATTATCTCAATTGTCACAATACTCAAAGTCCGATCTAACTAACCTTAATTTTATTCATTCTACCATTTCCATTGGTTCGATTATTATAGTTATGAAAGAATAGAAATTAAAAAAGGTGATACTGACCTGTAGCTATTGATGTTCTACTGGTATGAAAAGATTGCTTCCAAATTGGTTCATGGATATTGGGCTGATAGGGACGAGTTGTAGACGTCATAGTGGTTGTCGGTGTTGGGTTGCAGCAACCTAATGATGAGGATGATGTGGAATTGTGATGGTAGAGGAGTTGCAGCATGGTGTTGCGGGTGGGGGGTCGAGAGATGTTGTTGGGCATCATAGGTTGTGTTGCAGGATAGAGGTGGACGTCAATAATAGGAGGAGATCAGGGCATCAGTTGGGTAGGCGTTAGTGACGTCGACGCAGCGTCGGGGGCTGTTGGGCATCTAGGGTCAGATGGGTAGGTGTTGCCGACACAGAGTCGGGGGTTGCTGGCAAGCAACATTGTGGACTGATTGTGAGTGGGTCTAGGTGTCTCGGTTGGAGGAGAAGAGAAGGAGGAGGGTGACTAGGGTTTTTGTGGTGTGAAGAAAAAAAGAAGGGTGGGGGCATAAGATATAGGAGATGGAGAGTAGAGGAAGGGGATGGTAGGGTGTTGCCATCTCAAGAGGCAATTGGATGTCACCCGCTTCGAAAGGGAGGAAACATGGCATCGTGTTAGATAGGGAGCAGAGAGTCGTGTAACTCTACATTACATTGTGGTTTAGGAAATAGTAATTTGCTTAATATAATACCACTATTAAAGCCAATGGTAATTCATATTTTAAATACCAATTCAATTGGGAAAGCAATTGCTATTCAATGGTCAAACAAATTTAAGGGCAGACTAAATAGGTGTCAAGGGGGTTTCCTTTTTCCATGCAATAGGCATTTATATATATTAGAGTTGCACATTCATTTAATTAATTAAGAGGGTAGATAAATACCAATTGACATGAAAATTAATGGGTTTGCTAATTAAAGTGTGAGGGGTATAACTTTACATTAACTTCTCCTCTTGAATGCATTTTTTGTATTTAATTGTATGCTAAGTGCCTAATAAATATATTTAGTACCTTCCTTAATAAATTTAGATATAAAATTTCTTATTTCTCATTTCTTATCCCACAAATCTATAAAATCTCTAAATTAATATAATCTATTCATTATCTCTCATTAATAGACATTTTACATAATTAGACTCTAATTAACACATTAGTTGAGATATTTGTGCAAAAACCCATTCATTGTCATGAATGTGGGTAAATATGGTTCAAGCCATCAATTATAGTTCAATTTCAACATTGAGTCCAAAGAGGATAGAAAAGATAGGAAAATTTAGGAAAAAGTTCAAAAAGGATAAGAAGGAAATAAAATCTTGAAAATAGGTAAAATTGCAATTGAATCCAAGATTCAGTATGTTACAACATGTAAGGTTGATCGACCTCCAAAGCACTCAAGATCATTCCTTCTTGCTCCTCAAAGCTCCAAGGACGAACACAAGAGAAGGGAGAAGAAGGAGGGTCAAAAAGATTACTTGCATGAAGGAGAAAGGGGTTATATACTCAAAGGAGGAGGGAAGTAAGGTAGGTGTGAGGTGTCAATACAAGAGAGCACCAAAGGGACACTTCTCCACCAAGAAAATAACCATGAAACCACTAAAAACATGCATGCAACCTATGGTGATAAAACCTAGGTGGGGTATCGACCACTTGGGTCACCACTACCCTAGAGGTCGAAATAAACATCAAGGTACCTTATCTCGACCACAACAAAAGACCACCAAGCAAACAGGGTTGAAACACATCACAAGAAGGCCAATCATCTCAACCAAACCACGCCAAGCCCCCATGGTAAAAACAAAACCCATCCAAAGAAAGGTGTTTTGGTCGAGACACACTCAAGACACACCATCAAGGTCGAAACATAGGTCTCAACACCCAACCAAGCTCAGCATGGTCGACACCAAGCAAAACCCTAGAAAACCTAGCATCACCACATGCCATGGTGAAAAAAGGCGCCCCATAGCATCATTATCTCTCTCATGATTCTAGAGCACTAAGGGCACACTCAACATGTGAAAAATTGCAAGATAACCCCTCAACTTGGGTAAATTACAACTTGGTCCAAAAGAAGCATACAAAGATCAAACATCATTAGAATAGGACCGAATTGGAATCATAAGATTGTCGCATGATAATAAAGCATTTCAATGGATTAGATTAAGGTTTAAGAATTTCATTAAGCAAAGCAAGCATACTCAAGCACTAATCGAGGTTAGGGGCCTTACAACACTCATTACATATCTATACTCATTCCTAGCTTTCTCAGTCCTGGAATTCAGAGGAATGATTGGACGTACCTTTGAAGGGTCCAACAAATTTCAATTTTTTACATGATCAAAAAGTAAAACATTTAATATACATCTTATACATTTATTAATCTTTTCTCTCTTTTCTCACCCTCTCATTCCCAGGATCCATAGGAAGGAGACTGGATATCTAATCTAATCACTCTTCATGAGACCTATTCTCTACTCTTCATAGAAGTTGGGCTCTTCCTCTTCAAGTAGCGATGGTCCTTTACTTAAATTTTTTCCAGTAGGTTTGTGAGCTATTAGCTTAGTGAGTAGAAAATCAACAAATAACGAGATATTTGTGATAATTGAATCTGATAGCATATTATTACAGAAGTAGGTAAGCATATAAGTTTAAGAACATTGTATAGAATATCATGGTCATAGATCAAATATTTATTTACAACAAAAGAAATTGCTAAGTTAATTTAAATGAGTTTTAGTCCATTTAATTACACCACCTATACCCACATGAGGTGTACCACAACATGTGAAAGTATTATAGCGAACTATGATCTCATTGTACAAGACTTAGAAGCATGCAAAGGATCCTAAATTTGTAGTCTCAATACTATGTTTGCAGTTGGCATCACCACATCTAGCTCTCGACGGATAATGGGAGCGACCGGATATCTCAAATCCTCCTCTCAACCTGGGTACTCAGACGAGGAGTCAAATACCTCAGGGCTTTTGTTCACTAATGGACCTACCAAAGATGTCCACTGGTCACCACAACTCCGCACTAGTGGAACTATCAAAGATGTCCACTGACCGCACAAACTCAGGTACCACCACATCCCCAGTTGGTGTTGGGTACCAATCACTTTGAGGAGTCCTCCCTCACTAGAATAGACCCCCACACCTAACTAGTGTGCTCTATCTTACCTCAACCTACATGGAACCTCTGGTCAGGAAGCACATTTCCTCCCTACAGCACATACATTCTGTGAGGATTCTACAGTTTCCAGGGTATCTATCGTCTAATGATAGTTAATTTACATGATTCATCGTCGTTACTAGTTTTACCCTAATATCATCGAAACATTTTACAACAATCATAGAAATCATCAAAGTTTATATATATATATATATATCAACTATCATAATTCTCATGAATCGGACCTTAATCCTTTGAATCAGAATTAGGGAAAACATGTGTAACATCCCTGACCTGGGTTATGTACTAACCCTAGGTGTTTTGCATAATAAAGTTGATTAGATTCTTTCTCATATCTTTTGAAAAGCAATTAAGGCTTTTGAGGAACTTATATTTCAATTTCTGTCCTTTTTGAATACTGTTGAAACATTATTTTGTTAATTTTGGACTAAAGTGCAAATTACCCAAGTTGAGGGGTTTAATTGTAAATTGCACATGATAAGATGTTCCTATGATGTTGATACATCATATGAATGAATATGATGTAGTGGTATGGTTTCCACAAGCTTGGGCACCGAGATAAAGCTTGTAGAGCAACCCTTGTGTATTAAAACCTAATTTTGGTGTAATGTGCAATTTACCCAAAACCTAGGATTCAATATGCAAAATACCACTTCTAGAGGGTCTCTCATGTTTCTTGGAATCAAGTAGAGCAAAGAAAATGAGAGGGGTGCCTCATTTGAATTATCATGGAGGAGAGAGAATCTTGACATTAAAATAATTAAGGTTTAAGCATAAATGAGACTTTAATTTAATTTAATGCAAAAAGAAATAAATTAATTGAGGAGCCCTTCAACCAAAAGTTGAGGGATGTGTTTTCAATAAGTTGGACGAGCTTGTGCCTTGCTTGGGCATAAAAAGATCTTGGTTGAGTGGAAGCCAACTCACATTATCATAATAAAAAGTAATATCCACTAAAAGGATGGATATGAATATAAAACTCTTTAAGGTGCTTAATTTCTTTTCCATTAATTCTTGGATAATGGAGAGGTTTTGCAAGATAATGAAGGTGGTTTCGTGACCAATAAATGTAGGGGGATTTGATGGAAATTATTTTGAAATTTAAAGAAAATACTTTTCTTTTTCTCTTTCCTTGAAAACCCATATACATATTCTTTATACTCATCCTTTTTCAATAACACCCAAGGCTCGTTTCCTTAGTTTCCTCTTCCCATATTTGATTTGGCCGACCAAGGAAGAGCTCAAGAGCAGGAGAAAGATGACCAAAACCTGTTGGTAAGTTTTGATCAGCTTCTACCTCAGATTCACGGTGAAAACCCTAAAGCAATGCTTGATTATTGGTTTTCTTCACCTGATTTCCAATCCTAGCTAACTTGCACATCCAAAAGCTCAAGGACGGACCTTGGACAGCTGCTGGAACTCCATCCACCATTAGATCCGTGGATCTTGGAGCTTGGGATCAATTCTAGAGGCGTGTTTTATAACTCAAACCCTTAACCATTGCTATTGCACTCTTTTCTATAAGAATCGTTGGCTACTTTTCTCCTTTGATACTCTTTTGAGTTCTTGCTAAAACTCCCATGAAGAATGGTTGCTGTTCTTAGTTGAACAGAGGAAGATGAATATGACATCATCTTAGATGATTATCCAAAGAATTACTTTCCAAACGGTTTCCCTAGTTGCTCAAACGGTTTCCCAAACCGTTTGGGAGCAAACAGTTTCATACCGTTTGGAATGAAATGGTTTCACCCAAACCGCATGGAGGGAAATGGTCCCAAGACCGTTTGGTGGCATTGACCAAGGGTTGACCGTTTGGAGAACTGTTGAAAATAATGTAGGTAAATGACCCATCAATTATAATTGATTAACTCTAATTGGTTCATGAGTTGAAGGTCCAACAATCACCAAAACCCTAATCGGGTTGAGTGCTGATTTCATAAGTGGTTGAGTTTGAAACTTGGGTTGATTGACCCAAACGGTCTCGAGACCGTTTGGGTGTTAAGCAATTGAAGATCCAAAGGTATCAAGTTGAAGTATAACCAATTACTGATTTGGTGACCAATCCTAGGATCCAAACCCTAATTGAATGACATGGTTAATGATGATGTAATGGGAAAACGGTCTCAAGACCGTTTGGAGGTCATCCAAACAATCTCAAGACCGTTTGGGGATCACCCAAGACCGTTTGGAGGTCTAGGGTTGACTATGGTTTGGTGTTTGAAGATCTAAAGGTTCTAAGTTGAAGTGTAATCAATTGTTGTTTTGGTGATCAATCCAATGATCCAAATCCTAATTGGTTGACTTGGATTTTGATGTTGACATGGGAAAACGGTCTCAAGACCATTTGGAGGTCATCCAAACGACCTCAAGACCGTTTGGGGTCAGGTCATGATTAATTTGGATGATGGTTCCATGGTTTCAAAGTAACTAATTATACATTGATTAATGTTGAAGAGTCATCAATTCCAAACCCTAATCCAATTGATTCAAACCCTAATTGATGATCAATTGAGGGTCAAATCAGTTGAAGGTTGACCTAATTAACTCAATTGAAGCATGGTGATAGGTCCAATTGATGAGTGATATCATGGTCACAATCAATGAAGGAATCGATCTTGAAAACCCTAATTCAATCTGACTTGTTGAGACCATACTTGGTCCATGCGGTTTGGAGGAGGTTTGGACCAAACGGTCTCAAGACCGTTTGGGATCAAACGATCCCAAACCGGTTGAGGTCATGCGGTTTCAAAGTTGCACTTTAGCAAACGATCTTGAAGACCACCTTTAGGAAACGATCTTGAGGGTCAACTTTAGCAAACAGTTTCATTGGTTGTTTAAGACCTTTTGGAGGTCTAAACGGTCTTAGACCGTTTTGATGTTTTTGAGCAAGACCGTTTGAGGTCTGATTTGGTCAAGACCATTTGGGGTCTATGTGGCCAAGACCGTTTGGTGAATAATTAACCAAAACCGCATGGGTACTTAAAGTGGTTAAAGGACAAAGTGATTAGTTGATTAATACATGATGTAATCAAAGATGATTATAGTAATTACATCTTATGGGGTAAGGTGATTAGTACCCTTTGAATGATTAAGCCTTAATGATCATGTTGACAATGACATAACCATGTTGTCAATTCTTCTTCAAGAGTGAGCTGACTTAATCTAATTAAGACTGAAGCAAACATCATCTTTAGAAGATGAAAGAGAAGATTTCCTACATGGATGATAATTAAGTATTGGACTTCTAATATGAATGAATGTCTAATTAGGGTATGATCCTTCATAGTGAGATCATGAAACCCTAATTATGATGGTTAATGAATCATAACCCTAATTGAGGGCATTAATAGGTGAAATCCTAATGCATGATGATGGTATGAACTTAATTCATAATGATGACATGATAAACCTTAATTCAAGGTACTTTGATGCTCACTCCTACTTGGGGTAAATAGTAAACCCTAATCTAGGGTGATGTAATTTGAATAGTAAACCCTAAATCAAGGGTGATGTGATGTGAATAGTAAACCCTAATCTAAGGTGATGTAATTTGAATAGTAAACCCTAAATCAAGGGTGATGTGATGTGAATAGTAAACCCTAATCTAGGGTGATGTGATGTGAATAGTAAACCCTAATTATAGTTTGATGGTTATAAACCCTAATCAAGGGTGATGTGATGTGAATAGTAAACCCTAATTTCGAATAAGGTAAATGAAAGTGTGAAACCCTAATTCTGGGTTATGCTTTTTAGCATGAAGCTCTAAGATTGGATATTGAAAGGATGAGTCACTAATCCTAATTGAGCTAAGGGGATGATTAACCCTAATTGAATTGAAAAGGGAAACCCTAACCCTGGTAAGGGTATAGTGGTGAAACCCTTGAATAGTGATGTTATCATTGTTTTGCATTGTGCTGATATGAAACAGATGTATATGTTACCATCTGTACTAATTATGCAGGTTTTATGAAATACTGAGCATAGCCAGGTAAGAGCTATGATGCTTTGTTTATTGAAAGTACTTTATGAGCTTTGTAAGTAATGATATGCTATGTTGCCTAGTAAAAGGTAACAAAAGAGATTAATAGGCTGTAAGAGCCATGTGAAATACCTGCATTGCAATTATCATGTTTACACTGTTACATGACTTGATGGCATTATGTTACTTGTCAAAGTGGTAACAAGTATTTTGATGATCTAAGGGTTTGAACACCCATATTCTTGAATCATGATGATGAGATGATAAGGGATTGAGTTCCCAATGTTAATAAAGATGTGAAATGAACTTGATAAAATAATACTCTTTCCTTATAGCAATTGTTATAATGGTTTATGTTTGAAAACATGCCTGATGCTAAAAGAATGTTGTAATGTACTTAAATAATCAAGTGAAATGATATCATGTAGAGCCCTGACCATAGATCCATCATCGTCAGTAGTTTGGTGATGGTGAAATAGGTTTTCCTAAGGGAACTCCTAGAGAGCATACTTTTGAGTATGTGGGGGTAATGGGTGCGAATATCCTTACGCCCTAATGGAGGAATTGATGTGAGATAAACATTAAATCTCTCAATCCTTCATTATATGTGTATGTCGGGATGATGTATCACTAATCTCCCGATGATGATGTTAATGTCGAATCGATGTGAGATAAAAAAGAAATCCCTCGATTGCGAAGAGAGTACAACATGCCACTGTAACTCTAATAGAGAAGTTGCCAGTATACCATGGAAATCTATCTATATAGCAGAGACACAAGATGTTCTGCATGTTGTTCCCCACACTGACTGAGGAGGATGAGGTCATAGAAACCCGACTCTTCTATTGACCTATGTATGGTACCGATTTTGATTTCGCAATGGTCAGTTGGAGTATGAGCGATATACCTCATCTCCTCAGGGCATAAGTATGTTTGAAAAATGTAATTAGCCATGTAGCATAATTGCTTAGGGTTGAATTATGAGAATCAATTATTGATGATACATTGTCTATTATGTCCTAGTTGGATAAATGATATACATGTTCTTCATATTCCTTATTGAATTAATGACTTGCTTCTTAATCAAGTTATAACTGGAATGAACTGTATAGAGAATACTGCTCTACATAGTCAATCAATGAATTACTTGCTGTTGAATATTTATAATTCTATTGCTCAGTGTTATTCTATTATTTGCAATAACAATGTTTCTGGCAGAGAGTTATATCTCTCGCTGGGACAATTTTCAATTGTCTCACCCCTGTGGGATTCAACTTTTTAGATAGACGTCGAGGAAGAAGAAACCTTTCAGTGGGTGAGCAGCCACAACAACAACAACAACAACAACAAGGATAACAATGATCTTTAGGTGGAGACACTGCCTGTTAGGTTCTATTTATAGAGAGTCCTATGTGTCGTCTCTGTACTCTTAGGTCCTAGGAGTCAGTAGATGGTTTGATATAGATATGAGATTTTTGGCTTGATGCCTCGAGATTTTTGTATACTGCCTATGTACAGTTTAACAGGGTAGTCAATGTTTATGACTCTCGAGATGAGATGATACAGAGATGTACTGATGTATCAGAATGTAAATAACTTACTTTGGTTCTTTATGAAAGAGATTTACAGTTTGTAGATCTCAGTGCAAAAAGTTTTAATTTTTAGTGATTTTCAATAATTCTGTTGCTATTTAATCTTGTTTTCGCAAGACGGTCACCACAACATGTCTCTTCAATGCCTTTGATTTCACCGTTCCATCACTTATCATACACAACCATTCTCATTATTATTCACTAATATAGTACCACATCACCTGTCATAGCATAATATAAGAATTTCTATTGCTACAATCATTGTATAAATCTAACCACTCTATCATAGATATCACAGAGCAAAGTAACATCATCATTTTAGATTCATTTAGTGTGAATCAAGGTTAGAAGGTGATTTTCCACTCACATATTTTTTCACAGATTGTTGATCTAAGTCTGTCTGCTAACTAATCTTGGATCTTAGCTCACACAAACCTAAATTACGTCTTAGGCCTCAATATCTTGTCACAAAATGGTCATCGACAAGAAAACAAGATGAAGAACGTTGGATGGAGGTAGAAGATAAAGAAGTCGATGGTCGGGACCATCGATTTTTCGGATAAAAAAGATCTTCAGATCTAGAAATCGAGGAAAAGAGAAGAGATCGATGCTTAAAACAACTGACCAACCTGAAAACCACTGAAGTTCCTTTGCTTCTGGTGACCAACACCTCCTCTCCTCTGCTCTCCTTCAAATCACCTCCATAATTGCCTTCAACATTGTTGCTCTTCATCTTCTGATGGGCAGAAGATGGAAATGAAACCAAGCTTCTCATTCAATCGATAGTTATTATATATTTACAGAGAACTACTACAAGAAAAATAGGAATTAACTACATTTTATTTAACTACACTTATCATATATGTAGTCATTAACTACCTTTTCTTTACAATGTATAAAAATGTAACAAAATTTGTAGATATTCTTCCCACCTAAAAATTTACATCCTACTTCCAATCCAAATATTCCTCCAAATTTTCTCTCTTCCATTTTTTCTACTTCCTACCTCTGTGATCAGATCCCTAGTCTCTCCTATCTTCATGTTCTTCTCCTCCACCATAGGTTGTGCGCTTAACCATTTTTTCTCCTCCCCCATTTTGTTTCCCTCACATCCTCCCTAGTTGCAATTGTTGGTATGTATGCCCTGAGAGCCAATCATGGGATGATTGGTGGGATACATTAAGATTGATTTGATAAACATCAAAGGCAAGCTTCCAATTCTTTCTAGTTCAGTCATATGAGATAGTGATAGAACAGATTGAATGTCTAGAGAATGACAATACTCAATGACGTATGCTTTCAGGTTAAGGACCTGAACGATGAGATCATACAGATGCTAAGAGTTTGTACATTCTTGTTATGTCCCTAGTCGGATGTCATTGTGGAAGGTAGATAGACAGCAATGACACACAAGACTAGATTGTGGTGTTGGTTGATGACAGAATCTCATTAGTCATGATATAGAGATATCAAACCAAACACATAGGTACTTGTTAGAGAACAAGTGTACCGGACAGACCCACTGTGAGTTTGACACATGGAACCATGACATGGTAGTCACAGTCAGTACTCACAGTGATGGTGGTGAGTGTGATTCTTAGACCTGAAATCACTACACTCAACACATGTCGTTGGGCACACTTTGACATCATCAAACACATGGAACCATGACATGGTAGTCACAGTCAGTACTCACAGTGATGGTGGTGAGTGTGATTCTTAGACCTGAAATCACTACACTCAACACATGTCGTTGGGCACACTTTGACATCATCAAACGCAGTCCTGAAACATGGGTTGTTATAAAGGTGATGATTGGGTGGCTTTGACACATGGGGCTTTTGAGGGGTGAGTGATAGATATGGGATTTGTCCCTCCTGAGGGAGTTTGATATCCAAGGCCACTTGATGAGTAGGATTGAGATAGGCGTGCGCACGCATGTGTGAATCAGTATGTGATATTGATGTCATACATATCTCCTTCAATCTGCTCTGAGATCAAGAAAGTGAATGAATGTTGACAGGATGACTGTTCCATGCCTCGAGTTCATTCGGGATATCAGTGACAAAGGAATTATACATTCACTGTAACACCGTTCACGGATTGTAGGATGAAAGTTGTTCTCCAACTTTCTACTTTCACTTGGGTAGCACTGATGTGTGACTAGGCACCGCTCTTTGCTTGTGAAGTCATAAGTGTTATGGACTTTCACTGCCAACGTGAAATGGACCTGCAGGGTCACACACATAGGATTTAACCTGGAAGAGGAGTTTTGTCCACAAAGCAATGTTTAGATTGATTACTAAAGGAGTTTAGTAGTTCAATTAAACACTCAATCTGTTGATAGCTCAATATCATATGGTTCAAGGTGTTGGACGCATTGATTGGAGTATCGAATTGATTGAAATCGCATTTGACTGATTCTGCACAACCTGTACTCCCAACCGATCGGTTCAAGTGTTGAACCGGTCGGCTGAGGTTGTTGAACCGGTCGGCTCAAGTTTTGAGTCGATCGGCTCAAGCCCAGGGTGAAATGAGCGGTTCAAGTGTTGAACCGATCGGTTCAACTGGTGCAACCGAGCAAGTTGGGAAAGTCAGGTCGGTGAGAATTTTCCTTGCGTTTCACTTGCCCAGTTTGATTGGGAATAGGATTGGTATTCGATACCAATTAGAAACGAAAGAAGGAAAGTCAATCAGGGAACCGAACAGGACCACGAACCGACCGGTTCAGAAGTGAACCGATCGGCTCATGGGTCCCAACCGATCGGTTGGTGCTCCAACCGACCGGTTCAGGTCCCCAACCGACCAGTTCACTTGTGAACCGATCGGTTCAGGTTGCGAGTTGGTTGTTTTTTGTGGAAAATCTCGAACCCTTCTACTCCTGCTTTAGTCCCATATTGCCGGGCACAGAGAACCCTGTCCCATGACCCGCCTATATATATAGGGGTATTGGGGGCTTCTCAGAGCACAACTCAATGCAAGCCGGTTGCTTTGCAAAGTTGTCATTCTCTCTGGTTTTGGTAACCGTGAGAGATCCCGAGCAAGTGCTTCCCGCAAAAGGGAGGTGCAACAAGGGAAGGACAACTACAGTTGCAACTGGTAGCAGGAGAGTGTGTTGGCGACTAGTACGTCAACAGGAGGGTGCGACTCCTTCCACTTCCTTGTGGGACAAGGAGTGTGGAGTTTAAGGTGGTCCGTGTGGACTACTTCAGAGGTGGGATGACACTGCCGCTCAGGAGGACAACTGTCATCCGATAGTCCAGTAGGAGGAGGAGTCGTCAGTCCCAGTGCAACCAGGAGCTGCACAGACGCCATCCAAGACCAGAGTTGAAGACCGCGCATTGCGCGAGGTATTGTCGCCGAGCAAGCCTCGGGACAAGGTATGATTCCACAAACCATCCTTTCCTATTATATAGACGTTGACGCGTTTCCTCGGTATGGGTTGGGGAGAAAATTTTTGTTTCCGCTGCCTTCTCTGTCTCCCCTAAAACCCAACAGTGGTATCAGAGCCACGTCAATTGCTCTATATTTTAGGAATATCGATATGATCGATTTTTGGTTTGTCGCCTTTATTTATTGCATGCGATGCGAATAATATTGGCTTTATGCATGTCCAATCCTAAATCCACAAATCCCAAATTACATATATGATATGTATTATTAATGCACTCGATACGCATCGCCCTTAAACGAGTTTTGTGGTGGATGTGTGTAGCATGATTATGGCCTATAAACCCCTATCTGTGTGTGGTTATTTGTGGTTGCTTGCAACTCGGTCTGCGCACCGATCTTCCCTCTCTTATTCCTGATGTAACTCGAAATAATTCGAGATTCTTTCCTACCTTTTCTCCCCCCGAATGTAACTCGGGGTTTCTTCTTTTAAGCAATGTAATAATAGGATAGATTTTATTTCCTGTTATGTCGAAGACCGGAGGACATCAAGACGACTGCTCAGATGATCGGTTCAAGGCGTGAACCGATCGGCTGACCTTGCAGACGGTCGGTTCAAGGAGTGAACCGATCGGTTGATGACCGGTTCGAGGAACGAGATGAGCGGGTGGCGGACATGATGAGATGCACGACAACCAGGCGAACCGATCGGTTGGAGGAGCCAACCGATCGGCTGGTGGCACCCACATGACCGGCTGGAGAGTACAGATCATTCATGTGATGAGTTGATCAATTCGGATGGCAAGGCACAGAGTTCATCTTGTACAGGTTGCATGTGATGTAGACCTAGATGACCGTGATTCCTCTTGGCTCGAGGAATCACATTAGGATGGCCATAATCATCGCTTTTTATCGTTTGTGCATGTTTTCTGTGGGATATAGCATGTATATGATACGTACTATGTATTGTGGTGATTGGATATGTATATTTATATAAAACCAAATCCCTCATTAAAATATTAAGTTTTAGATGCCTTCCAAATGCGACACACGTGAAAAGCTTGATCGACCAAGTGTGGGCACGCCCAAGTGTGGTGCACCGTCTATCTCGTGGAAGCGTGAAGGATGAATGTGTGGGTCTGCCCAAGCAGGGTGCATGTTCATCGTGTTTTCTTTGGGTCAGACTTAACAGGGTGACCTAGATAGGATCTAGCGCCTTGAGGCATGGAGATGATCATTACAAGGAGTTGTAGATGACATCTTATCAAGAGTTGCATATGATGCAATTGGCAAAAGTTGCCTACCTGAGAGATCTATGTTGTGGGTGACAGCCCAAGCTGGTCCATGACTTAGAGGATTTCAGGATCTTGCCCACTAGAAGGTTGTACGCTGCAATCTTCTGAATTGATGGTGAGGGCTATCAATTTGAACTAAAATAGTGGGAGCGATAATTAATTAAAGGCCTAATTTTATCGTCACCTTTCAAATCAATCAAATAAGTCGAAAAAAAAGTTTTGGACTAAAATTGCACATATTTCCTTTTGTTAAAATAAATGGTTAATGAACAAATCACTTTATTTGCGATTGGTCTTTGAGACCAACAAATTAAATGGGAATAATTCCACGACTGGTTAGGATGATGATGAGAAGTGTTCTCAATCAAAGAGCGAAAGCTCTATGTCCTAGTATACCAGAACCAGATGAACTCGACCCCACCACATCAATGGCTGAAAGTATGCTTATGGAAGCATACTGAGGATGACATTGATGAGGAGTGCTTGATGTTGTGTTCTCTGAACTATGAGTTGCAGAGACAACATGAGACATATGATGTCTCCAAGACACTGTCCTAGTATGTCATGACAGAAGGAGATCTAGTAAGGTATTCACACACTCAATGTGATTGGGTATGTGGAAAACCTGATTAAGAAGGATTCCCTCTGAGCCAAGAGTTGGCTATTGGTATGATACTGCAAATGTTGTGAGAATCATGCAATTCATGATAAGCTACAACATGAACAACTTTGACAAGCGTTGACAGAGTTGTTGGACATGTTGAGGATAGTAGAGGCAAAGATGAAGAAAGACAAACCATAGTCTTTGATGTGATCAAAGAAAAGGTAATTCTTAATGGCAAGGACAAGGGAAAAGCTAAGAAGTGTTCTGATGCTAGCCAGAAATCCAAGCCCTCTTCAGCCTCAAGGCACATGGGGAAAGGGTGTATGAGGGATTGCCCTCTATATCTGGAAGAACAAAAGAAGATGAAGGAGGGGATGGAGATCTCCACCTAAGGTATCATGAAATGAACCGCTTCTTTATCCAAGGTATATGATACCAAGATATGGATATGTCATATATGATATGCAATATCTGCAAAGAAGTGATGGCCTTTGTGAAATGACCAAGAAAGAAGTACCCATCATTGGAGCAAGTGTTGCTGCCATAGATAGGAGTATCTTTCAGTTTATTTCAGCCTAAAAGGGCACAGAATAGAGTTGAGAACTGCTATTTCATATATTGCCAATAGATAGAAACACTTTATTATTGCATATTGTATGACAATGATGGCAATTAATAAAGTTGATGTTACAATCTTGAAGATATGATCTTTGTGGCAATGTCTTGCTTATCTTGTGGTATTTGATATGCATAAGATAAAATGATACCTAAAAGTTATAGATAACTCAAACAATGAAATTAGCATTAATCATGAGAAATTCATTTCTAGTTTCCATATGATGGATAAATCTAGACTCTTTTTGGTTAGAGAACCAGTAAGAGACATGAATATCTTGGACATGATTAATCAATCTTCACTAATATAGTGGGAGAGTGATTATCCTATTAGGTATAATACATGTGATGTATTTACATACCTATTGGAACAAATGCTAATACTTCAAATGGTGTTTAGAGAAATACCAATATGAATATCTTGAAGTGTTCAAGATTATCATAGATGAAGTACAAATTTGGTAAAGTATTAATTCTTGACGAGATCAATGAATGAAATACTTGGACCAAATGTTTGAGATCCTTATGAGTGATTATGATAGTGTATCATAGTGAACTCATGATTAAGGCATGGTGATGTCTAAATCAAGAAGGAATCATACTATAAGGAGTTAGAGAATGATTATTGAATAACTAAATTCTTCTTAATAAAAGAATACCCCACACTAATAAAGGAAATTAAGAATCACAAGGGTTGTGAGTTCTTATATCCTTAACAGATACACCTCAATTATCTATGTGATGAGTTGTTCATGTGATGAGTCAACTATCTAGATGAATATGAGGAACCGAATCTTGAGTTATGGTTTATAACCATTACATCCTAAATGACTTCCATGTGAGCCATAAGGTATGACCTTGATGGTAGCATTCATTGGATCATATCCATAAGTGCAAATGAGTCTTAAGTGTTAAGACACATGGATAACATTTTGAGAAGGATGATGCTTGTTGATTGCAACTTAATGACTAAGACATTTGGCATATGGATACTAAAACCGCATTCCTATGAGGAATAAAACCAGGATGTGTACGTGACACAGCCTATAAGGTTTATGAATCCACTAATGTAAATGAAGTCTATAAGTTACAATGGACTAATCAATGTGATTGATTGAGTACAAGCAACTCAGAATTGGATCTTTACTTTGATGATATAGTCAAAGGGTTTGACTGATATGTCAAAGATAAAGAAGGGATCTGTGATTTAGTGGGAGCGTATTCACATTCCACATATTGATGTGAAATGGAAATGTTCTAGATTGGAAATCCAAAAGTGGAAATTATCATTAAGGAAGATAGAGATGTTTCCTATATGATAGGAATAGAGATCTATAGAGATAGTTCTCGACAAATCTCTTGACCTGGAAAAGAGAGAGCATACATTGGCAATCTGTACTGAAGGGTTCAGTATGCACAGATTCAGTGGGAGAAAACTTGTCCATGTTATATGGATATTAGTATCCCAAGGCCAAGTGTCCAATTCTTATGAAGAATGGGAACACTAAGAATAGATATGGATCTATCATGTATGTAATCATCCCATTGTCTTGCATGTATGACATGGCAAGAATAAAATGCATTCATCATCTTGTATGTAGGACATGGCAATATGATGTGCTCATCCTGATAACTCGTATGTGGGACATGACGAGTGGATGTCTGTCTACTTCCAGTAAGGGTTACTGGAATACCATGAGAACTTGATAAGTTCTTGTGAAGTGCTAGTTCTATGGAGATAAGAAAGAGTTCGATGTAAAGAGTTACATTGATGCGAACTTCCGAAAAGACAGAGAATTAATCGCAAGATATACATAAGATGTATAAAAGTGAAAGTTTGTTGATAATTGGAAGTGTTCCAATAAAACCATTTAAAAGGGAAATGCCGAGTATCTGTGTGTTAGAGAACAGCAGTGGATACTATATGGATATGAAGGTTCATGAGATGAACTTATATTCCACTCATTGATGACAAGTCTGGAATCCTTGATCATGCAATGTGGCTAAAGGTTAGCAAAGGAATACTAGATCGCATATTACGGCAACTCCATCTCATACGTGCGACATACAGTGAAGAGATGAGAGACATGTGATTTATACTGACTTTGGCAAGGTGTTGCCATTACTCACTATGTTGGCACTAGAGAACAGTGACATGTGGGACATGTTTGAAAATCACTATGAATATGATTCAAGGGTGATTGGCTCGCAGTGCAAGTGGGAGTCTGTTGGTATGTATGCCCTGAGAGCCAATCATGGGATGATTGGTGGGATACATTAAGATTGATTTGATTAACATCAAAGGCAAGCTTCCAATTCTTTCTAGTTCAGTCATATGAGATAGTGATAGAACAGATTGAATGTCTAGAGAATGACAGTACTCAATGACGTATGCTTTCAGGTTAAGGACCTGAACGATGAGTTCATACGGATGCTAAGAGTTTGTACATTCTTGTTATGTCCCTAGTCAGATGTCATTGTGGAAGGTAGATAGACAACAATGACACACAAGACTAGATTGTGGTGTTGGTTGATGACAGAATCTCATTAGTCATGATATAGAGATATCAAACCAAACACATAGGTACTTGTTAGAGAACAAGTGTACCGGACAGACCCACTGTGAGTTTGACACATGGAACCATGACATGGTAGTCACAGTCAGTACTCACAGTGATGGTGGTGAGTGTGATTCTTAGACCTGAAATCACTACACTCAACACATGTCGTTGGGCACACTTTGACATCATCAAACGCAGTCCTGAAACATGGGTTGTTATAAAGGTGATGATTGGGTGGCTTTGACACATGGGGCTTTTGAGGGGTGAGTGATAGATATGGGATTTGTCCCTCCTGAGGGAGTTTGATATCCAAGGCCACTTGATGAGTAGGATTGAGATAGGCGTGCACACACATGTGTGAATCAGTATGTGATATTGATATCATACATATCTCCTTCAATCTGCTCTGAGATCAAGAAAGTGAATGAACGTTGATAGGATGACTGTTCCATGCCTCGAGTTCATTCGGGATATCAGTGACAAAGGAATTATACATTCACTGTAACACCATTCACGGATTGTAGGATGAAAGTTGTTCTCCAACTTTCTACTTTTACTTGGGTAGCACTGATGTGTGACTAGGCACCGCTCTTTGCTTGTGAAGTCATAAGTGTTATGGACTTTCACTGCCAACGTGAAATGGACCTGCAGGGTCACACACATAGGATTTAACCTGGAAGAGGAGTTTTGTCCACAAAGCAATGTTTAGATTGATTACTAAAGGAGTTTAGTAGTTCAATTAAACACTCAATCTGTTGATAGCTCAATATCATATGGTTCAAGGTGTTGGACGCATTGATTGGAGTATCGAATTGATTGAAATCGCATTTGACTGATTCTGCACAACCTGTACTCCCAACCGATCGGTTCAAGTGTTGAACTGGTCGGCTGAGGTTGTTGAACCGATCGGCTCAAGTGTTGAGTCGATCGGCTCAAGCCCAGGGTGAAACGAGCGGTTCAAGTGTTGAACCGATCGGTTCAACTGGTGCAACCGAGCAAGTTGGGAAAGTCAGGTCGGTGAGAATTTTCCTTGCGTTTCACTTGCCCAATTTGATTGGGAATAGGATTGGTATTCGATACCAATTAGAAATGAAAGAAGGAAAGTCAATCAGGGAACCGAACAGGACCACGAACCGACCGGTTCAGAAGTGAACCGATCGGCTCATGGGTCCCAACCGATCGGTTGGTGCTCCAACCGACCGGTTCAGGTCCCCAACCGACCGGTTCACTTGTGAACCGATCGGTTCAGGTTGCGAGTTGGTTGCTTTTTGTGGAAAATCTCGAACCCTTCTACTCCTGCTTTAGTCCCATATTGCCGGGCACAGAGAACCCTGTCCCATGACCCGCCTATATATATAGGGGTATTGGGGGCTTCTCAGAGCACAACTCAATGCAAGCCGGTTGCTTTGCGAAGTTATCGTTCTCTCTGGTTTTGGTAACCGTGAGAGATCCCGAGCAAGTACTTCCCACAAAAGGGAGGTGCAGCAAGGTAAGGACAACTGTAGTTGCAACTGGTAGTAGGAGAGTGTGTTGGCGACTAGTACGTCAACAGGAGGGTGAGACTCCTTCCACTTCCTTGTGGGACAAGGAGTGTGGAGTTCCAGGTGGTCCGTGTGGACTACTTCAGAGGCGGGAGGACACTGCCACTCAGGAGGACAACTGTCATCCGACAGTCCGGTAGGAGGAGGAGTCGTCAGTCCCGGTGCGACCAGGAGCTGCACAGACACCGTCCAAGACCGGAGTTGAAGACCGAGCATTGCGCGAGGTATTGTCGCCGAGCAAGCCTCGGGACAAGGTATGATTCCACAAACCATCCTTTCCTATTATATAGACGTTGACGCGTTTCCTCGGTATGGGTTGGGGAGAAAATTTTTGTTTCTGCTGCCTTCTCTGTCTCCCCTAAAACTCAACAGCAATCTCTGTTACCCTTAATACACCTCTTTCCTTCTCTACTCTAGTTTCCCTTACTACCGACAATTGTAGCTATGAGGGTTGCAACTCTGAAGGAGAGGGAAAAACTTTTTTGTGAGTTAAAAATGGAAGAGGTTGACAAGTTCATTTATGGTAGTGGATTGGGCAAACAACTACGTCTCATTTGCTTTGATGTGTCTTTTGCCCTATTTTTAATCTCTATTCTCTATCACACGACTTCACATGTAACATGTATTTCTCATCTTTTACATTCCATTTGTGTTTGAACACGTGTCTCACTATCTCCTATACTTTCCCACTCCCCTTTCCTTTACAAAATCCAAAATCTTAATCTCCTTACCTCCTTTGCAGTCACAATTTCCCCATCTTCAACCCTCAAGTCCAATTGTTTTCCCTAGTTTACCTGTAACTTCTCCCACTTCTTAGATTTTGACATTGTCTGACCACATCATTTTCCATGAGAGAATTTTCCTCATCCTATGGATCATCTACCATGAATCTCTTCAGTGAGGCAGAGAAGCCATAGGAGGCGATGTGTTTCCTAAACAATATTAAAGGAAAAAAGCCATGTCCTATGTTTATATGTTAGAAAAGAATCAAAGAAGCCCAAGTTGTCCACTTCCACATGTACTTGGCCATAAAGTTCAAGGAGTACCCATGAGACATTTGTATGTTTTATTCTTATTTTTCCTATATGTGTTTATTTTTGTTATTATATTATATACTCGTACATAGGGAACACAACGGATACCATGATTTCATTTTTAACATTTTCCTCATGATGCAGTTGTCATGCATCAACCGTTGCAATGACACATTTTGGTAGTAGATTGATTAAGACCACACCATATCCAAAATAAAAGCCAACGTATTCTTTTATGCATAAAATCAATATGGCTACCACGGCTTATTAATTTCCTATTGGTTTCCATCGCTTATTGATTCTGAGCTTTAATATCTAGTATTCTTATTGATGTATTGTGATTGTGACACTGACACTCACGAGGCTAAGATCAATGATTTATAATCTTAAGACTTTTTTGTGTTGAAATTCACAACTTCCTTTTGTTCTATTGTCATACTCTATGTTGCTCCATAAAATAGTTGTTTCTTTATATAATGGGGCTGCTTGATATTTACTTTGAAAGTTCAATTGCAGATTATTGTTGTAAAATTACGATGTCCTTTTTTATTAAAATAAAGTGTTCCTAAATATGTGTATAACACTAAATAGATAAGGATTGAAGGTGATTAACATGATCAAAATTATATAGTTTTCAGACTATATGGGGGTGATTAACAATTCATAGTAACTCATTTGCATATTAATATTTCTTAAGTATACAAAACACTACCTTATTCCATGATTTGACTCCTATGTTTGAATATAGAAGCAAAAATATGAACCATTATATTGATTTGTATCCCATGATTGAATACATAAGCAAAAATATGAATCACTATCTATAATACATGAATAAATATGTGGAGGTTATTTGTAGATGTGACAATTTGTGATATACTTATTTGTTAATTACATATTATAGATAGACCACGATTCAAATGTTTTACACAAGCATTATAATAGCGACTAGAATATTGCCTGTTTTACTTCTGAATAGGGCCTTTGGATTTAAGAAAAGTAGTTAGTTAAACTTACGTTGGAGCACCATTGATCCTCTACTGAGTGATCACCAAGGAGTAATTGTCAGACTTCATTATAAGGCTTCTGACCAAATGAAGAGAGGATGTTCCTCATATCAATTGTTAACTATCAAGCAGCTCATAAGTGCAGAAACTATTTAGTATTAAATTTTGATGGTGTAAGCACTGAGTACACTCTATTTATTATGGCATTTGTCTTCTAATCTCACAACTTTACATCTATCTTAGTTGACTAAGAAAGCTACTCCATAGCTCAAAGCCAATGTTTCCCCTGTGCCCCCTTCACTAATCATGGCCCTATAAAGACTATATATTGATGCTACATTTTTACCTGATAAAAGGTGAACTTAGGTGTTTTAGTCAAGAACCACCACAAAAACATCTTCCTGATGGCAGAAGTAACAAACCTGAGACTTGGAGATTTCTTTACAACATAAACAATTTGTGTTTCCATAGACTGCAGGTGGCTAGGCAAAAAAGACTTGATATTATCAAAGTGCTTTCTGATGCCAAGTATGTAGTTGAAAAAAATTCTTGTGTGGAGCTAGATGTGAAAGCCCAACTGTGATGAATTTTGAAGAGATCGATGCTCTTTCAATGAGATTTACCCCATCAGTGTTGTCACACACACCATTAGAGGGCCACCAAGAAGCTTACACTCCTATTTTGGTTTGTCTTTCTTACAAACTTGCTGGTTATGATTCATGTAGTTAGTAATAAAGTTCTTATAGCGTTATATTTTTAGTCAATTCTTGGTTCCCCTTGATTGAAAATAACATGATCGCAGAAACTCTATATTGAAAAACAATTGGTCACAAATTCATCTAGTTCAACTTTGTTAGATGTTGGTTGAGTTGTTAAAACATCAGTGCAAAATATTGATCTGTAATGTCTAGTATTATATCCTTCAACTGACTGACAAACTAGGCATCATTAGTGTATTTGCAGTACAATATTGAATGCTTTAGCCTTTATTGACTCGTACTGTTATGACCAAATACACTGTGATGCTTCTTCATTACCATGTCTCTCAAATAAGCACATTTGGTTGTCATACTCCAAGTTCTCCCCGTCCAAAAAAATCACTAAGCCCCGCTGCCCATATCCATTCTATATCATTCTTCAAATTCAGCCTCAATGTTCCTATGTCTTTTTGTTGTTAATAGATAGATCTTTGAGATTTGGAATACATTATATCATTCTTTTAGTTTCAACTTTTCTTCTTTAAACATACCTTCAGCCTCTTTTTCTACTGCCTAAAATTATTCTACACAATATTTAGAGATTGTGTCTCTTATGTAACATATTTTTCCATGTTTCAAAGAATGATAGAAATAACATTTTAGTGTCTACCTTCCAGATTTGCTGATTAGTTCTGGATGATAGTGTAAATTTCTTGTTCAGATTGGAATTTTTTGGCACAATTGTACACTTAAATTTGATAATACATAATGTCACTTTGAGTCTTCCTCATTATTATCTTTCTCACTAAATATTTCCTATTGGTACATTGAGTATTACTCTTATTGATGCGCTAATATTGGTTTTGTCAACTAAGGTGATAGGGCTTGTGGACATAATGTACAGAGATCTTTCTATTTGTAGTGATATGGAAATTATTATAATTTGTTTGTCTAGTATTTGTAAAAGTAAAATACTTTTCTTGATTCCCATTTCTTGCATCATTCTCATTGCTCATGTTGCTCTATACTTGTACACATTGATGAACCAATAATACAGTTATTGTTGGTGGGCATATAAAAGAATCCCTCACGAGGTGTTTGTACCATGAAAAGGGTCCATCTCTACCTCTGTCCTAGAAGGTACATTTCAAACATTTGAGAAGCTATTGCTACTCCCAAATTTTCCTCCATTAATTATTGTGGGCTTGTTTGGTTTGCTATATGTTTCTGTTTTACTTCATGTAGTTTATTATTGTGAAAGTCTAGTTTTGATTGGTGCTCACATGGCCATATATTGTAACCTCTCTTTGACACTTCAATAGAATGCACAATAGACAAATTATGCATATGATGTTATATATGTGAAGAGCTTCTGTAGAGGTATTGTTAGATATCATAGCACTGGAAGGTGTCATTCATTCCTACATCATTTTTGGTTCAAATCTTTTGAATAAATATGCAAATAAGAAATGTAAATTGCAACTCTTATTTTCAGACTAATAGTGCATCTGATTAACTTGAAATTTCTATGTAACTACAATATAATTGAACAATCACATTAGTATAGAAAATCTGGCTAGTACCAAAGCTTTTTGTTTGTTTGTGCAAGCCCGGTGTTATTAGCAGATGGCTAGATAGTGCTTCTATATATATTTTTCATCCTTGAGATGGTATTGTGGTGATGTATATGTCATCTTGAATGTTTTTGGTTTGGGGCTATTGGTGACTATGCAATCAGTGCCTACTGTAATCTTTTGATGCATTTTTGAAAGATTAATGATGGTATGGCATGTTTGAAGAAACATTTTCTAGAAGTTCCTTGATGTTCCAATCCTTTTCCTGGAGGCTCCTATTGTACATGATCTTTAGTAGTCATGGTGAGGGGGTTACTCTTTGCAATGAGATTATGGTATGGGGGATTAATGCTCTTTCCAGTTAGATCATGCTTTTTGCAAAAGGTTCATGCTGCAGTTTGGTCTGACAAAGTATGGACCAATATGTGTTTATTTTTTTCATTTGCCTTGTAGAGAGAGAGAGTAGTCTGTGCTCTTGCAGACTAGTGTCTTCCTTATCCGCATTGATGGAGGGTTTTTTTACAACCTTCAACCATATGGTATACGATGTAAAGATACAACATTATAGAAATACAAAAAGGGGGTAGGAACATGCTTTTGGATTAAAAATATTATACAAAGTTATTCACATAACAAAATTGAATACAAATGAATAATAATGTCTTGTTTTTGTATAACTATACCATATCTGCTGATTCACATGAATTTAAATTGTTATGAGTGATATGTTTTGAATTTGCCTATGCTTTTTGTCATTTGCATGGCGTCATAAGGGAATGCTTTTATTTTAGGATTCTATAAGGCAATTCGTGACAATGTGGATATATATTTTGTAGGCTTAGGTCCTCTGTTCCTTTTACAATGATTTGATTTTTGGCCTCAAGTGATGGTTAACACTTCTGGGAGTTGGGATAACCAACCTTTGTGTGTTCTCCAATGTTTAAAACCCCTATTTTGTGCATGCACACAATAAGGTACATTTCTACCACTCTTATTGCCTTATTTTGGTCACTTTGTAACTTGTCATATAAATATAGACTCACTCCTTATAGTATACAATTAAAAAGAGAGACATCTACATAATATGTTGCATTTTCTATTTTTCTAACACCCAAAATGAATATGCAGATTCTCTTGATCAACAAGATCCTCAATGCAGTGACCAAGCTTCAGATTGCACAACTTCTCACAGAGGCATTTGTCGTAAAGCTCCTTAAAAACACTCCCTTTGTAACATTTGAGAAGAGTTAAGGTGTCATATCTAACTAACCAAATAGTAAGAGATGTTGTGGTTGACAAATACTAGCATTTCTTTACAATAAATGTGCTTCTGATTTGATGTCAGATTTGCCATTTTTATTTAACTATAATTTTCAGGTCATTCCCGGTGTTGGTGCACAAGATTTACTTATGCATGGAAGATATAAGAGGAACTCATCAATACATCAACTCTTATACAATGTTCTAAAAGAATTGATTTGTTTTCAAATTTAATTTAGGGGTAGACATGATATGCTTTTTATGGAAAACTACAGAAGAAATGGATGTAACAAACTTTTCCTATTCAAGGAATGTGAGAGTGGCATACCAGATGAAACAATCAATGATGAGAGGAGGTTAAAAATGTTTTTTGTGTTCATCCATCTAATATTTGTTGTGTTTTCCCCTTTTGTGTTGTGATATCCATGTATGAAGTAACCAATGTTTGCTTGTGCTCAACATGCTCAGAAGCAAGGGTATGCTCTTGGTAGATCTATTGATTTCACCAAGTTTAATGGATTAGTTGGACATGTTGACCTAGTTACTTCAAGGCAAAAATGTCTTTGTGTGTATGCATATAATAAGGGTGATATGATGCGTGTAGGAGATGACTCAGAATAGTAAGTCCTTTTGTCTATGGTTGGCATTTTCTTATTGGAATGTGGTACAATACATTAAATTGATGGTTTTTCTAATTTGGATTGTTTTATTATGACAAATGTATGAAGTTAAAAAACCCACATGTGAAGTACATGGCCCATTGGTGACTCTTACACTCGATTTTGATAGTAAGTACCTAGGATCCTATATAACTATGTTATGCATCAAGACAATGTCTTTTTCACTAGGTATTGGTGGATTCTAGATCTCCTTGACAATGTATGACACAACATAGGGTATAGGCTATCCCTTATCCATAATAAAATAATCATTCCATAAAACCATTGAAATATTAAGAAGTTGACTGTGTTGACAATTTTTGATGATAGAACGCCAGACAACATTATTGACATTTCGGTTGACCTTAGGCCTAACTAAGGGAATCCAATAGTTAGACAAGAATTCATGTTGGTACTTGAAGTCTAAAATGATGATGTTTATTTTATCTAATTTAGGTGTTCCTATTACGATCAAACTTATAATAATAGAAGTAGTGTTATTCTTTCAACAATTGCCTTAACAATTTCTTCTACTAATAACTTTTTTGTCCATGTTTGCTTCTTTCTAATTTCTTCTATTAGATAATATTGAAAAGTAATCTATGATGCCATCTTACTCTAAGTTAGTTCCCAATACTATTATATTTTTTGTGTGCATTGGTTTTATTCTCTATTTGTACATATATATATTATAATGAAAGAGATGTTTTCTTCAAGAGTGGACAATGTGATAGCTTTTGTATGTCTATTTCAATCTAACTAGTCCTCATCCTCAATTTGATTTTTTGATGATGGCTCAGAAATTTCATTTGATCTCTGGGTTATGCTCTAGACAAGCTTCAATTTTCTACAACATATATTTCCCAATGCATCCTTGCTTGCATTTCATAGGCCATGACCACATAAAACCTTTTGACTCAATCAATGAAGTGAAGATGTCATATACTTCAGTTTTGGAGCCTTGCACGAAATAGAAGGATCATGGGATCACATTTTCGAATGTTACATCATTAGTTGTGGCCTCATTCTTTGTAGTTTCTAAAGATGACATACACTTTTGTCCTAGTTGTGCTGATCTTAGCTTGCATGTGTTGGCTAGTTGTATGTATGAGCTATTGTGCATGCTCTGAGTTTGGTTTCAATTGTAGTTATGACTAAAGAATATGTGCTTGCCATGGAATGATGACTTCATGAATTAGGTAAATGTTTCTTCTTAGTCTATTCAAGATCTAGTTCATAGCTTGGTAAATGGGCCTTAAGATCCTTTCTTCTATCCAGAACGTGTGGTAATGCTGGCATATGGTCCTTCAATAATTTTGATTGGTACTAGCCACTAGAATCCATCTTCTAGTTTTCATAGGCTCTATTCAATGCCATCGAATGCTTATATGTTTCTGATTTTGTTCCCAAATAGACCTACTCTTCTATTTGGACTCTGGATTTTGGAGTTGCAAGCCTATTTCTTCTCATGCTAAGAATTTGGCTACTTCCTCACTTATCTAGCAATCAATCTTTTAATGGCCTTCAAACAATTCTTAGCAAGATTCCCCATCAAATATCTATGGCCTATTTATTTCTCTTATAAGAATTTTTTGGTTTGAATACATTGGATTTGAGTGTACACCAGAAGATTGCTCACTATTTGTTGCTTTGGTTCTAGTGTTCTTATCTAATCTTTAGGTTTTGATTTTTGGAGCTTCTCTTATCCAGTTTCTTGATTTCTTCTTGAATATCTAAAGTTTGTGCTTGTTTTTTGTTCTTTACATCAATAACATTACTTTTGGTTGATTAATAATTTTTCAGTCAGTTGTAGGTTTGTAAATGCCTAGTATGAGCAAAGATGATCCTCTATTCCAACAATTACAGACAATTATTGTTGCCCTCATGGACACATGAATTCTTGAGGATCAACTCTACACTGGAGGGTAAACAAAGAATTAATCACTATATGGATTGCTCTTTTGATTTCACAATCATGTATGTCTAATTGATATTTTTTTGATCCTACCTAACTTGTAGAATGATTGGGGCCGTAGTGATCATCATTCGATTGTATTTTGTTATATGGGGAAAGAGCAAGGAAGCACAGTGTGTTATTGTAGAGCAGAAAGGAGCTCACCTAAGGAAGCCTCTCCTTCATTGCAGTAGTAGGGAACATGATGTCGGATCACCTGCTTAGCAACTGGCATGCCAATACATAAACAATGTAAGGAGTCAATAGCGTTCCTTGGTGATCTGCTAGGACCTAGATCTCAACATCAAGTCCCTTTCACAAGACATTTTCAGGGAGCTGGAGACGCTTAGTGAGGAATATGTTTGGGTATAAGTGAATAATGGTACACATTTGTGTAGAGGTGAACAAGTTGGTGTAAGATTGATGAGGTTTGTATGCAAAATGCATCATTTATTCTTTTTGCCTTTATCTATTCTTAGTATTGTATAGATAGTATACTCATTTTGTGTGATGTTGAATTTGTTGAGTCTTGTAGGTGGACTTATTCTATTTTCTTCAGTGTCTTGCATCATCGAAACTTGTCAGTGTCCTATCTTTTATTGGAAAGATTGATGAATAAATGTGCTTAATGTGATCTACCTTTAGATGGCCTAAGATATTTGTTCTTTGACTTGAATATGCTTTATCTCTACTTTTCTACTTCAGTGGTATCTAGTCTAATGATATGAAATTCGAATCTGATCCTATGGGTCCCGATCCAAATGACAAATGCATGATGATTTTGATTTCAAGCTTCTTGAAAAAGTTTAGAGAGCCAGAGTAGAACACGGGGTAAAACTTTGAGAGTGATGTAAACTTATATTCTAATGGGGGCCATTGTATACATATATCTTCTTTACATGTTGCAAAACTAGGGCAAGCTTTATGTCCTCCCCATGTGTACTCATTGTTTCAATATAAACAAAAGTATGATTATTGACATCACAACCACAACTTGATCTGAATCAATATTGAATTTTTCTTATTCTTAGAAAATACTTTTGTGTTGATAGTTTAATAATTGCATACATAATCTAACTACATATCCATGCATGTGTATTACATGATGTCTCTCACTATACACTAACTACAATTACAAGTATAGTAAGTGCTAATTTTTGTTACACAAACTATATATACAATTGTAAAAAATGTCACTTCCCCCTACAAATCATAGCTACAAGTATAATTGTAGTCATATATTTAATTACAATTGCAACTACATTTTTATGTGTATGTACATTTTTACCTATAATTAGGATTACATATGCATTTGTAGCTAGATGAATATCTAACTATAATTTTGAAAAGTGTAGCAAAAACAATTATCTGCATGGGTACTAGCTTCATATTCTAAATGAAAGGATAAATGTAGCTAAAGCTTTTAGATACAAAATTTGGGATTTTCACTATAATTTTTTGTAGTTAAAGACCATTTTTTGTAGTGAACTAAGTCTCACACTATTCCTCAAGCTAGGTTGCACACATGGACACCATAAGTTGTTTAAGCCCTTGATTAGTGCCAACCATTGCTTGTCACTTCCCTCTATCAAGACATCGGTTCTTGTCTATAGTGTAGCCATTGTTTCTACTCGCCCTCGACAAACCATTGTTTGATGCATCTGCCAAACCATCGGTAGACACCATCGAGTCCTACCTTTGGTTGAAAACCAGTCAATTCATTGGAAAGCACTCTCTTGAGAAACCATCACTTCTTGGTCTCCAAGAAAAACCATAAGTTCTTATGTTACTCTGCTAAACCATCAAAAGGCAGTTCTTCAGCTAAAACCATCAATTTGCAATCTTCATGAATTCATTGAATCAAAACCATTGTTCTATTTATAAGGTGAAACCATCACTTTTTAACCATCAGTTTAGTATCCAATGAATGAATCATTTGTCCAACTCCTCTTCTTGATTTATCAGTAGTTAAACCTAATCAATACTTGGTTTGCAACCATCAACTCATACCCATCAAATATGTCAACTGATGGTAAGTATGTAAGAGACTTACAAAGGCTGTAACTTGTGCATTAAAACTCATATTTGATTCATTCTTATTTCTATAGTTTCATATTTGAATCCTCTTCATATTAGTATCAAAATATAATTAATTTCAACTAGTTAAATTCTCAAGATAATTAAACATTAACAAACATAATTATAACTACGATTGTACTTAACTCTTTAATTACTTACTAATGTTGGTACGGGTTGTAACAATCTCCCCCTCTAATAAAAATTTTGTCTCAAAATTTCTAGAAGAGAAAAGGATACTTGTTATGCTTCTTAGTTTCTAGATCCCATGTGGATTCTTCTATATCATGGTTTCTCCAAAGAACTTCCACTAAAGCCATCTCTCTCATCTTAAGCTTTTGAATTCTATAATCAGAATTGGATATGTCATTCAACGTAGGAGATATCCATTATTAACTATATATGATCTGAATCTAGGATCTTCTCTGTACATGGGTGAGACTTCTTTAACATAGATACATGAAATACATCGTGTAGATTAGCTAACTCAGAGGTAGCTCAATCTTGTATGCTACAGGGCCAATCCTCTATATAATTGGATAAGGAACCATATATCTAGGAGTTATTCTACTCGCTTCCCAAATTTCAGCATGCCTTTCCATGGTGAAAATTTCAAATAAACCTCATCCCTAACTTCGAACTAAAGTGGTATGTGCCTTTTCTCTACATAACTTTTCTGTCTGTCTTTTGCAACTTTCAACTATTGTTTGATCATAGATATATTTTCTATTGTCTCTTATACAAATTTTGGTCCTCAAATCTTCCTCTCTCCTACTTCATATCAACAGATAGATGATCTACACTTTCTCCCATATAGAGCTTCATAAAGAGCCATGCTTAGATTGGAATGATAACTATTGTTATAGACAAACTTCATAAGACTAAGGTGATTATCTCAACTGCCAATAAACTAACAAACACATGCCCTTAACATGTATTCTAAGGTTGAATGGACCGTTCTAACAATCCATCTATATGAGGGTGGAACATTGTGCTAAATTTCAACTTGGTTCCCAAAGATTGATGCAACTAGTTCCAAAATTTGGATGTGAACTTGGGATCTTTGTCAGATTTTATAGAAATTGGTATTCCAAGTAATCTGAATATCTCATATATGTAGACTTTGGCTAACTTTGGCATATCCCATGTTGTCTTAACTGGTATAAAGTGATAAGACTTAGTCATTCTATCAGTATTACTCATACAGAGTCCAAACCGCTTGGTGTCTTATGTAATTCAACCACTAATTCGATAGTAATATGCTCCCACTTCCATTCAGGGATAGGAAGTGATTATGAAGTCCCTGATGGCTTTTAATGTTCATCCTTGACTTGTTGACATACACCACATTTAGTTACATACTCAACTACACCCTTCTTCATACCTGACCACCAATATAGTTCTTTGAGATTTTTGTACATCTTGGTGTTTTCAGGATGCATGGCATACATAGAAGAGTGTGTTTCCTCAAGAATATAAATCCTTAATTCTGGATTACTAGGTACACATAGTCCATCCTATTGGTACAACATCCCATTATCTATATATTTGAATTCTATTCTCTTCCCTTCTGTCATATGGTGCATGATCTGTTGTAATTCTTTCTCACTCTGTTGAAGCTCCTTGATCTGATCATAAAATGTAGGTTTGATATGGATTTGTTGAATGAGTCAACCTTGTCCAGACACATTCAAATCCATGTTCATCTCCCTCATTTGGACTAATACATCTCTCTTTCAGGCATTCCATGGAAAACATTCCTACAAACAATGTTGACTTCCTACTCAAAGCATCTGCTACTACATTGGCCTTCTCAGGGTGGTAATCAATGGTGACATCATAATGTTTTATAAGCTCCAACCATATACTTGTCTCAAGTTGATATCTTTATGGGTGAAAATGCACTTGAGACTCTTATGATTGGTAAAGACTTGACATGAATCATCATAGAGATAATAATGCCATGTCTTAAAGGCATGAACTACTATTGCTAATTCAAGATCATGTGTAGGATAATTTTCTTCATTCTTCTTAAGCTGTCGAGAAGCATACACCACTAACTCCCCTTCTTGTATGAGTACACATCCCAAACCTCTTATGGATGCATCATAGAAAATTACATAACCCTTATCTTCTTATGGCAAGATCAAGATATGTGTTGTGGTTAACTTTTTCTTTAAAGTTTGAAAACTCTTCTCACATGATTCAAACCAAAAGAAAGGTACATCCTTCCTTGTTAAGCATGTAAGTGGTGTTGATAAAGAACTAATATTTCTTACAAATATCCTATAATAACCAATCAACCCTAAGAAACTACTGATCTCAGTAGGATTTGTAGGTTGCTTTGACTAAAGAATAAATTCCACTTTCTTGGAGTCCACGCTAACTCCTTATCCTGATATGACATGTCCAAGGAATTAAACTTCAGCCATCCATAACTCACATTTGCCAAACTTAGCATACAACCGATGTTGTCTCAAGAACTGCAAAACCATCCTCAGGTGTTCCTCGTGTTGTTCTACATTTATAAAATATATAAGAATGTCATTGAAAAGAAGCATCTTGTATCTCTCCCCCTACCACGCTGTCCACTGCTGGTGCTAGAAACTCCCCCTCTAGAGCCTGAAGCCACTGAAGAACTTGCCCCTTTAACTGGGCCTCTCTCTAAGGAGTCTGAAACTGTGATAGTAAAGAGGCAGGTTCACCCCCGTACTAAAAAAATTTAAAGAATAAAACATCCATTCCAAACACACTCAAAGGTATGCTAGAATAGGTGCAAAATTTTCAAACTTAAATTAATGGTATTCTAAACAACCAAAGTATAACAACGGAATAAAAATAACGACTATATTCAATTTTCATAAAAGATTACAAAAGTACATCAAAATATCCCATAAGGGTTTACATGTATGATACAACATAAGGATCTAAGTAGAGGGAAATCTAAACCATAAAAACTTTGTATCCAAGCTTTAACTCCTTAAGCTAGTCCAAAATTTCATACCTTATCATCCAAGTCCTTCACCTAGGGTTGGAAGCATACTCCAGTAAGAAGAGAAAATAGATGACATCAACAAAGGCTGGTATGTGCATACTAAATAGGAAACTAAGCCATATATGGAATAAAGGATATCAAATATAAAAGGCTTCCCATAGAAAGGATAAGGACCACCCAAATGGGTATCAATAGAAAAGGAATTGAAATCATATGATAACAAAAGAATACTTGCCATTAATAAAGATTGTGCCACACAAGCACATGTAAAGAATTAGGGCACACACCCCATATCATCAACCTGCATGCATGTGAGATAAACACAGCCCTAGAACAATATAAACATAAAGGCGGGCAAGTCTCATAAACTTGAAACCTGAGAGAGAAAGGAATACTACCAATCCCCCAAATATATAAAACATGGGCCAAGAATCACACATCTTGTCCTGGGTATGAGGTTCCTTTCCATCCCAAAAGAGCAGCAATATCACATCTGCTCGGCAGGAAATAACACATCTGCCATAAAAACCAATGAAATTACACTACTCTAGTGCTACTAAAATACATAGCATGTTAAATGTAGAGGAAAGTAGAAAGTATAGTCAGAATATATAAACTAGTCACCACATAAGTGACCAACATATACATCCACCTCATAAGTAGGCAAAAGACATCACATGCCATCTTTTAGAGTTCCATCATGCACAAAGCATAAGATAAGAGTTCAAAAGAATATCCATGATCACATGATCAATATCAAATAAGGTAGTTCACATGAACCATGATTTTCAAAAGAAAAGACATTGTGTATAGGCTAATGTCCATAGGACAAAGAGAATGAATAATCATAAGTGAATTGCTCAACATAGAAGAATATGGGATATATCATACCTCTACTTCACAGTCTAAACAGTCCAAGTTAGTCCTAGATCCAAGCCTAGGCCTCCAAAGAACCTCTAGGGAAGGTTGATAGGTCCAATAAGTAAGGTTACCAAGCTTAGAGAGGCTGATTTCTCCAACAAAGCTCCTATCTCGAGCAAGAAGCACCTTCTCCACTTTAGAGATGAAAAACCGTAACAAAAGAACATGGAGATGAGGTATTTATGGGTTCTAGGTGGGGTTTCACAATGGAAGGCCATGGTTCCAACCTGTAGGAAGGTGTAAGGAAGATTAAAAACATGAAAATAGGAAAGGAAAGGATGATACTTACTAGTTTTGGTCAAAATCACCAAGGAGGAGCTTAAGAAATCCTAAATAGAGAAATTTGGAACCCCAGGAGCCTTCTTCATCAAGGTAGGAACCTCCTTTTACCTTGGGACAATACCTTCGTGGAAAAATAGAATAGGAATGATGCTCTAAGCTAGATGGAATAAAGGAGAGCAAGAGTTTTTGAATTGGGAGTTGGGAAAGGGTAGATATGGCTATACAAAGAAAGAGGTCAAGTATGATGCGTCTATGAGACTTTCCATGTGTCATGTATAAGGGTGTCCATGGACATACAAGAATTTATAGATAAGGAATAAGTCAAGCATGAGGTGTCAAGTTACTTTCCATGTGTCCAATGCTAAGGGTGCCTATGGACATGCAAACCTTTATGGATAAGGAAGAAGTCAAGTATGAGGTGTTCATGGAGCTTTCCATGTGTCCTTAGCCTAGGGATTTCATGACCATGCAAGAGGACAGCTCACAAAGACTTCATGAATATCAAATTTCGGTTTTTGGACACTTATAGGCCATCCCAACCGACCTCCAATCAAAGAAATAACCCCATTGGTTGAAAGCTTCTAAAGATAAGCTCATTTATAAAGAGAGTAATCCCTAAAATGCCCTTGTAAAGAAACACCTTCAAACCAAGGTGCAACTAGGTGCCCCATGGCTCAAAAACTCGAGAATGGTAAGGTAATATATAAGGATTATGATGAATGTGACAATTTGCAAAGAAAACCTCCCAATTGGGTAAATTGTAGAAAAGTCCAAAATGTACCTAAAATTGCATAACTTGCACAAACAACATCCAAATTGGACCAAAATTTATCCACAAGTTATCTTTGATGTGTTGAATATGAATTTTCTATTATTTCCATATTTTAAAGTTATATAATCACATTATTCATTACTTATGCCTTTTACTCATTTTCTCTCTCCTAAACTTATCCTAATATTTCTAGGTAGTCCAAATTAGATGAAATTTGACATGTAGGATAACTTTGATATGTAGATTTCGAATTTGAAGTTTGTTTCCACTTTTGAGACTTCTTTTTATGATATATGTAATATGGCCCATTAACGGCCCATTATCTAAATTATTCATCCAATTAAGTTTCTTATCTTCATATTACCACCAAAATGAGTTATGTGGCATATTTTATGTATCCATTATAAAACTAATATTAATGTTAGAACATTAGGTTACATTAAGGTGATCTATACATGCATTAGATCATTGGGGTTATACTAAACATCTATTTAGGTCTAACCTTCAACCTTGTTTGGCTAAGTCCAAAATGTCAACTTCCAGGGTAGGGTCCGAGATCTAGTATGTTATAGTGATTGTGAACTCTGTTCAAGTACCAACTAAAGCTTTAGGTAGTCCCTTTTTATGTGTCCCATCTGTCTACATTGATAACATGTTTGAGTAGTGACTCCCCAACACCGACCAGGATGCATTCTACAACAGTTGTTACACATGGTTTCATCCTTTTTTTTGGACCTGTTACTGACATTGATGATCCTGAAGACATGGTTGGAGGTGCCCACCTGGGTGATGTATTCCATCTACTAGAATTGGACCTTTCTCCACTGTGTGGGGAACTAGATATATGTCTTCCAAAACAATCCAATCTGCACCCAATTTTAGAAAAGAAACCACAACCTCATCTGTATCCTCCACTGCTCTGTCCTCTACTAAATATCTAGATCTTTACTTGTTCTCGATATTCTTATTAGCATTAACTAACTGTTCTACTCATCTTGCTACTTCTATGAATTCTCCAAAGTTTTCCCTATTCCTCTGACCAATGACTGAAACGTTATGTCTAATCTCTAATCTTAATCCTTGTTGAAACCCTCTACACTTATCTAAATAATCTAGTACAAGCTATGGGTAGAAATTTGCCAACCTTGTGAAGTATGACTCATATTCACCAACCGTCATGCTGCCTTGCCTGATATTCTCCAACTATTTGATCTTATATCTTAGGAAGGTAGGAGGAAAATATTTATGTTAAAATTCTTACAAAAAGTCCCTCCATGTCATTATTGCATTCCTCCTCTTATCTTCCACCCCACACCACCATAACTCAGCATATACTTTAAGTAGATAAATGACATGATTAAATTTCTTATGTTATGGTAATTAAATAATGTGAAAAAACCTTTTCCAGTTGTTGGACCCACACCTCTACCATAGTTGGATCAATTGTTCTAGAATATTTTATCCCTCCAAGCTTCTTCACCAACACACAGGATCTCATTAGATCCTTACTATAAGATGAAGATCTCCTATCAATCTTATACTTCTCTTTTCTCTCCAAGAAGATGCAGTACATCCTTTTTGCTTCATCCCTGGTATCTCCTCCTTGAGTCATTGCCTGGAGATCAGGGCCATAATGTCTCTCAACCTGTTCCTATCATTGTCCACGTCCTCTTCCTACCATCTACATCTTTGTAACAAAACATACCTTTTAGAAAATTGCAGCTTTAAAGAGGAAAACATCCTGGTATTATTGGTCTCTTATCGCCCTTGTCCTAAACCTAACCTTAGTTTAGGTAAACTTATGCTATGATACCATTTAAGTTGATGATACCCAACCCCACTAGTTAGGGTTCAGACATATCAGTGTAATGATACAACTAACCATCCATATTGACATAATAGTTAAAAGACTCGATTCTTTGATTTATTTCACCAGTAAGAAACATACAGAAACATGCATTGATCCCAAAAATTAAAGTACATAACAACAACTCTAAAGTAAAACTTGATCAAACATATCCCTAAAGGATACCACAGAGTTCAAATTTTACTTAATATACATCATGTATGCTCATTACATATTATTACTCATTCCTACCTTTCTCATTACTAGATTTAGAGGAATGATCAGACATACCTTTGAAGAGTCCAACAAAGTTTTACATGATTAAAAAATTAAAATATTTAATATACATCTTATACATTTATTACTCTTCTAATATCATTTCTCACTCTCTCATTCCCAAGATCTAGAGGAAGGATGAGAGATCAACTATCTAAACTATTCATTCTTCATGAGATCTCTTCTCTAGTTTTCATAGAAGCTGGCTTTTGCCTCTTTGGGTAACGCTGGTCCTTTACCTAAAAGCTTTTCAGTAGGTTGGTGAGCTACTAGCTCAATAATTAGAAAATCAATAGATAATCAAGATATTTATGATAATTACATTTGATAGTATTTTGTTACAGAAGCATGTAAGCATATAAGTTCAAGAACATTGTACAAAATATCTTGGGAGTAGATCAAATATTTATTTATAGTAAAAGAAATTTCCAAGTTAATTTAAATGTGTTTTAGTCCATTTAATTATGCCACTAGACCCAAATGAGGTGTACCACAACATGTGAAATTATCATAGAGAACTACCATCTCACTGTACAAGACTTAGAAGCATGCTCGAGAGCCTAAGTTTGTAGTCTCAATACCATGTATGTAGCTGGCATCACCACTCTGGCTCTTAGCGGCTAATGGGAGTGGTCAGATATCTCGACTCCTCCTCTCAACTTTAGTACTCAAGTAGGGAGTCGAATCCCTCATGCTTGTTGTACACTACTGGACCTACCAGATATGTCCAATGATCACCACACCTCTACATTAGTGGACCTAAATAAGATGTCCATCGACTAGATAAACTCAGGTACCACCGACGTCCATGATTGATGTTGGCTACCAATCATTTTAAGGAGTATTCCCTTACTGGCCTAGACCCCTGCATCCAACTAGTGTGCTCTAGCTTACCTCAACCTACATGAAACTTCCAGTCGAGAAGCTGGTAACACCCAAATTTAGGCATCTATGCTAAGCATTCATTTATGGTTTTGTGTCAATATAGCCTTAATATGCCCAAAATAATCCTATCTCCTTATCTTTTAGTAATTTACATATTTTCATAGATAAACTTGCTCAACTAGCCAATTTTGGAACTTGTAGGCATTGAACCTGAAAAGACATCTATTCTCTAAGATTTCTCCCCAACACATGGTTTTTGCAACAACTAGGCTTCCATCCGTCATGACCGCAGTGGATTAAGCATCACACTATGTGCACCGGCTTAGGAGATGGTGGTCCCGCTAACCAACTAGCAGGCCCAAGAAACTTTTGATATCTTGGACCCTATTTCTGATGGTCAGTCCTTTATCAGAATGCACCCTTGCTAATTAGAAGGTTCATCAGTACGGGCCACTCGACCATCGGTAATAGCCCCCTCCCCCCGTGGGGGTGGGTTTGGGCCATGACACTGCGAACGCGACCAAGGAGGACACCATGACCACGACCACAACCACGACCAAGGAGGATGTCGCGACCGCGGCCATAAAGACAACGTCGCGACTATGGGATCCACCTTGACCGTGGCCCAACCGTGACCGAGGCATCCACCTCGACCGTGGCACCAACCTCGACCATGACATGACTACGACTGAGGCATCTACCTCGACCATGGCACGATCGAGGCAGGTGTAACGACCTGCTTCTGCCTTTGCCTCTAAATATCCACCCCTTGCGACCTGGAGAGGGGTTCCAAATTTTGGAGGTTCCATGTGTTGGTTCTGACCCGTTTTGGTTTTCAGAGCCTTGTGAGAGAGTTTCGACGCCTGAGAAGGCTGAGGTGCTCATCCTACGTATGTTCCTCCAATTTTCTTCCATCTCCCACCATTTTCCACCACCATTCACCCATATTCCACCATTCTCAGCCATCTTCCACCTCCATACTGTAACATCCCTGACCTGGGTTATGCTTTAACCCTAGGTGTTTAGATTAAGAAAGATGATTATATGCTTAATATTATCTTATGAAAAGTGATTAGGGCTCATGAGGAACTTATGTTTCAATTTTAGTCATGTTTGAACAATGTTGAAGCAATGATTTCTTATTTTGGACTAAAGTGCAAATTACCCAAGTTGAAGGGTTAACTTGCAAATTGCACATGATAAGATGTTCCTCTGATTTTGAGACATCATAAGGATGAATATGATGTAGTAGTATGGTTTGTACAAGCCTGGACACCAAGATAGAGCTTGTTGAACAATGTTGTGCATTAAAACCCAGTTTTGGAGTAAAGTGCAATTTACCCAAAATCTAGGGTTCAATATGCAAATTACCACTTCAATAAGGTCCTTAATGTTTCTTGGCATCATGTATAGCAAAGAAAATGAGAGGGACTCCTCATTTGAACTAAGTTGGAGGAGAGAGAATCTTGACATTAAAATAATCAAGAATAATGCCTAATTGAAACCCTAATTCGATTTAGGGCAAAAATGAATAAAAATAATTGAAGGGCTTTCAACCAAAATGTTTTGGTTTGATTTTGAATAAGGATGGACGTTCCTTTGCTAAGATAAGGAACGAAAATATCTTAAGTAGGTGAAATTCCACTCACCTTATTATAAAGAAAAGTAATTTCCACTCACATATGGGATATTAATATAATAAGCATTAAGGTGCTTAATTTGCTTTTCTTTAAATTGAGGATAATGAAGGGGAATAAAAGTAAAAGGAAGGTGCCTCGTATCCATGGAATTGAGGGGGAAGAGGCGGCCATAATTTTTGGATTAATTGGATTTTTATAAGGCATTTTCTCTCTCATCAATTTCCTTATAAAAGTGCCTTTTCCAAATGAATTGAAAGGCTTTTTCGGCCCTTTCTTCTTCCTTTGCTTGGGATGAGCTCAAGGGGACTTAGCAGCAACAGGAGGACGAGCCCCAACCTGTTGGTAAGCTTCTTGACCCTCGTTCTTCATGATTTCATGGTGGAAATCAAAAATAAATTATGGATTCCTTCTTATTTCGATCTCCTCTTCAATCCTAGCCAACTTTTGCAATCAAAAGCTTGAGGACGAGCCTAGGGGGAGTTTCTAGAGCTTCATCCACCATTAATGGCGTGAGATTGGAGCTTTGGAGCTCAATTGGAGGCGGGTTTTATAACTTAAACCCTTATCATTGCTATTGCATCAACCATCTATGCTTTGTTGATTGTTTTCTTCAATTTGTTACAAACTTGATTCTTTGCTGCAATTTCCATCAAGAACGGTTGCTGTTCTTGGGTGAATGAAGGAAGATGATGATGAAATCATCATAAGCAAGCACCTCACCAAATATCTTGGGAGAAAACGATCTCAAAGGTTGGGACCAAACGGGTTCACCAAAACCGTTTGGTGACCAAACGGGTTGCAAACCGTTTGGTGGCAAACGGGTTCAAACCCGTTTGAAGGAGTTGACCAAGCGTTGACCATTTGAGAATCTCGTTCCTAATTATGTAGGCTAATGACCCTCCAAATTTGATGGGTTAACTACAAAGTAATCATAGGTTGAAGGCCAATCAATTAGACAAATCGAATTTAATTAAGTGCTGATTTTCAACCTGAATAACTTGACCTGCTTGGGCAAACGGGTTCAAGACCGTTTGAAGGAGTTGACCAAGCGTTGACCGTTCGGGATTCCTGTTCATAATTATGTTGGTTAATGACTCTCCAAGTTTGAGGGGTTAAATCCCAAGGAATCATGAGTTAAAGGCTATTCAATTAGGCAAACCCTAATTGAAAACAGTGCTGAAATTCCAATGAGTTAAGTTGAGATTTTGGGTTGATTAGCCCAAACGGGGTCAAGACCGTTTGGGGATCATCCAAACGGGTTCAAGACCGTTTGGGGATCACATCAAGACCGTTTGGAGGTCTGGGGTCAAGTATAGTTGATCAATTGAAGGTCCAAAGGTACCAAATCATACTGCAACTCAATGCTGATTTGTTGATCAACTCGATAGACCAATCCATGATGATTTTTCACTAAAGTCCAAAGGTTTGATGAGCCAAAAGGTCTCAAGACCGTTTGGTGGTCACCCAAGACCGTTTGGAGGTCTAGGGTTGAGTATGGTTAGGTGTTTGAAGGTTTAAAGGTACTAAGCTGATATACAATGCAATGTTGATTTGGTGATCAATCCAATGAACCAAACCCCAATTGGATTGCTTAGATTTGAGTGATATGATGGGAAAACGGTCTCAAGACCGTTTGGAGGTCATCCAAACGACCTCAAGACCGTTTGGGGTCAGGTCATACCCAATTTGGATGATGGTTCAATGGTTTCAAAGCAACTAGTCTTACATTGATTAGTGTTGTTGAATCATCGATTCCAAACCCTAATTCAATTGAATCAAACCCTAATTGATGATCAATTGAGGGTCAAATTAGTTGATGGTTGACTTATCAAACTCAATTGAAGTATGAAGATAGGTCCAATTGATGATTGGTTCCATGAATTCAATGATTGAAGGAATCAACATTGGAAACCCTAATTCAATTGGATACCTCATGTTATTGAAGGTCCAATTGATCAAACCTTTTTGGAAACCTAATGTAATTAGGTGAGAGATACCTTAATGGTACTAATTAAGAATGCTTAACAAATGCATGGATCCAATACATGATGAAAACCCTAATTGAGGTTGATTCCATGTATAACCCTAATAAGAGGTTGTCTACATGTGAAATCACTAATTAGGATGAATAGTAAACCCTAGTTGAGGGTGTATCCAAGTGAAACCCTAGTTGAGGGTGTATCCATGTGAAATCCTAATTGAGGGTGATTTCATGAGAAACCCTGATTGGGAATGATTAGTAAACCCTAATTATGGGCAATGTGATATGAAATCCCTAATGAAGGGTGATGCTATATACAATCTCTATTCTAAAGAAGGGAGATGGTATGTGAAACCCTAATCCCTAATGAAAGAATATAATTCATACTTGAATATGATTTATGAGGTGAACCCCTGTGGCACAACCGTGCAAGGTAGAACGACCGTGGTGGATTTCACTTTGCACGACCATGCAAGGTAGCACGACCGTGGTGGCTTCCCTTTGCACGACCGTTCTTGGTTACACGGCTGTGGTGCTCTATGCTTGACTTAGAGATGAATTGAAAGTGACCTAACATGGTCGTTTTGTTAATTTCCAACCTAAGGATGAGAGAGAAACTCATACCTTGTGATGATAATCATTTAATGATACATGATGAATGTAATAAGTATGAATGAATACTTAGGATATCAATGAATGCTCCCAGAGGAGTGTAGCAATAAATTAGGGTTGGAGTGATAATACAAATATGAAACCCTAATTGATAAGAAAGGAAAATCCTAACCCTAGCTTTGGGTAAAAGGATGAAAAGCCCTAATTGATGGTAAACCCTAACCTTGGTAAGGGAATAGTGGTGTTACCCTGTATTGCATGATGTGTTGTGAACTTGATAAGTCTATTATCATGTGTGACAATCATGCAGGTCTCATGAGGTGATGATCATAGCCAGGTATGAGCTATGATGTCTATTTGATAAGAGTTGATTGGCCATATGTGCCATTATGTTTTTGTTACTTAGAAAGAAGTAACAAAATTAGTATGGGCTTGTAAGCCTTGTGAATAAAGTTGTTGCCTAGTGAGAGGTGACAAAATGTGAATGGCCTTGTAAGCCTTATGAATAAAGTTGTTGCCTAGTGAGAGGTGACAAAATGTGAATGGCCTTGTGAGCCATGTGAATAAAGTTGTTGCCTAGTGAGAGGTGACAAGATGTGAATGGCTTTTGAGCCATGTGAATAAAGTTGTTGCCTAGTGAGAGGTGACAAGATGTGAATGGCTTTTGAGCCATGTGAATAAGTATATGATGGAAGTGGTACATGTCTCTTTATAGCATTTGTCTGAATAAAATATGTTTGAGAACTTGACTGATGCTAAAAGAATATGATAATGTACTTAATTAATCAAGTGAAATCTATTCATGTAGTGCTCTGACCATAGATCCATCATCGTCAGGAATAGGTGATGGTGAAACAGGTTGCTCCGCGACATATCCTGGATTTCGTATATTTTTGAATATACGGGGGTCAATGGGTGAAAATATCCTTACGTCCTCTTGAAGTGATTGTGAGGAGGTAAACAAGAAACCTCTCAAATCCTTCATGAATAGGTCGGGATGGATGTATCATTAATCTCCCGATGATTGGGCCAGATGTTGTACCCATCTCCCAATGTTTTTGTCGGGTCGACGGAGATAAACATGAAATCTCTCGATTACCGACGAGAGTGCAGTTGACGCTGTAACTCTGTAGCGAAGTTGCCAGTATACCCTAGAAAGCTACGTTAGCAGAGACACGAGATGTCCTGCATTTTGTCTCGAACTGACCGAGACGTGGGAGGTCTTGGAACCCGGCTCTTCCCTAGACCTATGTATGGTACCAGTTTCGATTTCGCAATGGCCGGTTGGAGTATGAGCGGTATACCTCATCTCCTCAAAGCTTAAATATGATTGTAAAATGTAATCATCCGTATAGCATGTTTGCTTAAGGATTGAATACGGAGATTCATTGGCTGATGTTGCATTTCTTTGTGCATTCCTTAGCAGATAAATGTTATTTATGTCTCTTTATTTTCTCTACAAAGTAGACAGATGAATTACTTATCTACCATGGGTAGATGCAATGATCTCCTTGAGAATAGGAGATTATCTTATTCTGTTCTATGATAAATAATTCTTCCTGATATGGTAAAAGTAACCCCTGCTCAGTTTTAATTTAATAAACTGCAATAACAATGTTTTGGCGGAGAGTTATATCTCTCGCTGGGGCAATTTTCAATTGTCTCACCCCCGTGGGAAACATTTTTAGGTATGCATGGGAGGCAAGGCAGGAAATCCCTAAGATCAGAAAAAGAGCAGCAACAACAACAACAACAAGGACAGCAATCAGATCTCAGGTGGAGATATTGTTTGTCAAGTCATTTAGATAGTAGTCCTATGTGTCGTATCTGTACTCTCAGGTCCTCGGAGTTTTAAATGATTCAATCGGAGTTTTGGCATAGTGCCTCAAAGTTTTTATACCGCCTGTGTATATTTGTAACAGGGCAGTCAATGTTGTAATCCTTAAAAAGGAATTGTACAGGCTGTGTACTTGTGAACCAGGATGAAATGGAAACACTTTGGTTCTTGGTTAAAGAGTTTTCCTGTGAATGGATCTCTTTGAAAAAGTTTTAAATTTTTAGTGATTTTCAGTAATTCCGCTGCAAATGATTTGCTTCCGCATGTTTTATTATTGTTAATGGCACTTGTTATCTTAACGATGGCGAGTGTCGTTACACATACACCCACCAAGCTGCTGTTTGGGGTAGAATCAAAGAGAAAGGAGGCCAAGGAGTCCAGAAGACCAAGGAGGATGACCCAAAGATGAGATTTGGCCTATACAAAGGCTAAGGAGTGAGAGCCACCTCTCCTCTACGGGCTAAATCTCTTCTTCTTCTCCTTTCTTCTACCGTTCTCCTTCGTTTCTTTACAAATGATGTTCTTCCATCTTTGTTCGATGCCAACTATGCTTGTCCATGGCTAGTTGAGCTCCTTCTTGGCTATGTAGCCCGTTTTTGGCATGTTTATGTACTTTTACCTTAAGCAAGTGGTTTTATTCCAGATCTAGTACATTTCTTGTTCTATCTTCTCTTTCTGGTTATGATTGCTAGTTTAGTTGATCTCTTTCTTGTTTGAAGTTCTATTTTTGCCTATATCAAGAGATTTGTTGTAGAAATAGATAAAAGAATGGAGTTTGGATTGGGATATGAAAAGAGGACAGTTCAAGGTGGTCTGTGCAGAACCATAAACCTAGGCACAGCCAGACCCAGCCCGGCATGGTCGGGCCCACTACCTGGTTCTACCAAGATCACACCTGTTCCTAGCACCTCAGAACATTCTAAACCTGAGAGGGTATCTAGAATATTCTAGGGTGCTGATTTGTCATCATCGAGAGAGGTTTTATGTCATTGATGGGTTTTCGTCATGCTGCACAAGAGCGAGTGGGATGACCCCACAGGAACAGATACCACAGTACGTACCATGTTTGGATGTAGGTTGCTTACTCAGGTGTTTGAGGGTTGTCTACACCCGAGAACGGGTGCATAGACTGCCCAACTTGTGGTTACATATCCAAGAACTCCTTCTCTCTCATTAGTATAATCCTACAAACTCTATTTTCTTTTCTTTTCTTTTTTGTTTTATTTCGTGACAATCTACTAGACTAGTTCTAGCTCCATACTTTTATCGACTATTAGATTGGCTTATCTGACTTAAGAGTGAGATCTTAAGCATCCTAAGCATCCTCATGTCCCTGTGTTCGACCCCGTATATCTACTTCGACCCTGTAATAAAGTTGTGGGGGTCCTTGAAGGTTTTAGGTTATAATTTTAAGTCTGATCACCACCCTCCTTAGGAGCCAATCAACTTTTGGTACCGTCGCCAGGGAACGTGGGTTTTCATGTTTACACGCCTAAAAGATTTTGTTCTGTCATCCATAAGCCTGTATATATATGCATAGTTTTCTTTTTATTTTACACAAACTTGTTCATACATACTGAATAGTTTTTTTTCTTCTTCTTATACATCTTTTCAGCCATGGATCTTGCATTCACAAGACAAGTTATCTTGTCCACCTATCCTCCCGAGTTTTTTGCTATTTTGACTACTGGAAAATAATTGAAGGTCATGCTCTATAGCTAGTCGAACTACACTCACCTCCACCATCATCATATGTTGTAATTCCAACAAAGGAGACTGCTGATCAACCCTTGACTTCCACGTTATCATGGGATCAAGAATTGATCAGAGCAGTGGATCTAGCTAGAGAAAGTGTCGATGCACTAATCTCCTCCTCAACTCCCATCTCTAAGAACACGTCGATCCTCTCTAGAAGCTACTAGAAAAGCAAGACCATCAGCTTCAAGTAGCCACTGAGACCGCATACCGCAGTAAAAGTATACTTCAAGATGTTGAACAAGGATTCGTCCAAGTGCATCAGTCTGATACAACGGGTTTCCAACATAAGTGGATGGAGGAATCGACAAATCTTGAAAGCATTGCTGCTCAAGTCCAACAACTTCATGAAAAGGGTGTTGAGCACTGCAGGAGGCTTCAAGAGCTTATTGATTGTTTACCATTCAATTGCAAATGCCATCACACAACCATGAAGATTACAATCATCATAACCATTCCATTGGGTCTGAGTTGGAACATGCCTCACCATCCTATTCAGACCATCAACTGGATGCACCCATATTTTTCTGTGAAGACCAACTAACCTAGGGAAGCCCTTCATTCTATCCAGATGATTTAGCTAGTCAACTAATAGAAGATACAAGCCACATGCATGAAGGGTTCTACAATGAAGATGATCAAGGTAGTCAAACGACCTCACAACATGAAGTTCAGTTTGAAGAACCTGAATCAGATATTGGTCTAGACCAGAGTAATACCTCTCATATCGAGACTAGTCAATTCGATTTGAGCAATACACCAGTCATGGTTTGGAACAATTTGTTTCATGAAAGTGATGATGACTATTCATCTCAGTGGAGCGAGTATACTGAAGACGACGAACTGGACCAACATAAGCCGACATTGTCCACAATCCCTTTTTAAGGAAGAGTTGACTTCAAGGGAGCAGGATGGACAATCCACTATAACATGGTTGCTAAGAACGAAGAGACCCCAGACCCCATAGAATGCGACAAGCTTGGGGTGGTGGAACCAAAAATATATTTACCTGGGGATACTTATTGTTCAGAAGATGATTGGATGACTCAGACTGTACATGAAAGTTTATCTAAGAATCCAACCTCAAGTTTTGAGGTGGAGAAAGAAGAGAGGATATCTCTAGAAGACTTTTGACCTCTCCCCTCCATCTCATCCTGTGTCGACATCCTATGGCCTTCCTATTCAGATTCATACATTGATGGGTACCTTGAGGATGCTCTACCAAATAATTCATTTCAGTGCAGTTCAAGTAAATCCCAACACAAAGATGACTTCACCGAGTCACTGGATTTTATTCCTCTTCTTCATACTCAGTAGGACCCACATCTCCACCTATTCTACTCCTACATGGTGGGTCTGATCGGCAAGATACAGGTAGCACGAACCCCAAAACTACAGATTTGGGATCCAAGTGTAGGAGCTATAGGGTAGCCACCCCCTATTACCTACACAATTTCTTTTTAATTTTAAAGTTTTAAAATTTTGCATAATAAAGTCAATTCAAGTTTTATCTTTCCTATAACTGCTTAAATTTAGTTTCCTTTGCGTCATATAGGTTTCTTTTACTCCATATTGGATAATATTTCCTCCTTTTCATACTGACAACTACTTTTGGTCTATCTTTTCGAAAGAAGTTACTTGGTATATCTTGTTGTTCTCCCATGGTGTTTGATTCTGAAGCTGTTTTCAACACTTTCCACCCTCATTTTATCCTCTTAAATCTAGATTCTCTGAGACTTGAACCCGCCCGGGCCAACCTTGGCACGATCATACCAGGCCAGCACGGTCGGGTCGCTCTTGTGTTTTTAACTAGATTTCTCACTTGGCAGTGCCACGACCGTGATCGTGGGTCTGACCGTGCAGAACCTGGGTATGCTAAATATTGTCACCTTGACTGAGTAGCATGTCAGTTTGTCTTCACCTTTTTCACCAACTGTAGTACTTTTGACTGAATATTTCATCTTTTTGACCGACTTTTCACTTTTGACTGGGGTTTTTTGTACCTTTCTTAATTTTTCCACCACCCCAGCACCAGACCAGCATGATCAGGCCCAGGGTGGAACAGTGCACCTGACCTATAAATACTCCTATACCAAGCCACTTCTCCCCCACAGCTTCCCTGATTTCCTTTCTCTCCATGCAAAACCCTAAGGTTGCCTCCGCCTTCTCCCCTCTTCCCCTTATTTCCCTCACTAGCTAGCAGGCTTGAAGCAGCTATAGGGGCAACTGCAGTAGCATCCACCCCCAAAACCACCTCCTCCGTCCGTGACCACAAGCTGCTACTCTAGCGTTGCCGCTATCTGCACCCGACTGTACCAAACCCTACGGCCGCAGTTGCGGTCGGGGTACACTCTGCGGTCGTAGTCACCTCGGTCGAGGGAGCTGAAGCCGTGGTCGCGGTCAACATCATGGTCAAGGTTGATGATCCTTGGCCTGACGGGGCCAAACCTGGGCCCGGTCGTGCCGACCAAATGGCACCGATAATTAGCTACTGGAAAATCAACACCATGGACGCAATGAGAAATAGCTTCAAGAAGCTCAAGAAGATAGTGTCACGAAAGAAAGGGGAAGGACACTCCTCATCACCGGCCCAACATGAGAGCCGATATCCACCCTACTCCACACGAACCACGAACCCGGTGTATGAAGATGAGACCATGCTTTCCGCTTCAGTAGGGTTCGAGTCGTAGGAGACTGATTCAGACTACTGCCGCATATCTGCCACACCGATGGACACCTACAACGGTGATTCGTTGTAGGAAGTCTCCACTGAGATATGGTTGAGAGCACACCGTAATGCTGAGCTCCATACTTTGACAGGACATCAAGAGGGCCTGTCAGTGTTGCATAGAGCTTCATCTGCAGGGGACCATCACCGATAGTCAGTAGAACAATCAACATCTTTACGCTGGTCAACTTCATCATGCGATTCAGTTCAGGGGAGTAGACGCCACCCCACTCTTGAAGGTGTTAACCAAAGCTCCCTCCCTTCTCCCCTGTCCAGAAGTATGAAGCAAAAGAAGCAATTTGATGCCTTAATTAAAGATAAGCACAGATTGGTAGGCCCAAGATATGCCGACCCTGCCACACTCATCAAGCTGGGGATACAAGCACATGTCGGCAAATATCTTGTAGCAGTTGGCCTAGACATCCTTGCTTACACACATGTGATGCTTATCATTGACTCACCTACGAGTTCTATGCTACGCTCGAGACCCCAAAGGACCACCATCACACTGTCATTCATTTTCACCTACTGAATTAGAGCTGCCAAATCATTGAGGATCACCTCAATAGCTGGTTGTTACACTCTCCTGAGGACTACACCGAGATGTCCAGGGGCCGATTGGAGATAGGGGACAATGACTTTGACGCTGCTCAGACATGGAAGATGCTTACTGGGGAAGATAAATATGTTTCTAGAGGCATCAAAACTTCACACATCCACAACCCAACACTTTGTTATCTGCACCGGATGATCGTAAACTTCATCCTGGAGAAGCAGGATAGTCAAGGGGTGCTCAGTTCAGTATACCTCTACATTTTTTGGTGTGCAATAATAGGAAGAAAAGTAAATGTGGGGAACTTCATCATTCGCCATTTTCACAACTCTTTCATGCTGATGGCAGGCATTATCACTTTCATAGCGTGCCATCTTGGGATTGGAGAAGGACATTTGGCACTTATGCAGGAAAAAGCCGAGTGGTCCAAGTTGGACATGGATCACTTGATTCACTCAGGGGTGGTCAAACAGTGCAACACATGATATCTTTATATCTTTGGTTACACCAAGAATAGAGTACTACTGCCAGCAAATGCAGAGTTCGCATGTCAGACAATACTCATGGACGTCTCTCCGTTGGACGCTCAGAGCAACGTTCGTCAGGAAAGCGGGACTACATGAACATCTTCTTCAGCACCACCAGTGCCAGAAACTCAGGAGGTCGAACATCAAACATGTGCAACCTTCCATGAATCCCATATCAAGGAGGGCCCTACACAAAGATGCCTTCAGTAGATTACCAACAGCCTCCTCAGTAGGAGTAATATACCCTAAATGTAAGTACCCTGACCTTCATTTTGGGCTTACCCTATTTGTTTTGCCTAAACCTTGTGCTTGGTTGCTTGCTAATCATCTCTAGTGATGATTAGGGTTTGCTTGTACTCATTTGAGAGCTGGAGGTGCTACTTGCAAAATGACGTAAGATAGGGTTGGAGAGCAAGTTTGTCACCTTGAGAGATGTTTTTTTCTCTCTTTGCTTCCTCTAGGGTTGAGAGGAAGGTTTGGGCTCGTGCCTTGAGTTTTCTTGGGCTTAGTTGAGCTCTTTTGGGCCTTGTTTTCCCTTGTTTGGGCCTTGCCTTGCTTGGTTGAGCCCAATATCTGGCAAGGATGCTTGTGTTGGCCTTGCCTTGTGTCGCCCATGGGGTGTATCGGGCATGGAGGTGGAGAGTATCGACCATGTACCATCTTTGACCCCTTGACCTCGTTTGTGTCACCACTAGTGGACACTTGGTGCATAGTGCTTGCATGTGGAAATAGCCTTGGACATGTGTATAAGGTGAGTTAAGGAGGTGGATTTTTCCCTTGGACAAGTGTCCTAGGTGGGTGACACATTACCTTGTTTTCTCCTCCATCCTCTTCTATATATGCCTTGCCTTTCTCTTCCTTAGGAACCCTTTAGCTCTTTGTTGCTCCTCTCTTCCTTGGTGCACGATACACCTACCCTTTGGAGCAAGTTGGTGGCCGATCCTTCTCCCTTGGTGGTGATCCCTTCTTCTTCCTTTAGCTTGGTGGCCGAACCCTAGGTGGGTCTTGTCCTTTGGTAAGCATCTTCCCCCTCTCCCTAGCATCTTCTTCTCCATCTTGCTTACTCTTCGGCCATGGTGGTTATGCTCCTTGTTCCTTTTCTTGAGGTGGCCGAAGTAGTGTGCTTAGAGCTAGGAGCTTGGATCTTTGGAGCTTGAGGAGTTTGTTAAAGGCGGGTTACATAACTTCTAACCTTAGCTATACTACCTTCTCTATGTTGCATGTTTCATATATGATGATGATCGGCATGCATGTATGTTTCTTGCTCTAGAACATGTTGCTGATGTTATGGATATAATGAGCATGTTGTTGTTGTTGTTGATAGTTTCTATGCCTTTACACCTAGTTGGCCGAACCATAGTTGGGGTTTTCCTTGGTAGCAACACTCCTTTCTCTCCTTGGTCTAGAGAAGTGAGTTTGAGCTCTATTAATGTGGGCAATACCCCTCTCTCGTTTAAGTTGAGAGGTGAGCTTATATTCTAGTTGCTTGGGCAACACCCTCCTCTCACCATGGATTTGAGAGGTGAGCTTTTGATGACCTATGTTGGGGTTGGATCCTTGTGGTTGCCTGATTTGTGAAAGAGGTTGTGCAACACCCCTCTCTCTTGGTTGTTGAGAGGTGAGCTGACCTTCTTGATCATTTAGGGTTTGGTGCCCTTGTGCTTGAGGTTGAAGATGATCTTGTTGGGTTGTGCCTTGCACGATATGACTTTGGGATAGTGCTGCCCGATAACCTTCTTGTCTTGGGTTGTACCCTTGTCCGGTGTGCCTATTTGGAGCTTGGTTGGTGGCCGATACCCATGTGTGCTTGGGCGTTATGCTTTGTTGAGTACCCTACATGATACAACTTGTTGAGATAGTTTACCTTGGTGCCCGATATCTCTTATCCACCCTAGAGTTAGGGTTTGGGCGACATGGTTGCTAAACCCTTAGATGGGCATCTTGGTAGATATAAAGCCTCAACCCAAGCTAGGGCGTTAGTGTTGCTCTAGGCAACATGAGTTGTCCACCCTTAATGCACGATATGTCCTTGAGGTGTAATCCTTGGTGGATAAGCTTGCTTGGGTGATCCTTGTATCCCTGACCGATATGCCTAGTTGAAGCTTAGCTAGTGCCCGTCTTGGTCCCTTGGACGATACCCTTGGTGAAGTTGATAGATGGGCGGTATACCCTTGATGAGATGTTGCCCGATACCCACCTTAGGGTTAAGTCTTGGATGATACTATTGGGTTTTAGGGGAGGCAGAGAAGGCAGCAGAAACAAAAAAAATTTCTCCTCCCCAAATCCGGAACAAGGAAATGCGTCAACGTCTATACAATAGGAAAGGATGGTTTGTGGAATCATACCTTGTCCCGAGGCTTGCTCGACGACAATACCTCGCCGCTTGCGTGGTTTTCACCTCCGGTCTTGGATGGTGTCTGTACAGCTTCTGGTCACACCGGGACTGATGACTCCTGGTTTCACCGGGACTGTCGGGATTGACAGCTGTTCTCCAAGCAGCAGAAACCTCCCGCCTCTGAAGTAGTCCACATGGACCACCTAGAACTCCAATCTCCTTGTCCCACAAGGAATTGGAAGGAGTCGTACCCTCCTGTCAGCGTACTATTCACTAACACACTCTCCTGCTACCAGTCGCTTTCTACAGTTGTCTTTCCCTTACTTTGCCTCCCTTATCAGGTAGCACTTGCTCGGGCTCTCTCAGTTACCAAAACCAGAGAGAACAACAACTTTACAGAGCAACTGGTTGCACACTATGTTGTACTCTGAGAAGCCCCCAAAACCCCTATATATAGGAGGGTCATGGGACAGGGTTCTCTATCCTGGGCAATGCGAGACTAAAAGCAGGAGTAGAAGGGTTCGAGATTTCCCACAAAAACAACCAACTGCACAACCTGAACTGATCGTTTCACAACTGAAACAGTCGGTTGGGGACCTGAGCCGGTCGGTTGACACCTCAACCAATCAGTTGGGACCCATGAAATGGTCGGTTCACTTCTGAACCGGTCGATTCGTGGTCCTTGTCAGTTCCTGATTGACTTTCCATCTTTTGTTTCTAATTAGTAACAAATACCAATCCTTGTTCCAATCAAATTGGGCAAGTGAAACGAAAGGAAATTTCTCACCAATCCTACTTTCCCAACTTGCTCAGTTGCATCAGTTGAACCGATCGTTTCAACAGTTGAAGCAATCGTTTCATCCTATCCTTGAGCCGATCGACTCACAACCTGAGACGATCTGTTCACCAAGCTGAGCTGATCGGTTCAATACATGAGCCGATCGGTTGGGAGTGCAGATTGTGCAGAATCGGTCAATTTCAGTTTCAATCAATCAGATACTCTAATCAATGTGTTCAACACCTTGAACTTTATGATATTGAGCTATCAATTAATTGAGTATTTAATTGAACTACTAAACTCCTTTAGTAATCAATCTAAACATTGTTTGTGAACAAAACTCCTCTTCCAGGTTAAATCCTATGTGTGTGACCCTGCAGGTCCTTTTTCATGTTGGCAGTGAAAGTCCATAATACTTATGACTTCACAAGCAAAGAGCGGTGCCTAGTCACACATCAGTGCTACCCAAGTGAAATAGAAAGTTAGAGAATAAATTTCAATCCTACAATCCGTGAATGGTGTTACAGTGAATGTATAATTCCTTTGTCACTGATATCCCGAATGAAGTCGAGGCATGGAACAGTCATCCTGTCAACGTTCATTCACTTTCTTAATCTCAGAGTAGATTGGAAGAGATATGTATGACATCAATATCACATACTGATTCACACATGCGTGCACGCCTTTCTCAATCCTACTCATCAAGTGACCATGCATATCAAACTCCCTCAGGAGGGACAAATCCCATATCTATCACTCACCCCTCAAAAGCCCCATGTGTCAAAGCCACCCAATCATCACCTTTATAACAACCCATGTTTCAGGATTGCGTTTGATGATGTCAAAGTGTGCCCAACGACATGTGTTGTGTGTAGTGATTTCAGGTCAAAGAATCACACTCACCACCATCATTGTGAGTACTGACTATGACTACCATGTCATGGTTCCATGTGTCAAACTCATGGTGGGTCTGTCCAGTACACTTGTTCTCTAACAAGTACCTATGTGTTTGGTTTGATATCTCTATATCATGACTAATGAGATTTTGTCATCAACCAAAACCACAATCTAGCCTTGTGTGTCATTGTTGTCTATCTACCTTCCACAATGACATCCGACTAGAGACATAACAAGAATGTACAAACTCTTAGCATCCGTATGATCTCATCGTTCAGGTCCTCAACCTGAAAGCATACATCATTGAGTACTATCATTCTCTAGACATTCAATCTGTTCTATCACTATCTCATATGACTGAACCAGAAAGAATTGGAAGCTTGCCTTTGATGTTTATCAAATCAATCTTAATGTATCCCACCAATCATCCCATGATTGGCTCTCAGGGCATACATACCAACAAACTCCCACTTGCACTGCGAGCCAATCACCCTTGAATCATATTCATAGTGATCTTCAAACATGTCCCACATGTTACTCTGCTCTAGTGCGATCATAGTGAGTAATGGCAACACCTTGCCAAAGTCAGTATAAATTGCATGTCTCTCATCTCTTTACTGTACGTCACACATATGAGATGGAGTTGCCGTAATATGTGATCTAGTATTCCTTTGCTAACCTTTAGCCACATTGCATGATCAAGGATTCCATACTTGTCATCACTGAGCAGAATATCTATAAGTTCATCTCATGAACTTCCAAATCCATATAGTATCCACTGCTGTTCTCTAACGCATAGATACTCGACATTTCCTTTTATATGGCTTTATTGGAACACTTCCAATTATCAACAAACTTTCACTTTTATATATCTTATAATTAGTGATTAATTTTCTGTCCTTTCTGAAGTTTGCATCAATGTAACTCTTTACATTGAACTCTTCCTTATCTCCATAGAACTAGTACTTCCCAAGTACTTATCAAGTTCTCATGGTATTCTAGTAACCCTTACTGGAAATAGACAGACATCCACTCGTCATGTCCCACATATGAGTTATCAGGATGAGTATATCATATTGCCATGTCATACATACAAGATGATGAATGCATTTTGTTCTTGCCATGTCGATACATGCAAGATAATGGGATGATTACATACATGATAGATCTATATCTATTCTTAGTGTTCCCATTCTTCATAAGAATTGGACACTTGGCCTTGGGATACTAACTCCATGTAACATGGACAAGTTTTCTCCCACTGAATCTGTGCATACTGAACCCTTCAGTATAGAATGCCAATGTATGTTTTCTCTTTTCAGGTCAAGAGGTTTTCAAGAACTATCTCTATAGATCTCTATTCCTATCTCATAGGAAACATCTCTATCTTCCTTAAAGATGATTTCCACTTTTGGATTTCCATTCTAGAACATTTCCATTTCACATCAACATGTGGAATGTGAACACACTCCCACTAAATCACAGATCCCTTCTTTATCTTTGACATATCAGTCAAACACTTTGACTATATTATCAAAGTAAAGATCCAATTCTGAGTTGCTTGTACTCAATCAATCACATTGATTAGTCCATTGTAACTTATAGACTTCATTTGCATTAGTGGATTCATAAACCTTACAGGTTGTGTCACGTACACATCCTTATTTTATTCCTCATAGGAATGTGGTTTTAGTATCCATATGTCAAATGCTTAGTCATTAAGTTGCAATCAACAAACATCATCCTTCTCAAAATTTTATCCATGTGTCTTAACACTTAAGACTCATTTGCACTTATGGATTTCATCCAATGAGTGCTACCATCAAGGTCATACCTTATGGTTCACATTGATGTCATTTAGGATGTAATGGTCCTAAACCATAACTCAAAATTCGGTTCCTCATATTCATCTAGATAGTTGACTCATCACATGAAAAACTCATCATATAGATAATTGAGGTGTAAAGATATAAGAATTCACAACCCTTGTGACTCTTAATTAGTGAGGGGTATTCTTTTATTAAGAAGAATTCAGTTATTTGATAATCATTCTCTAACTCCTTAGAGTATGATTCCTTCTTGATTTAGACATCACCATGCCTTAATCATGAGTTCACTATGATACACTATCATAATCACTCATAAGGATCTCAAACATTTGGTCCAAGTATTTCATTCATTGATCTTATCAAGAATTAACACTTTACCAAATTTGCACTTCATCTATGTTAATCTTGAACACTTCAAGATATTCATATTGGTATTTCTCTAAACACCATTTGAAGTATTAGCATTTACTCCAATAGGTATGTAAATACATCATATGTATTATACCTAATAGGACAATCATTCTCCCACTACCATTAGTGAAGATTGATTAATCATGTCCAAGATATTCATGTCTCTTACCGGTTTTCTAACCAGAAGAGTCTAGATTTATCCATCACATGGACACTAGAAATGAATTTCTCATGATTGATGCTAATTTGATTGTTTGAGTTATCTATAACTTTTAGGTATCATTTTATCTTATGCATATCAAATACCACAAGATAAACAAGGCATTGCCACAAAGATCATATCTTTAAAAGATTGAAACATCAACTTTATTGATTGCCATCATTGTCATACAATATGCAAAAGTAAAGTGTTTCTATCTATTGGAAAATATGAAATAGCAGTTCATAACTATATTACATGACTTTTAGGCTGAAAATAAACTAAAGTACTTCTATCTATGGCGACAACACTTGCCCCATTTATTGAGTGCTTTATGCTTTACATTTTGGTATCATATACCTTAAAAAGTGTTACAAGTTTACTTTCATGACACCTTTAAGTAGAGACGTCTGTCGCCTCCTTCTTCTTTTGTTCTTCCAGATAGAGAGGACAATTCCTTTTCCAATGTCCTGGCTTTTGACAATGGTGGCAATTGCCTTTCTTGGTCACGCCTCCCTTGGCCTTGAGAGCTGAAGATGACTTGGGCTCCTGGCTAGCATTAGAACCTTTCTTAGCTTTGCCCTTGCCCTTGCGCTTGGACTTGCCTTTTTTGCTCATGATCACCATCACAGACTTAGGCTTGTCCTTCTTCATTTGTGTCTCGACTGTCCTCAACATGCCCAACAACTCTGACAGTGGCCTATCAAAGTTGTTCATGTTGTAGTTCATCACAAACTAACTGTAAGATTCTGGCAACGATTGCAGTATCAGGTCAGTAGCCAACTCTTGGCTCAGTGGAAATCCCAGTCTTGTCAGGTTCTCCACATACCCAATCATCTTGAGTGTGTGAGGACCAAATGGATCTCCTTCTGTCATCACACACTTGAACAGTGCCCTTGAGACATCGTATCTCTCTTTCCGTGCTTGATCTTCATACAAGTTCCTGAGATGCTAAATCATCTCAATGACACCCATATTCTCATGTTGTCTCTGCAACTCGTGGTTCATAGAGCATAACATCAAGCACTTTGAATCAATGGCATCATCAGAATGCTTCTTGTAAGCATCCCTTTCTGTCTTTGGTGCATCAGGAGCAGGTTCCTCTGGAATTGGAGTATTCAGGACATAGAGCTTTCGCTCTTGAGTGAGAACAATTCTCAATGTCCTATACTAGTCGTGGAAGTTTGTCCCATTTAGCCTGTCCTTTTCAAGGACCGATCGCAAAGAAAAGTGATTGTTGTTTGTTGCCATTTGTACTACAAAAGGAAATATGCAATTTTAGTCCAAAAACTCATTTTTGACTTATTTGATTGATTTGAAAAGTTGACGATATAATTAGGCCTTTAATTAATTATCACTCCCACTATTTTAGTTCAAATTGATAGCCCTCACCATCAATTCGGAAGATTGCAGCGTACAACCTTCTAGTGGGCAAGATCCTAAAATCCTCTAAATCATAGACCAGCTAGGGCTGTCACCCACAACTTAGATCTCTCAGGTAGGCAACTCTTGCCAATTGCATCATATGCAACTCTTGATAAGATGTCATATGCAACTCCTTGACATGATCATCTCCATGCCTCAAGGTGCTAGATCCTATCTAGGTCACCTTGTTAAGTCTGACCCAAAGCAAACACGATGAATATGCACCCTACTAGGGTAGACCCACACATTCATCTTTCACGCTTCCACGAGATAGACGGTGCACCACGCTAGGGCGTGCCCACACTTGGTCGATCAAGCTTTTCACATGTGTCGCATTTGGAAGGCATCTAAAACTTAATATTTAATGAGGGATTTGATTTTTATATACATATACATATCCAATCACCACAATACATAGTATGTATCATATACATGCTATATCCCACAGAAAAAATGCAAAATGATAAAAGCGATGATTATGGCCATCCTAATGTGATTCCTCAAGCCAAGAGGAATCACGATCATCTAGGTCTACATCACATGTAACCTTTACAAGATGAACTCTATGCTTTGCCTTTCTGGGTTTGATCAACTCATCACATGACTGATCGGCTTGCCATCAGGCCGGTCGGCTGGGTGCCACCAGCCGATCAGTTGGCTCCTGCAACCGATCGGTTCGCCTGGTCATCATGCATCTCTTCATGGCTGCCACCCGCTCGTCTCGCTCCTCGAACCGGTCATCAACCGATCAGCTCACTCCTTGAACCGATCGTCTGGAATGTCAAAGGATCGGTTCACGCCTTGAACCGATCGTTTCAGCTATCGTCAGGATGTCCTCCGTTCTTTGACATAATAGGAAATAAAATTCTATCCTATTTTACATTGTAAAAAGAGAAACCTTGAGTTACATTCGAGGGGAGCAAAGATAGGAAAGAAATCTCAAATTATTTCAAGTTACATCAGGAATAGGAGAAGGAAGATCGGTGCGTAGACCGAGATGTAAGAAACCACATACAACCATACACATATAGGGTTTATTGGCCATAACCACGCTATACATCCACCACAAAACTCGTTTAAGGGTGACGCGTATCGAGTGCATTAATAATACATATCATATACGTAAATTGGGATTTGTGGATTTAGGATTGGACATGCATAAAGCCAATTTTATTCACATCGTATGCAATAAATAAAGGCGACAAACCAAAATCGATCATATTGATAATCCCTAAAGTATAGAGCAGTTGACGTGGCTCTGATACCACTATTGGGTTTTAGGGGAGGCAGAGAAGGCAGCGAAAACAAAACAAAATTCTCCTCCCCAAACCCGAAACAAGAAAATGCGTCAACGTCTATACAATATGAAAGGATGGTTTGTGGAATCATACCTTGTCCCGATGCTTTCTCGGTGACGATACCTCACCGCTTGCGCGGTCTTCACCTCCAGTCTTAGACGGTGTCTGTGCAGCTCCTGGTCGCACCGGGACTGACAACTCCTGGTCTCATCGGGACTGTCGAGATTGACAGCTGTCCTCCAAGTGGTAGAAACCTCCCGCCTCTGAAGTAGTCCACACGGACCACCTGGAACTCCAATCTCCTTATCCCATAAGGAATTGGAAGGAGTCGCACCCTCCTGTCAGCGTACTAGTCACGGACACACTCTCCTGCTACCAGTCGTTTTCTACAGTTGTCTTTCCCTTGCTTTGCCTCCCTTATCGGGTAGCACTTGCTCGGGCTCTCTCGGTTATCAAAACCAGAGAGAACGACAACTTTACAGAGCAACTGGTTGCACACTGTGTTGTACTCTGAGAAGCCCCCAAAACCCCTATATATATGAGGGTCATGGGACAAGGTTCTCTATCCCGGGCAATGCGGGACTAAAAGCAGGAGTAGAAGGGTTCGAGATTTCCCATAAAAAACAACCAACTGCGCAACCTGAACCGATCGTTTCACAACTGAAATGGTCGGTTGGGGACCTGAGCCGGGCGGTTGAAACCTCAACCAATCGGTTGGGACCCATGAAACGGTCGGTTCACTTTTGAACCGGTCGGTTTGTGGTCCTTGTCAGTTCCCGATTGACTTTCCATCTTTTGTTTCTAATTGGTATCAAATACCAATCCTTGTTTCAATCAAATTAGGCAAGTGAAACGAAAGGAAATTTCTCACCAATCCTGCTTTCCCAACTTGCTCGGTTGCATCAGTTGAACCGATCGTTTCAACACTTGAAGCAATCACTTCATCTTGTCCTTGAGCCGATCGACTCACAACCTGTGCCGATCGGTTCACCAAGCTGAGCCGATCGGTTCATCACATGAGCCGATCAGTTGGGAGTGCAGATTGTGCAGAATCAGTCAGTTGCAGTTTCAATCAATCTGATACTCTAATCAATGTGTTCAACACCTTGAACATTATGATATTGAGCTATCAATTAATTGAGTATTTAATTGAACTACTAAACTCCTTTAGTAATCAATCTAAACATTGTTTGTGGACAAAACTCCTTTTCCAGGTTAAATCCTATGTGTGTGACCTTGTAGGTCCTTTTTCACGTTGGCAGTGAAAGTCCATAACACTTATGACTTCACAAGCAAAGAGCAGTGCCTAGTCACACATAGTGCTACCCAAGTGAAATAGAAAGTTAGAGAACAACTTTCAATCCTACAATCCGTGAATGGTGTTACAGTGAATGTATAATTCCTTTGTCACTGATATCCTGAATGAACTCGAGGCATGGAACAGCCATCATGTCAACTTTCATTCACTTTCTTGATCTCAGAGTAGATTGGAAGAGATATGTATAACATCAATATCATATACTGATTCACACATGCGTGCACGCCTTTCTCAATCCTACTCATCAAGTGGCCATGGATATCAAACTCCCTCAGGAGGGACAAATCCCATATCTATCACTCACCCCTCAAAAGCCCCATGTGTCAAAGCCACCCAATCATCACATTTATAACAACCCATGTTTCAGGACTACATTTGATTATGTCAAAGTGTGCCCAACGACATGTATTGAGTGTAGTGATTTCAGGTCAAAGAATCACACTCACCACCATCACTGTGAGTACTGAATGTGACTACCATGTCATGGTTCCATGTGTCAAACTCACGGTGGGTCTGTCCGGTACACTTGTTCTCTAACAAGTACCTATGTGTTTGGTTTGATATCTCTATATAATGACTAATGAGATTCTGTCATCAACCAACACCACAATCTAGACTTGTGTGTCATTGTTGTCTATCTACCTTCCACAATGACATCCGACTAGGGACATAATAAGAATGTACAAACTCTTAGCATCCGTATGATCTCATCGTTCAGGTCCTCAACCTGAAAGCATACGTCATTGAGTACTGTCATTCTCTAGACATTCAATTTGTTCTATCACTATCTCATATTACTGAACCAGAAAGAATTGGAAGCTTGCCTTTGATGTTTATCAAATTAATCTTAATGTATCCCACCAATCATCCCATGATTGGCTCTCAGGGCATACATACCAACAAATACATCCATGTAGAGAGGACTCCCAATGCACTCCCTTGCCTTAGGGTGGTCTTGGCTGATAGACTTTGATAGCTTGGTACCCGACACAGCCTTGGCCATTATCCTTGATGAGCTTGGGCGATATGGTAAGGTGCCCATGATAGCGTTGGCCGATACCACCATGAAGTGTTGGACGATATGGCTTCATGCCCGACATGCCAACCCTAGGATGCTGACCGTTATGATGCTGGCTATGTACGATACCTTTCTTGGGTGTCATGGTTACCCTGGATGATAGGGTTAACCCTCAGATGATGCTAGAAGGTTGCACGATAGGGGCGCCTTGGGCGACACCCCTTTGGCGGATATGGCTCATGTGAAGGTTATCCTGGTAGTAGAACCTAACCCTAACCCTAGCTTGGTGCACGTTAGACCCTTGGCCGATAGCCATGGTAGTGCTGCACGTTATGACCTCGTGGATGGCTGCCCGACGCCATGAGTGTTAGTGGAACCTTGATGCATGTTAGAGGATGTGCAGTGTTTGGTTGATATGGTGGTGAGTTGCTTTAGGGTTTGGAACCCTAGCTGGTACACCCTTTGGTGAGGGTTGGCGCTGCTCGCCATACCTGTAGTGAGGGTTGCAGGAGTTTTGGTGAGGATTCTGATAACCCAAAATGTATATAGTTGATGGTTCTCTTTTATTAATGATAATACAAGTAAAATGATGTAATCACCTTGAATCCTGCAAATATGTTGAAAAGTTAAATGATAGGTTGTGAAACAGGAAGCTTGGAAGCTTATGATGTTGCTTCACATGTTGATATAACACATGCATATGGTCACAAGTATTAGGCATAATATAGGCCCATGATTGATAATAATACTATGAATGATAAAGCTTATGTGTGGTATACTCATGGATGCTTCTTTTTACTTGATAGCATGATCATTCTGTTAATCCATGATGACTTCAGTAATCTATGCGAATGTGTATACTAACCATTTAAGTATTTCATGTGGATTCATAGCTTGGTAAGATCTATGAGATATATGTGCTTTGATTAACACAATGTGATGATAATCCTTATTAACGGAATAGCAAGTGATAGGTCTGAGGACCTGATGTAAGGCCGAGTGCCTAGTTGAGGTGTTATCCTCTGATGATGAGATAAGGGATGCTCTCCCAGGATGTTGATGCATGATGATGATGCCTTGAGAGGCAGTGGTTGATATCATGAGGGATTGAGGTCCCGGGACAGTATGTTGATGGCAAAAATGATGTAATTATATAAGGCTATGTTTATACCTTGTTTTGCCTCAACAGTTGGCTTAAAATATACTAATCAATTATAGATAAACATATCATGTAGTTTGCCCTAGCCATAGATCCATTACCATCAGTATTTGGTGATGGTGAAATAGGTTTATCCTGCGGGATTACCTGGAGCGCATATTGTTGAATATGTGAGGTTTCCCCTAGCCTAAAATAGGAGGGTTGAGTGCAACTATGGTTGCAGACTTAGGATATATGGAGCATGGTGAACACACCCATGGATCAGGATATGTGATGATGAGCATGATGCGTTCATGGCTCAGATATATGCACTAGCACCCATGATGAGGTGATCTAGAGATATGGGTAGCTTGCGAAGTTGACCCAGAGGCTGAGGCCCTATAAGCATAAGATTGCAGTCTTGCTTGATGATTCGTGTACTGACCACGAGAAGGTGAGGTCATGGAGTCCAGATCTCCCTAGACCTTGTATGGCACCGGATTGGGCTTCGCAGCCAATGGTTGGACTTGAGCAGGGAAGGCTCACTTCCTCAGGGCATAATAAAACGTAATCCAACCGCACAAGTATATCTTGCTTAGAGCAAAACACGGAACATTGATTGAGGCCTTGCTTATATAGCTGTTCTAGTTACACCTTGCAGATATGTGTACGATCCTTGTATCTTGTGATAAATTCTTATAAAGTTTATCTTATCAATCATGTTCCATAAAGAAATACTTAGTTATATGCCTCCTAGATATCTTGGTAAGCTTGATGGTAATAATAGCCTTGTTCAGTATACTGCTCTTGTTATATGCTTTATCAGTTATTTGCTATTATCTGCTTTAACCTTTGAGGTTTTATAGTTACGATGGGGAGTTATGTTTCTCGCTAGGACTGTGTCTCACCCCGCTGGTTTACACCCTTTTTAGGTGATCGCCCTAGATGTGGTGGTGGTCGTGAGGTTGCGGCCGAGCAGCAAGAAGAGCAGTAGAAGGCAAGAGGTGGACATGCTGCTATTTTGGTGGTTTTGTTGTAGAGTCCTAGAGTCATCCCTCTACTCTCAGGTCCTCAGAGGTGTTTGATGATGTTTCACGATGTTTACCTACTATAATTTTTGTATATCCTGCTGCTGGCCGTACGTGGCCTGTTATGTATGTATAAACATGTGATGAAGTAATATGCGCTGTTGCGATGGTGGGTGGCTTTAAGTTGTGAACATATCTAGCAGGTGATCTTGAATATATCTATATATGACCTGATCTTCTTGCACGGCCTGGTTGTAAATGTTCTGCACATATGTTTCCACAATCGGTTTTAATTAACCCGTGTTTTCAGTAATATATGGTTCCGCACGTTTTCATGTGTCATCTTGTTGTCTATGTGATGGCGGGGTGTCACAGTTGGTTTGGTATCAGAGCTCTAGGTTCACTGAGTCTACAGGGATCTAGGACTAGGTTTGCATCTGTGCTTGTGAGTTTTCCATATTTTCTTACAATAACCTTCTGCCTTCAGTAGAAGATAAAGCTTAAAGATGTCTGGAAACCATGAAGAACATGCTACCAAGAGCAGCGATGGTGCATCAGTTGATGGAGCAGGAGGACAGGCACATGAAGATCGGGTGCCTGAGGTTCCCCAACTTGACCCAGCCATTCTCGAAAATCCTACCTACCAACAGCTTATGGGGCAGATGATGGCTATGATGAATCACATGGTGGAAAGGTTGCTAGTACCTCAGCCAAGAGCATAGGCTCGCCATGGTGAAGCATCGGGTATTGGGAAGACCTTTGAGCAGCTTCGCCGAGTCGGAGCTTCGGATTATGCTGGGACAGCTGATCCATTAGATGCTGATCAGTAGCTGACAGGTATTGAGAAGGCCTTCCGGATCCTCGACATTCCCGAAGTAGACAAAGTCAAGCACGTTGTCCACCTTCTGAAGGGAAATGCTGGCCACTGGTGGGCCATCGAGGAGGAGAAGCGACCTGGTGAGGAGATCAGTTGGGAGATCTTCCGGCGAGAGTTCGTCAGCAGATACTTTCCAAAGACGTATCTGGACGAGAAGATCAATTAGTTTGAGTGTCTACGCCAAGGAACGATGAACATCACCGAGTATGAAGCCAAGTTCATGGACTTGCTGAGGTTTTGTCCTCACATGGCAGCGACGGATGATGAGCGGATCAGACAGTTTGAGAAAGGTTTGAGTGCTGAGCTGTCGACACCTACTGCTGTTTTAGAGAATCGGGAGCGGTTTGCCATGTTTGTGGAGTCCGTCTACAGGATTGAATGATCTGTTAAAGAGAAAAGGGAGTCCATGACTAGGAAAAAGCCTTCTCAGTTCCTAGGACTGAGATCTAATGGCTTCAAGAAGTCAAGGTTTTCAGCACCTTCCATGATGAGAGGTTCTAGTGCACCGTCACAGTGGTGTCCAGTAGGGGAAGAGTTCATGTTTTTTCACCGTCGAAGGCGCATAGTACAGCTTCTGTGGCAGTAACAAAGCCATCTAGACCACAGACAGAAGGCGGGTCATGTTACCACTGTGGACAGACTGGGCATTTAAAGTCAAATTGCCTAAGAAGAGACATTTAGGTAACACAACAGCTGAGACAGAGTCAACAAGGGTCTGGCAGACAGCAGCCCAGTGCTAGTAGAGGGCGAGGACACGGTCAAGCGTCGCAAGCATGATCATCTGCTCAAGGAAGCAGAGGACGTGGACAACAAGCAACGGCTCGATTCTATGCTATGAGTCAGCCGGAGGCGATAGTCAACCCGCGAGTGGTGACAGGTCAGATGGAGTTATTTCATTCTGATTTGTCTTCTTCTTGCTTTATATATATTTTGGTTGACCTGGGTGCTACGCACTCTTTTATCGCACGTAGTCTCCTTGATAGCTGTCCTTTACCTATTAGTTGTAAGAAAGATAGCCTATTGTTAGAAACCCCTCTTGATGGTTCCTCGATGCTTCGATAGGAGTGTCCATCTTGTGTCCTATATTTTTTGGGACACAGTAAACAAGTGGACCTTATACCACTTGATATACATGGATTCGATGTGATCCTTGGGATGGATACCTTAGAGAAGTATAAGGTCATGTTGGACTGTGGTTCCAAACATGTGGTGTTTGATGACAACGGAGAGAAGTGGATCTTCTAAGGAGATAGGAAGATTCTTCTGACATATCTAGTATCAGCAATGGTGGTAGAAAAGTTGCTACGACAAGGTTGTAGAGCGTTCTTAGATCACGTTGTGGATACCAAGGCAAAAGGTCCTAGCCTTGAGGAGGTGACGATTGTCCGAGAGTTCGCGGATGTGTTTCCTGATGAGTTTCCCGGTGTTCCCCCACCTCGAGAGATTGATTTCGAGATTAGTCTGATACTAGGAACACATCCAGTTGCACAAACACCGTATAGGATGGCTCCAGCAGAGATGGCAGAGCTAAAAAAGTAGTTACAAGAGTTGTTGGAGAAAGGTTTCATCTGACCGAGCACGTTGCCTTGGGGTGCTCCAGTGTTGTTCGTTAAGAAGAAGGACGGGTCGATGAGGCTATGTATAGATTACTGACAGTTGAATAAAGTTATGATTAAGAATAAGTACCCGTTGCCGAGGATAGATGATCTGTTCGATCAGTTGCGTGGTGCTACAGTGTTCTCAAAGATCGATCTACGGTATGGATATCATCAGTTGATGATTAAGACGGATGACATACCAAAGTCAGCATTTAGGATGAGGTATGGTCACTTTGAGTTTCTGGTTATGCCATTTGGGCTAACCAATGCACCTACTGCTTTCATGGACCTGATGAACCGAGTGTTCTGTCTGTTCCTAGATCAGTTTGTTGTAGTCTTTATAGACGACATTTTGATCTATAATCGGGGTAGTCAAGAGCATGAGCGACATCTTCGACAAGCGTTGACTCTTCTTTGCCAACATCAATTGTATGCCAAGTTTAGCAAATGTGAGTTTTGGTTGAAGGAAGTAACATTCTTGGGTCATGTGATATCTGCAGAAGGAGTCAGAGTGGACCCTAAAAAGGTGGAGTCAGTTGCAGATTGGGAGCAACCAAAGATGCCGACAGAAGTTCGTAGTTTTTTGGGTTTGGCCGGATACTATCGGAGGTTTATCAAGGACTTCAGTGCAATCGCGTTACCGATGACAAAGCTGACCAGGAAGGATGTACCTTTTGTTTGGGATGATCGTTTTCAGCAAGCTTTCCAAAGTTTGAAGGAGAAGCTGACTAGTGCTCCAGTGCTAGTGCTGCCAGAGCCTGGGAAGGGCTATGTTGTTTTCTACGATGCTTCCAAGAAAGGCTTAGGTTGTGTGCTGATGCAGGAAGATCATGTGGTTTCTTTTGCTTCGCGACAACTTAAGAAACATGAGGAGAACTATGCGACACATGATTTGGAGTTGGCAGTGGTGGTCCATGCGTTAAAGATTTGGAGACACTATCTTTATGGGGAAGTGTGTTAGATCTTTACAGACCATAAGAACTTGAAGTATATCTTTTTGCAGAATGAGCTGAATATGGGACAACGTTGTTGGATGGAGATAATCAATGATTACGACTGCACCATTGAGTACCACCCTGGTAAGGCGAACGTAGTAGCTGATGCGCTTAAAAGAAAGTCTTCTTCTCTCTCCACAAAGAAGGCACAGTTGAGTTCCTTGGTATGCCATAGGCAGGATATATTTGTCTCCTTGCGGCAGATGAATGTGCAGTTGTAAGTTTCCTTGTTGGTAGGACTGTTGGTGTAACGACCCTAACCTGGGTTATGAGGTAACCCCATTTGTTTTGGCTAATAAAGTTTCTTAGAACTTTAATATAATCCTCTAAGGTGTTTTGACATCATGTGAAACACTTATGTTTCAAGTTTGGTCCCGATTGAATGATGTTTGAGTAATTTTCCTTTGTTTTGGACCAAAGTGCAATTTACCCAAATTGAGGGGTTATAATGAAAAATATCACATGTTGAATGTACCACATGTGATTTAGCATCATATGAGAGAGAATGATGCTAAGTGGTGGCTTGTGGAAAGCCCAAATTCCAAGTTTGAACTTATTTGAACAAAGTTGGTACCTTATGCACCAATTTTGGTACAAATTGTAATTTACCCAAAATGTGGGGTTGATATGCAAATTACCACCTCTAGATTGTCCATACTCCCTACTAGTATCATATAGAGGATAGAGAAAGAATGCGACACCATGTTTGAATCATTTATGAGTGATGGTAATCTTGGTGATGAAATGACCAAGAAAAAGGGTTGAATATGAAAGCTTAACTTGAGTTGTATCAAGTTGAAAAGCTTATATATGAGTGCCTATCGGCCAAGGAACCCAAGGAGGTGTCCCATATCGTCTTGTGGACTCTTGGCAAAGTCCATATCATGCAAATCACCTCAAGGAGGTGAGGTGTGTCAGGTTACAACTTCCTTAGCAAAGTTGTGATGAGTTGTGAACAAAGTGATGATTTTATTAATATATCTTAATTAAAGGGATATGTAATGGACGAATATTTATCCCTAGATGATCCTCAACCGTTTTGCAAGACAAGATAAATGTTGATGCATGCATGTACACGTGTCACCATGCATGGACACGTGGCACCTACTAGCTCAAAATCTTAACACCTCATTTTTGCCTTCCTTCATGAACAACAAGTATATATACCCCTAGTTTCACCCCTTGGTGAAATTTTGCAACCATTACCACCCTCCTACCCTAAAGTGTCATGCATAGATCTCCCATATCATGAAGGGATGCTTTGGTATCGTGCATAGGCCTTGGGATATCGCCCATGGAAGGATCATATCGCCCAAGTAGGTGATATCGGCCATATAGGGTGATATCGGCCATAGTGGAGTGGTTTGAGTGGCATATCGTGCAAGTGAGTGTCATATCGTGCATGGGTGATGGCATATCGTGCAAGATCAGTATGGTATCGTGCAAGGGTGTTAAGGAGCAAATAAGAGCTCATACTTGACCCTAAGGTGAGGCCATGATCATCTTCAACCTTGGATTGAAGCATGATGTTAGGGTTTTGATCTTCCTTTCTTTTCTTCTTCACCAATTGCTTATCCATGGTGATTCCTTGTATATGAAGGAGTTGTGAACGAGCCTTGGACTTTTCATAAGTCATCTTCAACCTTAGGAACGTGGATCTTTGGAGCTTGGAGCTTTGAAGTGGTTCTTAAGGTGGGCTATATAACTTGAACTCAATCATGTTATTATTCATCACCTAAATTGTTGTATTTAATGATCTACTTTTAATTCCAAAATTTCCTGAAATATTTGATGAAATTATGAGTTATAGTAGTTTCTTAGACCTGTTGACATGAACTATAATAGTTAGAACAAAGGTCTAGAGCTTGAAGATGATGATATCACCTTATAAAAGTGATATCGGGTGCATGCACACAAGCAAGCACCCCTAACTCGATATGATGATGTACCTACTTCACTAAAACAATATGGATATGATTGTATACATTGTTGCACGATATGGGGGTGTAGTATACACCTCTTGCACGATAGGAAGTCTTTTATAGACTCCATGCATGATACAAGGTCAATTGTGTACTTGTAAGTTGACATGAAACCCTAATTTGGGTAACCCGATATAAGTGAAGAGTAACAAGTGCTATTGCACGACATAGTTGCATGACATGGTTGCATGACATGGTTGCACGATATACAACCCTAGACAACATGGTAGCCCGACATGGTGATGAGTTGATACCTCTTATACATCATGGGTGACACATATATGTACCTTGTGCTCGACATAATCAACCCTAACTATGTGTACTCAAGTGAAGAGTTGACCTAGATCAATCTTGGAATATTTAACATCCTAGATAGGATGAGAGAGAGAGAATGAGAGAGATGAATGCTATGTGTGAAACCCTAATTGGAGCCAAGCTATGTGGTAAACCCTAATCTAGGGCAAAACTGAGTGTTATTATAAATCCAGGGTGATGATGTAACCCTAACTTAGTGTAACAATGAAGGAAACTCTAATTTGGGTATGAGGAAAGAGAAACCCCACTTAGATGTGAATGGTAAACCCTAATCCCTAAAATGGGATAAAGGTTAATGAAACCCTAATATAGGGTTGTGCTACTAATTCTATGTGAAGTCCTATTATTGGGTGATGTGTTGTGAAATCCTAATTTCACATAATACTAGGTGAATCCTTGATATAGAAGGATGATTATGTAAAACTCTATTGGAGAATAATACTATGTGAAATCCATAAATGTATGGAATATTCTATGTGAATCCTCAAATTATAAATATGGAGAGTACTATTCCTAATAATGGAATAGTGATTAAGGTTATGACAAATGTAACACCTAGAGAGATTGATAATGGATATCCTTATATTAATAGCTCCTAATTTAAGGATGAGTCCATAGTATTGGAAATGGTTGTATATTCTAAGTGAGTGACTAATGATCACTACTTTACATGATAAATGTGATGAACTGGTGCATAAATTATTAGGATGGGGAATACCCTAATACAAGCTAAGTGTATGAACTCAAGTAAGATAAAGGTGTTGAGGGAAGTTATACATCAAGATATGATAGATATCACATCCAACACCCCAATACTAGTATACCTTGATGTGTTATAAGTCTAATATAATTGGATGAATGATACATGAGATGTGTCATGTCAATGGTTACATTGAGATGTAATGCACTCTGTTGAATGTAGGCTAGCATGCCTTATGAAAAGGTTAGTTCAAACCTATAAACTATGATGTGATCATATTTTGGTAAAGATGAGAGAGAAACTCATACTGTGTGATGATAATACATTTAATGAGGAATGATGAGAATAAGTAAGTATGATTGAATACTTATGATTATCCATATTTGATTACTTGCTATGTGAACCCTAATACAGAGTAATGCTATGTGAAATTCTATTACAAGTCAATGCTATGTGATCCCTAATACAAGGTAATGCTATGTGAAATCCTATGACAAGTTAATGATAGGAGAACCCTAATACATGGTATTACTATGTGAAATTCTAACACAGGGTAATCCTATGTGAAGTTCAAATACAGACTAATGGGTTATGAATGTAATAAGATAACCCTCATACTGCATGATATTGATATGTAATTGTGTCATGATTACTAATCATGCAGATATGTTGAGAAGATGAGCATAGCCAGGTATGGGCTATGATACTTTGTTATTCAGAATGTTTTATAGGCTTTATAATCCTTCATATGCTTTGTGTAGTAAGAATCATTGAACTTTGTGTACTATGTGCAATACATTATGTAGCAAGAATCATGATGTCCTTGGTCAGATGATCTGAAGGTATTAAGTTACCTAACAAGTGGTAATAAGTATCCTATGGTGAGTTATGGGTTCAAATACCCAGATGCTATAATCATGATGATGAACCTGTTAAGAAATGGAATTGTGCTTGGTATGTTGAGGGACTAAGATCCCAACACTTTGTGAAAAGAATATGGCTATAAGCCATGACTCCACAATGACAATGCTAGGCTTTAGATATATAATCTAAGCGTGAAGAGAGTAAATGTTGTGATAATAATTCTATAGTGAATAAATGTTATACATGTTCTTCATATTCCTTAAAGGATAAGTGACATGTTGTTCTTTCAAGTTATGGTTGCAATGTTTGAGATAAGAATAATATTCTAATCTGTTAGACATTGAATTAACTGCTGCCAAACAAATATGATTCCTATGTGCATATTTATCTTCTTAAGCTGCAATAATAATGTTACTGGCGGAGAGTTATATCTCTCGCTGGGGCAATTTACAATTGTCTCACCCCCGTGGGAATTACATTTTTAGGTGGATGTAGACGAGGAGGCAGGAATCCTTCAGTAGGTGAAGGACAACAGTAGCAACAACAGGGACAACAGTGAAGTCTTAGGTGGAGACACTGGCTGTTATGCCTTATAAAGATGTAGATAGAGTCCTATGTGTCGTCTCTGTACTCTCAGGTCCTCGGAGTAGTAGTTAGTGCTTTCGAGATTTTGGCTCAGTGCCTCGAAATTTTATAATGCTTGTAATTTTAAAAAAGAGATGATGCATGACATGTACCTTTAAACCAGAATGTAAATGTGTTACTTTGGTTCTATGTGAGAAAGTTTTCCTTTGATGGATCTCTTGATAAAAAGGTTTTAATTTTTAGTAATTTTTGGTAATCCGCAGCTTAGTGATCGCTTCCGCAATAGTTAATTATGTTTTTGTGAGTTGTATGCCACAGTTGGCACAAATGCAAATCAAGCCTATGCTGAGACAACATATCAAAGACGCACAACAGACAGATGATGCAGTGCAGCTAATCAGGTCAGAGCTTGGTAGCGAAAAGCGTGATGGGTTCCATGAGTCCGAGGATGGACTAGTTTGCTATCATAGTAGGATGGTGGTTCCCGATGGTGATAATCTAAGAAAGCTAGTGCTCGAGGAAGCACACACGTCGATGTATGCTATGCATCCAGGAGTCACCAAGATGTATCATAACTTGAAGGACCTATATTGGTGGTCTGGCTTGAAGAAGGATGTAGCTGAGTTTGTGGCTAAGTGCGTAGTATGTTAGCAAGTTAAAGCTGAGCATTAGAAGCCGGCAGGTATGTTACAACCCATGCCGATACCACAATGGAAATGGGATCATATAACTATGGATTTCATAGTGGGTCTACCAAAGACAGCTAGGAATCCTGATTCCATTTGGGTAATAGTGGACAGGTTGACAAAATCTGCTCACTTCATACCAGTAAAAACAACGTATACAACAGAGAAGCTTGCTCGGGTGTACGCAGACGAGATAGTGCATTTGTACGGTGTACTAGCAACAATAGTTTCTGATAGAGGTCCTCAGTTCACAAGTCATTTTTGGGAACAGTTGCACAAAGCGTTGGGAACGCAGTTGAGGTTCAGTATCGCTTTCCACCCACAGACGGATCGAAAGTCTGAAAGGACTATTCAGACTTTGGTGGATCTTCTCCGAGCTTGTGTTTTGTAGTTCCTAGGAAGCTGGGACATGCATCTCAGTTTGATAGAGTTTTCTTATAACAATAGTTACCAACAGAGCATTGACATGGCTCCTTATGAGGCTCTATATGGAAGGAAGTGCAGATCCCCTTTATGCTGGTATGAGACTGGTGAAAATCAGCTTTTGGGTCCTGAGTTCGTACAGCAGACAACAAAAAAGATCAGAGTGATACAGCAAAAGTTGAAAACGGTACAGGACAAACATAAGTCTGATGCAGACAATCACCGATGACCTCTAGAGTTCCAAGTGGGAAACAAAGTGTATCTCAAGGTCTCACCGTGGAAAGGCGTGCTAAGGTTTGGCCGGAAGGGAAAACTGGCACCTAGGTGGTATATGGGGCCGTACCCAGTAATAGCACGTGTTGGCAAGGTAGCTTACAAGTTAGAGCTACCACCAGAGTTGCATAGGTTGCATCCAGTGTTCCATGTTAGTATGCTGAGAAAAGTCATCCAGACACAGGGACAGTAATACAGCCAGTTGAGGTTGAGCTTGATGAAGACGTGACCTACGAGGAGGGTCCGGTGACGATCCTCGACAGAAGAGTAAAGAAGCTGAAGAGGAAGGACATGGTTCTTGTGAAGGTTCTGTGGCATCATCGTGGTGTTGAGAAAGCCATGTAGGAGCTTGAGGAAGAAATGAGGTGGAAGTATCCCTTGCTTTTCTCTTCAGATTTTGGGGACGAAATCCTTTTGTAGAGGTTTATGGCTTGTAAGGACCCTGACCTTCGTTTTGGGCTTACCTGTTTGTTTTGCCTAAACCTTGTGCTTGGTTTCTTGCTAATCATCTGTAGTGATGATTAGGGTTTGCTTGTGCTCAGTTGAGAGATGGAGGTGCTACTTGCAAAATGACCTAAGATAGGGTTGGTTGGACAACAAGTTTGTCACCTTGAGAGATGTTTTTTCTCTCTTTGCTTCCTCTAGGGTTGAGAGGAAGGTTTGGGCTCGTGCCTTGAGTTGTCTTGGGCTTGGTTGAGCTCTTTTGGGCCTTGTTTTCCCTTGTTTGGGCCTTGCCTTGCTTGGTTGAGCCCTGTATCCGGCAAGGATGCTTGTGTCGGCCTTGCCTTGTGTCGCCCATGGTGTGTATCAGGCATGGAGATGGAGAGTATCGACCATGGACCATCTTTGACCCCTTGACCTCGTTTGTGTCACCACTAGTGGACACTTGGTGCATAGTGCTTCCATGTGGCAATATCCTTGGACATGTGTATAAGGTGAGTTAAGGAGGTGGCTTTTGCCCTTGGACAAGTGTCCTAGGTGGGCGACACATTACCTTGTTTTCTCCTCCATCCTCTTCTATATATGCCTTGCCTTTCTCTTCCTTAGGAACCCTTTAGCTCTTTGTTGCTCCTCTCTTCCTTGGTGCACGATACACCTACCCTTTGGAGCAAGTTGGTGGCCGATCCCTCTCCCTTGGTGGTGATCCCTTCTTCTTCCTTTAGCTTGGTGGCCGAACCCTAGGTGGGTCTTGTCCTTTGGTAAGCATCTTCCCTCTCTCCCTAGCATCTTCTTCTCCATCTTGCTTACTCTTCGGCCATGGTGGTTATGCTTCTTGTTCCTTTTCTTGATGTGGCCGAAGTAGTGTGCTTGGAGCTAGGAGCTTGGAGCTTTGGAGCTTGAGGAGTTTGCTTAAGGCGGGTTACATAACTTCTAACCTTAGCTATACTACCTTCTCTATGTTGCATGTTTCATATATGATGATGATCGGCCATGCATGTATGTTTCTTGCTCTTGAACATGTTGCTGATATTATGGATATAATGAGCATGATGTTGTTGTTGTTGATAGTTTATATGCCTTTACACCTAGTTGACCGAACCATAGTTGGGGTTTTCCTTGGTAGCAACACTCCTTTCTCTCCTTGGTCTAGAGACATGAGTTTGAGCTCTAGTAATGTGGGCAATACCCCTCTCTCATTTAAGTTGAGAGGTGAGCTTATATTCTAGTTTCTTGGGCAACACCCTCCTCTCACCATGGATTTGAGAAGTGAGCTTTTGATGACCTATGTTGGGGTTGGATCCTTGTGGTTGCCCAATTTGTGAAAGAGGTTGTGCAACACCCCTCTCTCTTGGTTGTTGAGAGGTGAGCCGACCTTCTTGATCATTTAGGGTTTGGTGCCCTTGTGCTTGAGGTTGAAGATGATCTTGTTGGGTTGTGCCTTACACGATATGACTTTGGAATAGTGCTACCCGATAACCTTCTTGTCTTGGGTTGTACCCTTGGCCGATGTTCCTATTTGGAGCTTGGTTGGTGGCCGATACCCATGTGTTCTTGGGCGTTATGCTTTGTTGAGTACCCTGCATGATACAACTTGTTGAGATAGTTTACCTTGGTGCCCGATATCTCTTATCCACCCTAGAGTTAGGGTTTGGGCGACATGGTTGCTAAACCCTTATATGGGCATCTTGGTCGATATGAAGCCTCAACCCAAGCTAGGGCGTTAGTGGTTCTCTAGGCGACATGAGTTGTCTACCCTTAATGCACGGTATGTCCTTGAGGTGTAATCCTTGGTGGATAAGCTTGCTTGGGTAATCCTTGTATCCCTAACCAATATGCCTAGTTGAAGCTTAGCTGGTGCCCGTCATGGTCCCTTGGACGATACCCTTGGTGGAGTTGATAGATGGGCGGTATACCCTTGATGAGATGTTGCCCGATACCCTCCTTAGGGTTAAGTCTTGGACGATACATCCATGTAGAGAGGACTCCCGATGCACTCCCTTACCTTAGGGTGGTCTTGGTCGATAGACTTTGATGGCTTGGTACCCAACATAGCCTTGGCCGTTATCCTTGATGGGCTTGGGTGATATGGTAAGGTGGCCAGGATAGCGTCGTACGATACCACCATGAAGTGTTGGACGATATGGCTTCATGCCGGACATGCCAACCCTAGGATGCTGACCGTTATGATGCTGGCTATGCACGATACCTTTCTTGGGCGTCATGGTTACCCTGGATGATAGGGTTAACCCTTAGATGATGCTAGAAGGTTGCACGATAGGGACGCCTTGGGCGACACCCCTTTGGCCGATATGGATCATGTGAAGGTTATCCTGATAGTGGAACCTAACCCTAACCCTAGCTTGGTGCACATTAGACCCTTGGCCGATAGACATGGTAGTGTTGCACGTTATGACCTCGTGGATGGATGCCCGACGCCATGAGTGTTAGTGGAACCTTGATGCATGTTAGAGGATGTGTAGTGTTTGGTTGATATGGTGGTGAGTTGCTTAAGGGTTTGGAACCCTAGTCGGTACACCCTTTGGTGAGGGTTGGCGCTGCTCGCCATACCTGTAGTGAGGATTGCAGGAGTTTTGGTGAGGATCTTGATAACATAGAATGTATATAGTTGATTGTTCTCTTTTATTAAAGATAATACAAGTAAAATGATGTAATCACCTTGAATCCTGCAAATATGTTGAAAAGTTAAATGATAGGTTGTGAACCAGGAAGCTTGGAAGCTTATGATGTTGCTTCACATGTTGATATAACACATGCATATGGTCACAAGTATAAGGCATAATATAGGCCCATGATTGATAATAATACTATGAATGATAAAGCTTATGTGTGGTATACTCATGGATGCTTCTTTATACTTGATAGCATGATCATTCTGTTAATCCATGATGACTTCAGTAATCTATGCGAATGTGTATACTAACCATGCAGGTATTTCATGTGGATTCATAGCTTGGTAAGAGATATGAGATATATGTGCTTTGATTAACACAGTGTGATGATAATTCTTGTTAACGGAATAGCAAGTGATAGGTCTGAGGACCTGATGTAAGGCTGAGTGCCTAGTTGAGGTGTTATCCTCTGATGATGAGATAAGGGATGCGCTCCCAGGATGTTGATGCATGATGATGATGCCTTGAGAGGAAGTGGTTGATATCATGAGGGATTGAGGTCCCGGGATGGTATGTTGATGGCAAAAATGATGTAATTATATAAGGCTATGTTTATACCTTGTTTTGCCTCAACAATTGGCTTAAAATATACTAATCAATTATAGATAAACATATCATGTAGTTTGCCCTGGCCATAAATCCATTACCGTCAATATTTGGTGATGGTGAAACAGGTTTATACTGTGGGATTACCTGGAGCGCATATTGTTGAATATGTGAGGTTCCCCTAGCCTAAAATATATAGGAGGGTTGAGTGCAACTGTGGTTGCAGACTCAAGATAAATGGAGCATGGTGAACATACCCATGGATCAGGATATGTGATGATGAGCATGATGCGTTCATGGCTCAGATATATGCACTAGCACCCATGATGAGGTGAGCTAGAGATATGGGTAGCTTGCGAAGCTGACCCAGAGGCTGAGACCCTATAAGCATAAGACTACGGTCTTGCTTGATGATTCGTGTACTAGACCACAAGAAGGTGAGGTCATGGAGTCTGGATCTCCCTAGACCTTGTATGGGACCGGATTGGGCTTCATAGCTAATGGTTGGACTTGAGCAGGGAAGGCTCACTTCCTCAGGACATAATAAAACGTAATCCATCTGAATATGTATATCTTGCTTAGAGCAAAACACGGAACATTGATTGAGGCCTTGCTTATATAGCTGATCTAGTTACACCTTGCAGATATGTGTACGATCCTTATATCTTGTGATAAGTTCTTATAAAGCTTATCTTGTCAATCATGTTCCATAAAGAAATACTTGGTTATATGCCTCCCGGATATCTTGGTAAGATTGATGGTAATAATAGCCTTGTTCAGTATACTGCTCTTATTATATGCTTTATCAGTTATTTGCTGTTATCTGCTTTAACCTTTGAGGTTTTATAGTTGCGGCGGGGAGTTATGTTTCTCGCTGGGACTATGTGTCTCACCCCGCTGGTTTACACCCTTTTTAGGTGATCGCCCTAGACGTGGTGGTGGTCGTGAGGTTGCAACCGAGCAACAAGAAGAGCAGTAGAAGGCAAGAGGTGGACATGCTGTAGTTTTGGTGGTTTTATTGTAGAGTCCTAGAGTCATCCCTGTACTCTCAGGTCCTCGGAGGTTTTTGACGATGTTTCAGGATGTTTAGCTGTTGTATTTTTTGTATATCCTGTTGCTGGCTGTACGTGGCCTGTTATGTATGTATAAACAGGTGATGAACTAATATGCGCTGTTGCGACGGTGGGTGGCTTTAAGTTGTGAACATATCTGGAAGGTGATCTTGAATATATCTATATATGACCTGATCTTCTTATAGGGCCTGGTTGTAAATGTTCTGCATATATGTTTCCGCAATTGGTTTTAATTAACCTGTGTTTTCGATAATATATGGTTCCGCACATTTTCACGTGTCATCTCGTTGTCTATGTCATGGTGGGGTGTCACACTAAATCTCAACTTGGGGCATCTTTATGAGTTTATGACCGACTTCAGGGATGACTCCAACAGACGGTTTGATGCGTTGGAGCAGGACGTGTAATACCTCACTCAGAGTTTCGACACAACCTTCCCTCCACCACCTCCTCTGACTTTTCAACAACAATTCCAGCAACCCTTCCAGCCTTTCTACCAGCCGATCCAGGACTTCAGATAGTCATTCCAATTTCAACAAGGAATGCACCAGGACTATGAGAACACATCAGGCGAACAACGATCTGAATTAGTATATAAACAATGACTACCAGTGGCAGCTGCTTTCCACACCATCCAGAGCTTGATATTTGCCCGAGGACGAGCAAAATTTTTAAGCTTGGGGGTGGCAGGGTGTACCACCCTCTATCTTACACCATTCCCTTTTATTTCTTTCATTGCATGCATGCATGTTTATCTTCTATGTTCCTTGCATTTAGCATAAATTTTCACCTTTGTAAGGCTTTGTTTCATATATTGTAGGTTTGCAATTAAGACTATGTGATGCGAGTCTTATAGCTAAATGCTTATCTTTATGCCTAAATGCACAATTTTCATCTTAAACTGCTTGATCTTTTTCTTGGCTTTCTCATTGACTCTTTCCTTAAGTTTGGTAATAAATCTAAGGTTTTGCTCCTTTTTCATAGATTAAAACATTATTTCCTTGATCTATGTTATGAATGACAAATCTAGGATATATGAATGTTGGAAAGAGCTATAGTTTGATCAAAACTCCAAGCTACATTTTTTACAAAATTTCCTATATTCTAAGGACCCTTGAATCATAATTACTATCTTTTCACATATGTATCAAGCAGATAATGATGAGTTTTGAGCTATAATCAAGTTGAAGTGTTTTTCCTTGATGGTTTGTGTGCCCTCTCACCTTAGATTGAGTCAAAAAGATGAAAAATAAAAAATTTGGAAAAGAGGCTTGGCCGCCCACAAAATCCCAAAAATATCAAAATAGTTCTCACCCAAGCCTATAAAAATAGAATGTAGAGAATAAAAGCATGAGAGTGAATAAATGAGCATTGTTTTCTCTTTTAGGAGAGTTGAGGATGGTGCCCAGTCGGTGTATGACTATGCTCATGAACGTGGGTATGTCGTGCCTGGTAGTGCCACCCTAAGGCTCATTAGAGAGTCACTAGGAACCCCTGGGTGACCTATGAGATCATCCCAATAGTAGGGTTGGTTTGAGCATAGTATGAGGAGTTCGTCTCACTGCTTTAGGCAAACTGGCTCAGACTGCAAGGACTATTGCTCATTACATGGACCAACCTAACACAGATCGGGATCATCAGAAGTCATTAGAGTCCTTTTGCTTTTGTTGCTTCTTAAGACCTGAATAAGTGGGAGGCACATTGTTCCTAATTGGTCTACATGAATACATGATGATGGCTCAGTGCTCATCACCCGCGTGATCACCTATGTGACAATGCTTTTATGTTGTATAATTATGATTCAAACCCTCATGAGTATTGATAGATTGTAGTGAATTTGCTTAATCTTACCTGGACAATCTTTGATCTTACTTTAGTAGGATTGTGCTCGATTAGTGGAGTTTTTTATTTCTGAAATGACATGGGTCAAGAGAATTGATGTTTTACTTTTTTTTTCTAAATCTAGCATTTATCTCCAAGTTTAATTTGGATTTTATGTTTTGTTCTTCAAGCACAGTCTTGCTTGAGGACAAGCAAAGGTTTAAGCTTGGGGTGGTTGATAACACCCAAATTTAGGCATCTATGCTAATCATTCATTTATGGTTTTGTGTCATTATAGCCTCAATATGCCCAAAATAACCCTATCTCCTTATCTTTTAGTAATTAACATCTTTTCATAGATAAAGTGCTCAACTAGCAAATTTTGGGACTTGTAGACACTGAACCTAAAAAGACATCTATTCTCTGAGATTTCTCCCCAACACATGATTTTTGCAGCAGCTAGGCTTCCATCCGTCGTGGCCGCAGTGGACTAAGCATCTCACTATGTGTACCAACTTAGGAGATGATGGTCCCTCTAACCGACTAGTGGGCCCAAGAAACTTTTGATATCTTGGACCCTATTTTTGATGGTCAATCCTTTAACAGAATGCATCCTCACTAATCAGAAGGTTCATCGACGTGGGCCACCAGTAATAGCCCCCCGGTGGGGGTGGGTTTGGGCCATGACACTGTGATCGTGACCAAGGAGGACACCACGACTGCGACCAAGGAGGATGTTGTGACCGTGACCAAGAAGACAATGCCATGACCGCGGGATCCACCTCGACCGCGGCCCAACCGCGATCGAGGCATCCACCTCGACTTCGGCACCAACCTCGACCACAGTTTAACTGTGACTGAGGCATCCACCTCGACCACGACATGACCACGACCAAGGCATCCACCTCGATCGCGGAACGAACAAGGTAGGTGTCGCGACCCTTTTCCACCTTCGCCTATAAATATCCACCCCACACGACCTAGAGATGGGTTCGAATTTTTGGAGGTTCCACGTGTTGGTTTCGACTCATTTTGGTTCCCAGAGCCCAGTAGGAGAGTTCTGAGGTCTGGAAAGGCTGAGGTGCTCATCCTACATCCGTTCCTCCAGTTTGCTTCCATCTCCCACCATTTTCCACCACCATTCACCCACATCCCACCATTCTCAGCCATCTTCCACCTTCATACACCCACCAAGCTACTGTTTGGGGTGGAATCAAAGAGAAAGGAGGCCAAGGAGTCCAAAAGACCAAGGAGGACGACCCAAAGATGAGATCCAGCCTATACAGAGGCTAAGGAGTTAGAGACACCTCTCCTCTACGGGCTAAATATCTTCTTCTTCTCCTTTCTTCTACTGTTCTCCTTTGTTCTTTCATATTTGTTCGGTGCCAACTATGCTTGTCCATGGCTAGTTGAGCTCTTTCTTGGCTATGTAGCCCATTTTGGGAATGCTTATGTATTTTTACCTTAAGCAAGTAGTTTTATTCCAGATCTAGTGTGTTTCTTATTTTATCTTCTCTTTCTGGTTATGATTGCTAGTTTGGTTGATCTCTTTCTTGCTTGAACTTCTATTTCTGCCTATATAGAGAGATTTTTTATAGAAATAGATAACAGAAGGTAGTTTGGATCGGAATCTGAAAAGAGGATGGTTCAAGGTGATCTGTGTAGAACCATAGACCAGGGCACGATCGGGCCTATCCCGGCACGGTCATGCCCACTACCTAGTTCTACCCAGATCACACATGTTCATATCATCTCAGAACATTCTAGACCTGAGAGGGTCTAGAATATTCTAGGGTGCTGATTTGTCATCCTCGATAGAGGTTTCATGTCATTGGTGCGTTTTAGTCACGCTGTGCGAGAGCGAGTGGGATGACCCCACAGGAACAGGTACCACATTACGTATCATGTTTGGATGTAAGTTGCTTGCTCGGGTGTTTGAGGGTTGTCTATGCCTGAGGATGAGTGCATAGACTGCTCAACTTGTGGTTACATAGCCAGGAACTCCTTCTATTTAATTAGTAGAATCCTGCGGACTATGTTTTCTTTTCTTGTATTTGTTTTGTTTTATTTCGTGACAATCTTCTAGACTAGTTCTAGATCTATACTTTTATCGACTATCAGATTGGCTTGTCTGACTTAAGAGAGAGATCTTAAGCACCCTAAGCATCTCCACGTCCCTGTGTTAGACCCTGTATATCTACTTCGACCCCGTAATAAAGTTGTGGGTGTCCTTGAAGGTTTCAGGTTATAAATTTAAAGTATGATCACCACTCTTCTTAGGAGTCGATCAGAAGCATGTTTCCTCTACACAACGCAAGCCTCATGTGAAGATTCTACAGTGTATGAGGCATCTATCGTCTAGTGATAGTTAATTAACATGATTCATCACCATTATTAGTCATTACCTAATTTCATCATTTAAACATTTCACAACCGTCACCAAATCATCAGAGTCTATATATAGCAACTATCACAATTCTCACAAATCACATCTAGATCCTTTAGATCAGAATCATAGAAAACTCGTCTCTTCGGTTCCTTGAATTTCACTATTCCTTCACTTATCATATACAACCATTCTTAGTATTATTCACTAATATAGTAAAACAACATCTGTCACAACATAAAATAAGCGTTTCTGTTGCTACGAATAGTTGTACGAATCTAGCCAGTCTATTACAAATATCATAAAGTGATATTTGAGAAGGTAACATCATCATTTTAGATTCCTATACTGTAAATAAGGGTTAGAAGGTGGTTTTACACTCACAGATCTCATCATGATTCTTGATCCGAGTCTGTCTACCAACTAAGCTTGAATATCAGCTCACATGAACCTAGATTACATGTTAGGCATCGAGATCACATCACAAACTGGTTGTTAGCAATAAAATAGGCTCAAAAACTTTAGTTGGAGGTAGAAAACAAAGAAGTAACTGGTCATGATCATTGGTTCTTGGATCAACAAAGATCTTCAATTTGAGAAAACAAGGAAAAGAGAAGAGAACAATGCTTAAAACAACTTACCAATCTAAAAACCACTGAAGATCTTTCACTTCTGGTAACCAACACCTCTTATCTCACTGTCATCCTTTGAATCACCCCCACAATCACCTTTTGCATTTCTTCTCTTTGTCTTCCTATGGACAAAATGTGGAAATGAAACCATACTTCTCATTCGATCGATAGCTATTGACTATTTATAGAGAACTAAGTCTTACAAGATTCGTCGAGATGGGTAAAACATAGGGAAACCATTAGTTCTTTAAGCCCTCAATCAGTGCCAAACCAGGTAGACACCATCTAGTCCTTCCTTCAGATGAAAATCATTCAAGTCATCATTAAGCACTTATAACACCCAAGCCGACTGCCCAAGGATCTAGTAGAGCTTCAGGAATGATGACTGACCCCACATACCACCACTACGCGCTTTTTCCTCACTCACGCACAGGCCTGGATAAACTTCCTGACTGGTCACCCATCCTAGTACTACTCTAAGTTGAGAATGCTTAACTATGGATTTCTTTAGTTATGGGCTCCCTAAAAAGGAGGCGCACCTTGGTGATATGGGTAGTTCAATCATTCCTTTTATGATCATGTTATCTGAGGCCTCAAATCTTGGTACATTACAATCTCCCCCACTTAGACTCTTGATGTCCTTGTCAAGGCTTAGATATACAACCTCATAATCACTTCCCCATTTTAGTGCAGACCCAGAATGGACCATGACACCCAACTCCCATCCACGGATACCAGCACAAGGGCGGATCCATCTCATCTCAGTGGATATCCCTTTCCAACTTGCCTGGACGACATGGATTAAGACTGGCATGCCACATGCTCATGTGGACCCCCCTACTGGAGGGGATTTGACCTTGATACCATTTGTATCACCTGGGCCCACTGCCCAAGAATCTAGTAGAGTTTCAAGAATGATGACTGGCCCCACAAGCCACCACTAACCTTAACTACACAATTTGTCCTCACTCACGTGCAAGCCAGGATAAACTTCCTGACTAGTCACCCATCCTAGTACTAATCCAAGATGAGCATGCTTAACTATGGATTTTTTAGTAATGGGACCCCTGAAAAGGAGGTGCACCTTCGTGATATGGGTATTACAATCATTCCTTTTAACATCATGTTATCAGAGGCCTCAAATCCTGGGACATTACAATTAATTGTCACAAAACTATTCTTACCCTAATCCCAATCCCACTGCCTAGACAGTCATAAAGGGATTGAAGCGCCCGTCTTTGAGTGGAACAAAAGGATCTCACACACTGGCATATACAATAAAACAAGAGTTTTAAAGAACTAACCAACCCAATTAAGAAATGTTGTATATTTTGTCCATATCATCATAGTTTTTCGTGAGCAGAAATGATCTAATCAATTCTTCACAATGATCCATCTGGTGTTCCTAAAACCAGGTAATTTGAGATGCAATCAATGCAAATGCATCAGTACGCTTTGAAAAGAATAGATATTGAACAATTGAAAACATTTGTAGCAGAATATAGTACTTGACATGACTTATATGCAACATAATCAATAGTCAATTTTCCAAACAAACATTTATCTGACAAGATTTTTATTACAAGTTTCCCATAATGTCGATATCGAGAAGCATGCTTATATTTATGTGGATCCATCGCCCCAACGAGATGGGGAAGGTCACCTGGCTCCTTCTCTCCGTATGAGGTAGGAGGCCAATTGATAGGTACAAGTTCGAGATCATTCAACATGTACAAGTTCCACCCTACGAATGAGGAGGTCGCTTGTACTCAATTTCAACAAGTATTACTGGTAGTCATAATGGGCAATATCATTTATGTTTTCATGTTTGTTTCCAACTACAATATAGAAAATCGGAAGATTAATCAGTAGGGAACAATATCTCAAACAAATAGATATCCAAGATTTTCAAGAGGTACATACAAGTATCATTCAAAACCACTAGTTTGTTCAAGGAGGAATTAATATAAAAGTGTACCTTTAACTGAAGATATAGAGTAAGATCTCAAAGGTTAGAGTAGAGTCAAAGTCAAGCCCTGGAATATTAATGGGTTTTCATGCATTAGAATTCCAGACTATAATAGGGAGTCACAAGTACCAACATTAGGGTTCATAAAGCCTCATTATTGTGCTTGGGTGCGGTATCACATTATTGATCAATATTTCCATCTATCAAGTTTTTCAAGTCCAAAAATCATGTTCTAACATCATATCATGGATATCCACACCTAATCCATAATGAGCACTTATTTCCTATATCACCCGCAAGGGTGAGGTCTTGGGGTCTAGATCAGGTATTTCACAAGATTTAGCACAGTCATAATCACAATATCACAATTCTAGGGTTAGAACTCATCATCAAGCTTAATCATCATTTTATGACATGGAAATCATATTCAAGATTGAACAATTCAACAAATATATATCTAGATTCTTAATTAGTCAAGTCTAATTTTTGTGTTTCAAGATAATCATCAAAGTCAAATATTAGGGTTTCTAGAGATTAATCACAAAATAGAGTCATTAGATAAATTATATATAAAAGAGGTTAAAATCTAGGTATATCAGTGAAATACATAAAGAAATAGGGTTCATTTGTATTTTTAATCAATTCCTGGAGTTTTTGTTATCAAAATGGACTATTTATTCATAATTTTTGGAGCTAGGAATCAAAAGATACCATTTTTGCAAGATTTGATCAATTAATCACATTTTGTGCTAGAGAAGAGAAAGATTTACCAAAAAATGATAAGCAAGAAAAATGCCAGCCGTTTGATCCTTGGTCATCTTTGACCAGCGTAGCAGATCAAAAGCTGAGGAGCGTCAGATTCTTAGGCACGTGCATGAAGAAGCAAAGAAGGAGAGGTAGGTACGGCAGGTTCAAGGCCATTAGATCTCGGTCCACCTTTGACCGGTGCAGGGTTCCTATGGCTCCCGGTCGCCTTCGCTAGCATGACCAACCCGCTCGTGCCTTGGATGGGTTGCGACAGCATGGCAGTGGAGCAAAAGAGGGACCCGGGGAATATGCCAAGGTAGAGAAAGGCAATGTGTCGTTCGGGTTCATGGGAGAAAATCGAAGGTGAGGATGAGATTTATATAGGGTTTCGAGGCTAGATTTAGGGTTAACCTTATGGGTGCAAGTCCCATGGTGGTGACAAAGAGGGTAGTCCTCATTTGTTCTAGAAACACGTCAAATATAAGAAGATTAAGGACTAGACGAGTTCGAATTTGCGAGGCAAATGTTTTTATTCGTTTAGAAATTTCAAAACATGGTCGTACAAAGTTGATTGCTTGCTCGATTTCAGTAACTCATCCTTGCAATTAGTAGGAGGTAGGAGACAATTTAGTGGTTGGATCCACATGAATCAGATCTAAGGGATGGGGTTTGCCTCCTCCCCTTGCAACAGATCGATGACTTGGAAAAGTCGAAATAAAAAGGCAAATAAAGGGGTTTTCAACACATTAACTTCAAGAAGTCGTAGAACATTGTAAAATGTCCAAATGGGATGAAATTTGGAACATAGGTTCACAAAATTGTGTAGAATATTTAGGAAAAGTTTGAGAACCAAAAGATAAATCTAAATGGACAAGTTACTTCTTTGGATAAAGTGATAAATTAACCTAATACAAAGTGTATAAAGTCCACATTGGTCATTATATTTTCGAATTTGAGTGTCAATATTGATCAAGTAGTCAAGAAATAAATGGTTGAGGTCATGGGTGAACATAAAGAGGGAAAAACAGGGTTTGAAAAAAAGGGGAAAATTCACTTTATCACATCCTTCCCTCCTTAATAGGAATTTTGTCCCCAAAATTCAAAAACATCCTAAAAAATTGGGACTATCCAATCCAAGTTGTATCCTCAAATACTGGAACATCCTCAACTTTATAGTCAAAATCATGTCCTCAACATTATAACCGCATCAACAACCTCCCATAAACTTGCATTGATCAATTAAGAGGTCAACATATCACAATTCACTAATCAAGTTCACTTTCAAGTCATGTCTCTATACTGAGTGAGAATTAGGATCGAGAGTTGAGATTATACATCATGAATTAAAGTGGGTCACATACCAACAAGATCATAATTCAAGATTCAATATTCAAACATCATAATTTTGGGTTCTACATGTGAAATTCTAGGGTTTTATTTCCTATCTAGACCACATGTGTGGTCATCCACCCATAACAACAATCTAGTAATATTTTAAGATTTCAACATCAATTCCTTCATTAAGTATGGTCAAGGTGGGTGAATGGTCCATTCCTAGGTCATCTTAGGAAATTAAACTTATGCATATATTAAACTTTACCATCCTCAAAAATAATTACCGAGTCAACATCTTCAAGATCTGAGTTTTTGGGGACATGGAAGTCACTAGCCACCATATCGTGCGTGATTATGCAAATCACATCAAGATTCATAATCATGTTTCAAGATTTTGTGCATCAATATCAAGAGTCAAAGTTTGGACATCAATATCATAGGTGGATACATTTAAATGCTTATGGTTTAGATTCCAATTTAGACCTTAGGGGAGATCATTCATCCATATTCAATATCTGAGCATTAATATAAGCAATATCCGAGCAACATTCAAACAATATTTGTGATATACATCACCAATTTTATTACCATGATATCAAGATTTGATGAATGATCTTGACTAAGGTATTTCTAGGAATTTAGCCACAATGTATAGTCAACATTGTATTTAAAATCAGGCTTCACGATTGAGTATTAGCATTATCATAGACCTGACCTATTTGAGACTTAGGTCAAGAAATTAAAATTAGGTGGGAGGGGTTAGCATCCCAACTCTAAATAATCAACATGATGACAATGTAGAGGTAGTCATAAATAGGGCATAAAATTTCAATTTTCAAAGATATGGTGAGTACAAGGTTCGTTTCAAAAGGTTGCATAAACAACAGATCATAATCTAGATCTAGTAATGATTTCATTGGTTCTTTCATTGCTAGCCAGTCTTGATATGGCCTTATGACCAATCACTAGATTTTACAATTGAACATGCCCTCCTTTGCAATTCCAACCTCTAATTTCATCTCTATCTCCATGACTATGGGCTCAAATGTAGGGGTAAAGGTAGTCATGGTGATTTGATTTCCTCTAGGAATTATCAATGTTGTATATCTTGCCCATTTGGTCATAGCATCCATCGATATCTTGTTTTGTACTTCCCAAGAATCATACTTGGCATCCTTTCTTGGTTCATCCTCATCCCCATCAACATTATTGAGCATGGGACTTTTTCCATTGTTTACATAAATTCTCAATTTCTTCATCAAGAACTTTCTTATTCTTAATGGTCTTTTCCCTTTCTTCATGCCTTTTTTTCTTAGTCCTCCTTTTATCAATCTTCCCTTCTCGATCATCATTGGGTCTTGCTCTTTGACTATGGGTTTATGGGGACATCTGCAAGGTACATCCATTTATGCACATATTTAAGTTAAGAGTATATCAGATTATAGTATATTCATCTACATAGTTTCAAATTTATTTCACAATTTTTTTTGATTCCCATACTACCCAAAAATAGGGAAATTGCATATCCAATCATGATGCCTAGTAAAGGAAGAGATGAGGAGTCACCCTACTTTAAACTCATAGGTGGTCTCTATGTAATCCTTAGAGAGAAGATAAGATAATTGGGAGACTCTCTAGGGTTTCAACAGAGGACCTTTAGTTCTAGTTCTGGATCAATTAAGGCCAGGTAGAGCGGGGAACCTCATCCATCGTGAAGATGGATATGAGGTGATTATGCTAGAACCCCGATCCTAGACACCTCAATTTTCACCATTATTAACTTTAGGGTTTCCTCGGTTCAGGGGACTCAAGATGTTATTTACTTAATGCATTTGAGAGTGTGTATGCTCTGATACCAACTATCACAGAACCTGTCATACCCCAATCCCAATCCCACTACCTAGATAGTGGTAAAGGGATTGAAGCACCCATCTTTGAGTGGTCCAAAAGGATTTCACAGATTGTCATATACATAAAAAATAATAATTCATAAAATAAGAGGTTTAAAGAACTAACCAACCCAATTAAGAGATTTTGTCCATATTAATAGAGTTTGTCATGAGAGGAAATGATCTAGTCAATTTTTCATAATGATCCATCTAGTTTTCCTAAAACTAGGTAAATCAAGACACAATCAATGCAAATGCATCAGTACACTTTGAAAGAACAAATATTGAACAATTGAAAACATTTATAGCAAATTATAGTACTTAGAAGGACTTATAAGCAAAATAATCAATAAGAAATTTCCAAACAAACATTTATCTAACAAGATTTTTAGTATAAGTTTACCATTATGCTGATATCAAGAAGCATGCTTATATTTATGTGGCTCCATCATCCCAACAAGATGGGGGAGGTCACATGGATCCTTCTCTCCATATGAGGTAGGAGGTCAATTGACATATACAAGTTTGAGATCATTTGACATGTACAAGTTCGACCCTGTGAATGAGGAGGTCGCTTGTACTCAATTTCAACAAGTATTACTGGCAGTCATAATGGGCAATATCATTTATGTTTTCACATTTGTTGCAAACTATAATATAGAAAATCGAAAGATGAATCAATAGGGAACAATATCTCAAAAAAATACATAGACAATATTTTCAAGAGGTACATACAAGTATCATTCAATACCACTAGTCTGTTCAAGGAGGATTAATATAAAAGTGTACCTTTCACCTAAGATTTAGAGTAAGATTTCGAGAGTTAGAGTAGAGTCAAAGTCAAGCCCTGGCGTATTAATGGGTATTCATGAATTAGTATTCTAGTTTGTAATAGGGAGTCACAAGGAATGACATAAGGGTTAATTAAGCCTCATTATTGTGATGGGTGTGGTATCACACTATTGATCAATATTTCCATCTATCAAGTTTTTCAAGTCCAAACATCATGATCTAACATCATATCATGGATATCCACACCTTATATATAATGAGCACTTATTTCCTAAATCACCCTTAAGGGTGGGGTCAAGGGGTCTAGATGAGGTATTTCATAAGATTTAGCACAATCATAATCTCAATATCACAATTCTAGGGTTAGAACCCATCATCAAGCTTAATCATCATTTTATGACATAGAAATCATATTCAAGATTGAATAAGTCAACACATATAGATCTAGATTCTTAATTAGTCAAGTATAATTTATGTGTTTCAAAATAATCATCATAGTCAAATATTAGGGTTTCTAGAGATTAATCACAAAATAGAGTTGTTAGATAATTTATATAAGCAAGATGTCAAAATCTAAGGATATTAGTGAAATCCATAAAAAAATAGGCTTCACAAGTATTTTAATCGATTACTTAGGTTTTTAATAAAAATGGACTATTTATTCATTTGGAGCTAGGAATCAAAATATATCATTTTTGCAAGATTTGATCAATTAATCATAGTTTGTGCTAGAGAGGAGAAAGATTTACCAAAAAAAGCGATAAGCAAGAAAAACATAGGCCGTTTGATCCTTGGTTAGCTTTGACCAACGTGGTAGATCGATGACTGAGGAGTGCCGAGTTACTGGGTACATGCACAAAGAGGCAAAGAAGGAGAGGCAGGTGCGGCATGTGCATGGCCGTTAGATCTCGGTCCACCTTTGACCGTTGGGGGATCCAACGGATCCTAGTCGCCTTCTCCAGCGTGACCAACCCGTTCAAACCTTGCTGGGCTATGACGACATGGCAGCAGAGCAAAAGAGGGACCAAAGGAATAGGCCTAGGGGGATAAAGGAAAGGTGTCGTTTGGGTTTGTGGGAGCAAACTAAAAGCGAGGATGAGATTTATATAGGGTTTCAAGGCTAGATTTAGGGTTAACTTTATGGGTGCAAGTCCCATGGAGGAGGTCAAGAGGGTAGTCCTTGTTTGTTCTCAAAATAGGTCAAAGAGAAGAATATTAAGGGCTAGATGAGTTTGAATTTGTGAGGCGAACATTTTCGTTTGTTTAGAAATTTCAAAACATGGTCGTATAGAGTTGATTGCTCGCTCGGTCTCAATAACTCCTCCCTGCAATCATCGAGAGGTAGGAGATAAGTTAGTAGTCATCTAGTCAAGACTGGTTCTATAGGAATCAGATCTAAGGGATGTGGTTGGCCCCCTCCCTTTGCAACCGATTGGTGACTTGGAAAAGTCAAAATAAAAAGGCAAATAAAGGGGTTTTCAACACATTAAATTCAAGAATTTATAGAAAATTGTAGGAATGTCCAAATGGGATGAAATTTGGATCATAGGTTCAAAAAATTGTGTAGAATATTTTGAAAAAGTTTGACAACCAAAAGATAAAGTTACATAGACAAGTATACTTCTTTGGATAAAGTGGTAAATTAACCTAATACAAAGTGTATAAAGTCCACATTGATCATTATATTTCGAATTTGAGTGTCAATATTTATCAAGTAGTTAATAAATAACGGATTGTGGTCAGAGTGAACATAAAGAGGGAAAAATAGGGTTTAAACAAAAATATGGGAATATTCACCTTTTAACATCACTCATTTGACAAACCATGGATTCTTTGTCTCCAAGCAAAACCATCAGTTCTTATGTTACTTTTCTAAACCATTAGAAGGTACTTGCTTAACTAAAGTCATAGGTTTGTAATCTTTGTGAATTCATCAAATGAAAACCATCGTTCTATTTCTAAGGGAAAATCATCACTTTCTAACCCTCAGTTTAGGATCCGATGAACCCATCCTTTGTCCAACTCATATTCTTGATTTATCGATTGACACTACTTGGTCCGCAACCATAAACTCGAACCCATCGGTTCTATCAACTAATGGTAAGTCAACAAGAGGCTTACAAAGTTTGTAACTTGTGCATTACAACTCATATTTGATTCATTTTTATTTCTATGGTTTCATATTTGAATCATCCTCAGATTTGTATCAAAACATAATTACTCTCAACTAATTAATTCTTAGGATAATTAAACATCAATAAACATCATATCACTAAGATTTTACTTAACTCTTTGATTAATTACTAGGCTTGGTACAGGTTGTAACAATGGAAAACTGTGATATTCTCAAAATTTTTGAGTCTGATCAATGTTTACATGTTAAAGTTACTAGTAAAGACAAAGAGCTCTCTATCACCATTGTAGATGGTCACAACTGTGGTGATGATAGGATTTCTCTATGGCGTTCTATTGATGATATTTCCATCTCTATAAATTTTTACTGGATAGTTTTAGGGGATTTTAATGATGTAATACAGAACAAGGAGAAAAAAGGTAAGCTACTTCCAGTGAAGAATTGTACGGAGAATTTCAATGACTATATCATTAACTATAAGTTCTTTGAACTGGGATCAAAGGCTCCTTCTTCACATGGGACAACCATTAGGAAGATTCTAATTTCATTACCTCAAATATGATAGGGTCTTATTTAACTTTTAGTTTCTTGATATTATTCTTTATTTCTATGGTTTTATGATTTATAACACCGTAAGTGACCATAGAATCATTACTGTTAAAATGGGAAATCTTAAAAGAGTTAGATCATGTTTTTATTTTTCTATGCTTGGGGTTGACATGATGATTTTCTTGATGTTGTAGAAACTTCTCGGGATATCCATGTTGATGGCTATGCAATGTACAGAGTTTATAGGAATTTGGTAAATCTTGAAGCTAATTTGAATGATTGGAATCATAATATATGTGGAAATATTCTTAATAAGGTCAAACTTATTAAATATAAGGTTCTTTGTGTTCATGAGAGTGCTGACCTTGACCGTTTGAATATTAACCTCCAACATAATGCTAATATCTTGAGAAAGGAGTTAAGGGAGGGTGAGTTGAAATAAGAAATACTCTTAAGGAAGAATTCTAGGGTCCAATGGATTTGAGAAGATGACTCAAACTCTAAGCTCTTTTATGTGTTAGTTAAAACAAGAAGACATAGGGAATCAAATTCATAGCCTAGTTATAGGTAATAATATTATGAATGGATCTTACATTCTTAAAAGTTATGTTTTCTCTTTTATTAACTCATTAACATCTCTAATAAAGTATACACATTATCTTATTTTGAATGGAATGAGCCTTCTCTTATTGTTTCTCAGAAAAGTTCTCTTATCCCCTCTTTTACTCAAGAAGAAATTGAAAATGTGATTAAATCTTTGAAGCCTGATAAGGCCCTGGACCCTGATAAGGCCCTAGACCATGATGGATTTAATGCTCTTTTTATTTAGAAAACCTGGGCTATCATAGAGTTGTATGTTGAGTGCTCTCATAGAAAACCTGGGCTATAGTTGTATGCTCCACGAATTATGTTTAGATTGTTTACTAAATGTGTTTAGTAGTTCAATTAAACATTCAATCAATTGACTTGACTCAGAATCACCAAGTTCAAGTGTTGGACTAACTGATTTGGGTGTCAGATTGATTGAGAACTGCATTGATCGATTTCTGTACAACCTGGACTGCCAATGACCAGTTCAAGTTGTCGAACCGATCGACTCAAGGTCAAGTGAGAGACCGGTTCAAGTGTTGAATCGATCAATTCATATGGACCAAACGAGCCAATTTGGGAAAGTTAGGTTGGTGAGAAAATATTTTCATTTCACTTGTACAATTTGATTGGGACAAGTATTGATCTTTGGATTAATTGGAAACAGAAAGAGGAAAGTCAATTGGGAACTGCCCTGGGAAGTGAACGACCAGTTCATGAATGAACAAATCGGTTCATCTCCCCAAATGATCGGTTCGTGAGATGAACCGATCGATTCAGTCCCCAAATGATCGGTTCATTTGTGAAATGACCGATTCACCTACCGCAGTGTATCAAATTCGTGAAAATTCTGGACCCTTCTACTCCCACTTTAGTCCCGCATTGCCCGGACTGAGAACCCTGACGCTGACCCCTCCTATATATAGAGGGGTATTGGGGGCTTCTCAAAGAGAACATCTCAGACAACACTAGTTTCTCTGCAAAGTTGTCCTCTCCAGTTGTGAACTGGGAGAGACTGAGCAGGTGCTACCCGACTAGGGAGGCATAGCGAGGGAAAGACAACTGCCGGATGACAACTGGTGGCGGGAGAGCACGTCTGTAACATCCCTGACTTGGGTTATATTCTAACCCCAGGTGTTTTGCTTAATAAGGATAATTAGATGCTTGTTCTTATCCTTTAAAAATTAATTAAGGTTCTTGAGAAACTTATGTTTCAATTTTGGTCCTATTTGAACAATGTTGAAGCAATGTTTGCTTATTTTGGACTAAAGTGCAAATTACCCAAGTTGAGGGGTTAAATTGAAAATGTTGCATGATAAGATGTTCCTATGATGTTGAGACATCATAATAATGAATATGATGTAGTGGTATGGTTTCCACAAGCTTGGGCTCCAAGATTAAGCTTGTAAAGCAATCTTTGTGCATTAAAACCTAGTTTTGGTGTAGAGTGCAATTTACCCAAAACCTAGGGTTCAATATGCAAGTTACCACTTAAATAAGGTCCCTAATGTTTCTTGGCATCATGTAGAGCAAATAAAATGAGAGGGGCGCCTCATTTGAATTAAGTTGGAGGAGAGAGAATCTTGATATTAAAATAATCAAGATTTAATCCTAATCGAAACCCTAATTCAATTTAGGGCAAAAATGAATGTATTAATTAAAGGGACTTCAACCAAAATTAAAATGGTTGGATTCAAATGTGTGTGGATTATCTTAAAGCCTTGCAAAGGCACGAGCATATCCTAAGGAGGTGAAATTCCACTCACCATTATAATAAGAAAAAGAATTTCCACTCAAATATGGATATTCTTATTAAAAGGGTTAAGGTGCTTAATTTCTTTTCCCTTAATTCATGGATAATGGAAGGGATATCGGTGGGGGATATAGATGCCCTTGAATGCAAGAAACCAAGGGGGAAGTGGTGGCAAAAGTTTGGAATTAAAAGACTTCTATAAAAGATTTTCTCTCTCATCAATTTTCTTATAAAAGTACCCTTTCCAAGCCAAAACAAAGGCTTTTTCGGATTCTTTTCTTTCCCCTTGGTTGGAAAACGACCAAGGAGCTTGGGAGGAGCAGGAGGACGACCCCCAACCTATTGGTAAGGTTCTTGACCTTCTTTCACCTTGAATCCATGGTGAAAATCGAAAATCAATGCATGAATTCCTCATAACTCGATCCCCTCTTCAATTCTAACCAATTCTTTTCACTCAAAGCTTGAGGACGACCCTTGGAATAGTGAAAGGAGTTGCATCCACCATTGTTTCCATGAGCTTGGAGCTTTGGAGCTCAATTGGAGGCGTGTTTTATAACTTGAACCCTTAATTTTATTATTGCAATCAATTCCTTATCAATTGGTGATCATTTCTACATTTCTGAAATTAAGTTTGGTTGATTGATGCAATCTCCATGGAAATCATAGTAGATTTCGTGAGTTTGGAGCTTGATGATGATGACATCATAATAAGCACACACCTCCCTAAATATCTAGGGCAAACAGTTTCAATGTTGAGTCCAAACAGTTTCACCAGACCGTTTGGTGACCAAACGGTTTGCAAACCGTTTGGTGGTTTGAGTTCCAAATCGTTTGGAATGGTTGACCATTTGAGATGGTTGACCATTTTGAGATATATGCTGTGGTACTTGGATCTTTATCCAATGTTTCCAATTGGTTGACCTTGATGGTTTCAAATGTGATTGATTCCTTAATTGCAAACCCTAATCGGCTAAGTGGTGATTTTGAAATTGGTTGAGATGATGTTTTGGGTTGATTAACCCAAACGGTTTCAAAACCATTTGGGGATCACCCAAATGGTCTCAAGACCGTTTGGGGGTCACCTAAGACCTTTTGGAGGTCTAGAGTTAAGTATGGCTAAGTGTTTGAAGGTCTAATGGTACCAAATTGAATTGCAACTAAGTGCTGATTTGATAATCAATCCAATGGTCCAAAACCCTAATTGGATGTCATGGTTTTCGATGATGAGATGGGAAAATGGTCTCAAGACCGTTTGGAGATCAACCAAACGATCTCAAGACCGTTTGATGGTCATTCAAGACCGTTTGAGGCCAGGTCGTATCATGTGATGATGATAGTTCATTGATTTCAATTGATTTGATTCCACAATGCCAACCGTTGATGGATCCTCGATTTCAAACCCTAAGTGATGGTTTCTTGATTATCAAACCTAGTTCAATTGGGTTCAAACCCTAAATTTAAGGTCTAATTGAATGGTGATTCATTGTTCCAAATGATGAATACCTTAGTGGTTCAATTTATAATTGGTCCATGGATTGAAACATTGAGTCGATTGAGTGTTGAAGTACCTTTTTGGTCCATGCGGTTATGAGAAGGTTTGGACCAAACGGTCTCAAGACCGTTTGGGACCAAACGATATCAAACCTTTTGGAGACCCAAAGTGCAAATAGTTTCAATACTTACTTTGTCTAATTGATTTCAAGTACAACTTGTTCAAATGGTTTTCAACCAATTGATTTATGAGAACCAAGATCATTGAGGGTCTAAGTAATTAACATTGTGAAGATCAACATGGTTAATCCATTTGAATATCTCATGTTATTGAAGGTCCAATATGGTGAACCTATTTAGATACTTAATGCATTTGAAGATTTCAATGGTTAACCCAATTGATCACTTTGTGGATTTGAAAGTTTAATTGGTCAATTCTTTTGAATTCCTTATATAATTGATGGTTTAATTGATTAGACCATTTGGTCATCTAATATGATCAAAGGTCAATCAACTATGTGATTATTAAAGACGTACACCCATGATGATTGTGAAGGTTAACCCTAGCTATGTGTACTCAAGAGAAGAGTTGACCTAGATCAATCTTGGAGTACTTAACATCCTAAAGAGGATGAGAGAGAGAGAGAATGAGAAGAGATGAATGCTTATATAATTAAGCCCTAATTCTCTCATTTTGAGTAAACTATGTGATAAGGGTTTGATCCATAATAATGAGAATCATGAAACCCTAATCAATGAGCCCTAACCCTAATTTAGAGTAATACTAAGTGAAACCCTAATTAGGATGAATAGTGAACCCTATTTGTGGGTTATTGAATGTAGCCCCTTTTTTGAAGTGAAATTTATGTGTGAAACTCTAATTAGAGCAAAGCTATGTGTGAAACCCTAATTTAGGCAAAGCTGAGTGTTATCATAAATCCAGGGTGATGATGTAACCCTAACTTAGTGTAACAATGAAGGAAACCCTAATTTATTGGGAATTGTATATCCTAACCCTAATTTGGGTATGAAGTAAGAGAAACCTTACTTGGATGTGAATAGAAAACCTTAATCCCTAAAATGGGGTAAGGTGCATGAAACCCTAATATAGGGTAGTGTAACATCCCTGACCTGGGTTATGAGTCAACCCTAGGTGTTTTGCCTAAATATGTAATTAAATCTTTTTGATTATCTCTGAGCATGTAATTAAGTTTCTCAGAAACGTATATTTCAGTATTTGCTCCTTTTTATTTAAAGTTGTAGCATTGTTTTGATATACAGGGACCTATGTGCAATTTACCCAGTTAAAAGGGTTAGCTTGCAATTTGCACATGTTGAGATGTTCCTCTGATGTTGAGACATCATGAGAATCTTTTTGGTAAAGTTTGAGGGATTTCCCAAGCTAGGGCACCAAGGTGCAGCTGTGGAAGCAATCCCGGTGCATGAAACCCTAGTTTGGGGTAAAATGCAATTTACCCAAATTAAGGGATACAAATTGTGAAATATGTCATCTAATGTATATTTTTAGACTCTTGCCATCATTAAGAGAAGAAATGATGAGGAAGTCACCTCAATTGAATTATCAAGTTATGAGATATGCCTTGTGATTGAATAATCAGGGTATATGTGTAATATCTCTTTATGTATGTACCTCATTATTAGCTTGCTCTCCTTTACCTTCTTTTCTAAGACCTTAAGAGAAGGTTTGTCCTTAGAATAAAGAGGAAGGGACGATCAAGTAAAGAAGGAGGGACCTAGTTGGAATTATGGACAACTTATGAACTAATGTTGAAAATCCTACCCCATGTATATAAGCTCTCCTTCCCTTAGTTGCAAGGGAACTTACCCTTCGTTCCCTTACTGTTTCATTTCACCAAAGACGACCAAGGACTGCCTTGGAGCTAAGGAGGACGACCAAGGGGTGCAAGGTAGGTTTAAACCCCTCTTCTTGCCTAATTCCATGGTTAGAACTCGAATTCAAGGTCATCTTCATGGCTAACTCTTGAAACCCTACCTTTCTAGCCGTCTCTTTTCATCCTTCCTTGGAGTTTTCACCTTGACCAACCTGTGGGAACTCAAGGACGCCATTAGAGCTTGGAGCTTGAAAGCTTGGAGCTCAAGAAGCAAGCTTTAGGCGGGTTTTATAACTCTAAACCCATGCTTTACTATGTGCATCTTTATATGCGTATTGATGATAGCTCTTAGTGTTTCCCTACTTTTCCCTGCTATTTTGCAAGCAAATCCATGGGATATTCGTACTTTTCTTGAGCTAGGAGATGAAGGCGTGATTTCCAAGAAACACCCACCGCTTTTCACTTCCTTAAACGGTCTCACCAGTGTGCTCTCTCGGTCTCAAGACCGCGAGGTGAGCAAACGGTCTCGAGACCGCGACAGGGAAAACGGTCTCCAAGACCGTTTGGCCCCGTTGACCGAGCGTGGACCGTATAAGAAATCTGTTCCTAATTATATAGGCTAATTACCCTCAAAATTTGGGAGGCTAACTCCAAGAAAATCGGGAGATATGACCTTTTTAAGTAACAACTTTATTTGAATTTATTCCTGATTTTCAAACGGTCTGAAATTGCCTTTTTGGGCAAACGGTCTCAAGACCGTGTAAGGTCGTTGAATAAGCATTGACCGTATGATATTACTGTTCAAAATAATGTTAATTAACAACTCACCAAGTTTGATGGTCTAATTCCAAACGGGCTAAGAGTTGAAGGGTGAATACTAGGGCTAACCCTAGATGAAATCAGTACTGAAATTATGGTGACCTAATTAGGGTTTTTAGGGTTGATTGACCTAAACGGTCTCAAGACCGTTTGGGGGTCATCCAAACGGTCTCAAGACCGCGAGGGAAATCAACCAAGACCGTTTGGAGGTCTGGGGTTAAATAATTTGACCAATTGAGGACCTAATTGCAAATAAGCTGTCAATTTAACCAAAATTCTGTTTGTGGATCAATCATGGTTCAACCCCTATCAAATCACCTTGGACTTTGATGAAATCTTGGGCAAACGGTCTCAAGACCATGTGGGGTCCACCCACATGACCTAAAGACCGTTTGGGCCAAGTTTGGGCCCAATTGGAGCTCAATTGAGAGGTTCAACCTTGTGTCGAGTCACATTGTTGAGTGTTGATGGGTGAACATTGATAGACCCTAATTGAATCGACTTCAACCCTAATTGGTCAACCATTAAGGGTCAATTGAATGACAAAGTGGTCAAGCATAATCTTAATTAACCCAATCCATAAGTGGTCAACATGGCTCTGACCTTTTGAGGGCTTCAACATGAGTTGACATTATTGGTTGTATCTTTGAATCTTGTTGATGGTCCAAGCGGTTGAGACCATGTGAGCTCGCGGTCTCAAGGTCGTGAGGAGGCTCGTGGTCTCAAGGTCGTGAGAGGGCTCACGGTCTCAAGACTGTGAGGGTCTCACGGTCTCAAGACCGCGAGGGGCCTCGCGGTCCTGAGGTCAAAGTGGGCAAACGGTCAACATCTCTTCGCGGTCTCAACTTCAATTCGATCTTCGCAGTCTTGAACCACTTGAAGGGCTTCGCGGTCTTGAACCACTTGAAGGGCTTCGCGGTCTTGAACCACTTGAAGGAGGCTCGCGGTCTTGAAGATAGAAGGAGGCTCGCGGTCTTGTAAAGTCAAAGTGGGCAAACGGTCAACACTTTCAAACGATCTCAATTCGATTGAAGGTTGATAATTGAAATCAATCAATGTGATTCAAGGTTGACTTTATTCAATCAATTGATGATATAAATGGTCCAATGTTGCCCTAATCGAACCCTAATGACAACCTAGGATATTAAGGGGTCAATGGACTAAGGTTTGGACCATGATGATGATCAATGGGGTGAATTACCAAAATACCCCTGAAGGGCCAATTGAGTTATATCTTGCTCAATTCAAACCCTAATCACATGATGATGATGTTTTAGCCATGTTAGCCTATGATGACTTAATCCGACCTGATCTAGTGAGATGTTGACATCACCTAACCTTATGATGAGAGAGAAAGTACTTCTAGAGAGAGAAAGTACTTCTAGAGAGAGAAAGTACCCTTTTTAAGTGGGAACTCAATTAAAGCATCTCCAATGCACAGGAATGAGCATAATTAGGGTATGATCCACCTGTGTGAGATCATAGAAACCCTAATTATGATAAATGATGAACCTTTAACTAATCCAAGAGCATCAATGAAGATGTTACTCATACATGATGATGTTATGAGTTTAATTCACCTTGATGTGAATAGTAAACCCTAATTCAAGGGTGATGACATGTAATGTGAATAGTAAACCCTAATTCAAGGGTAAGGACATGTAATGTGAATAGTAAACCCTAATTCAAGGGTAAGGACATGTAATGTGAATAGTAAACCCTAATTCAAGGGTAATGACATGCTTTTGAGTATTAAACTCTATTTGATGTGAATTAGAGATTTAACTCTTATGACAAGAGTAGGAAGTACATTCCTTATTGTTGTATTACCTTTATCAGATGTATTAAACATGCAGGTTCTGATATGAAGGTAATCATATCCAGGTATGGATGTTGATGTTATATTCATTAAAGGCATGTTGTTAGCCTTATGAATAAGTAAAGTAATCTGATGCCTTGCCAGTGGCATCCTATGCTGAAAATGGGCTATGAGAGCCATGAATACCATCAAGGTCATGCCTTAGAGATGACTTGTGATGAGGATAATGAGAAATGATGATTGATATGAGTTAGGCCTGTTACATTTAGTATTCTTCTTTTATAGCTGCTATGCTACTGTTATTGTTTGAAGAACAATGTATGCTGTTAAAGAATATTGAATGTACCTAACTAATCAAGTATAATGTAGAGCCTTGATCATAGATCCATCATTGTCAGAGATTAAGTGATGGTGAAACAGGTTTTCCTCAGGGAACTCCTGGAGCACATACTTTTGAGTATGTGGGGTACATGGATGTGTAGAACCTTACATCCTAGTGTAGGAAAGTGATGTAGATGTGTAATCCATCCATCCTTCACTATATTTTCATACCGTATCAGTGGTAGGTAAACATGAAACCTCCTGATGACGAAGAAAGCACAGATATCCGTATCAGTGGTAGGTAAATATGAAACCTCCTGATGACGAAGAGAGTACAGAACGCCACTGTGACTCTAAAATAGCGAAGGACCAGTTTACCCTGGTGAGCTATAGTAGTAGAGACACGAGATGTCCTACAAGTGATCCTCTTACTGACTGAGGAAGGTGAAGGTCATGAGAATCCGGCTCTCTTAATGACCTATGTATGATACTGATGTGACTTCTCAGCGATCAGTTGGAGTATGAGTGGTAAGCCTCATCTCCACAGGGCATAATGTTGTTTGTAAAACATAATCAACCATGTAGTATAACTTGTTAGAGATGACTCCAAGTTAGTTGATTGATGTTACATTGCAATAATGTTTATATTCTCCACATCTCCTAAATTATAGAGATCTTGTTATACCTGCAACTGTTATAGAATACTTTGAAGGCTTTACTGCTTAAAATATTCTTTGATGTTATAATAAAGCTTCTGGCGAAGAGTTATAACTCTCGCTGGGACAATTATGTATAATTGTCTCACCCCATAGGCTTCAACTTTTTAGGTGGACGTCGGAGACGAAGGAACCAGCCTACAGGTGATCAGTCTCAGCAGCAGCATCAGGGGCAGCAGTAATCTCAGGTGGAGATTGTCCTGCCATATGGTGTAGTTAGAGTCAATCCTATGTGTCCTCTGTACTCTCAGGTCTTGGAGTCTTTTGTATAGTGATCTTGAGATTTTGTATCTTGATGTATATAATTACTCAAGAAGTAATTATTCTGAGATGTAAACAGTTTATCTCTCTTTATGAAAGAAGCTTTTATGGATCTAAGCTCTTGTCTCGAAAAGTTTTAATTTCCCGTGATTTTTGTCTTCCGCTGATTACCGATTCGCTTCCGCTAAGTTTTAATTGTGTTTATGTCATGGTTTGGAGATCAGAGCCCACAAGTAGTGCCACTAATCCTATGTGAGGACCTATCACTGGGTGATGTATTGTGAAATTCCTAATTTCACATAATACTAGGTGAATCCTTGATAAAGAAGGATGATTATGTAAAACTCTATTGAAGAGTAATACTATGTGAGATCCATAAATGTATGGAATATGCTATGTGAATCCTCAAATTATAAATATGGAGAATACTATTCCTAATAATGGAATAGTGATTAATGTTATGACAAATGTAACACCTAGAGAGGTTGATAATGAATATCCTTATATTAATAGTTCCTAACTCAAGGATGAGTCCATAGTATTGGCAACAATTGTATAATCTAAGTGAGTGAATAATGACCAATACTTTACACGATAAATGTGATGAACTGGTGCATAAAGTATTAGGATGGGGAATACCCTAATACAAGCTAAGTGCATGAACTCAAGTAAGATAAGGTGCTAAGGGAAGTGATACACCAAGATATGATAGATATCACATCCAACACTCCAATGCTAGTATACCTTGATGAGTTATAAGTCCAGGATAATGGGATGAATGACACATGAGATGTGTCATGTCAATGGTTACATTGAAATGTAATGCACTCTGTTGAAAGTAGGCTAACATGCCTTATGAAAAGGTTAATCCAAACCTATAAACTATGATGTAATCATATTCTGGTAAAGATGAGAAAGAAACTCAAGCTGTGTGTTGATAATTCATTTAATGGTGAATGATGAGAATACATAAGTATAATTGAATATTTATGTTATCCATATTGTTTTCCTTGATAGGTGAACCCTAATACAAGGTAATGCTATGTGAAACTCTAATACAAGTTAATTCTATGAGAACCCTAATACAGGGTAATGCTATGTGAAACCCTAATACAAGTTAATGCTAGGTGAACCCTAATACAGAGTACTGCTATGTGAAACCCTAATACAAGGTGGTGTTATGTGAAGTTCTAATATAGAGTAATCCTATGTGAAGCTCAAATACAAACTAAGGGGTTATGAATGTAGTATGATAACCCTTGTATTGCATGGTATTGATATGTAATTGTATCATGATTACTAATCATGTAGATATGTTGAGATGATAAGCATAGCCATGTATGAGCTATGATGCTTTACTTATTGAGAATGTTTTATAGGCCTTATAAGCCTTCATATGCTTTGTGTAGTAAGAATCATTAAACTTTGTGTACTATGTGCAATATTTTTGTAGCAAGAATCATGATGTCCTTGGTCAGATGATCTGAAGGTATTAAGATATCTAATAAAGTGGTAATTAGTATCCTATGGTGAGTTATGTGTTCAAATACCCAGATGCTATAATCATGATGATGAACTTGTCAAGAAGTGGAATTGTACTTGGTGAGTTGAGGGACTAAGATCCCAACACTTTGTGAAAAGAGTATGGCTACAGGCCATGACTCCACAATGACAATGCCAGGCATTAGATATATGATCTAATCCTGAAGAGAGTTAATGATGTGGTAATGATTCTATAGTGAATAAACATTATACATGTTCTTCATATTCCTTAAAGGATAAGTGACATGTTGTTCTATCAAATTATAGCTGCATTGCTTTTGATAAGAATGATGTTCTAATCTACTAGACATTGAATTAACTGCTGCCAAACGAATATGATTCCTTTGTGTATATTATTCTTCTTAAGATGCAATAATAATGTTTCTGGCGGAGAGTTATATCTCTCGCTGGGGAAATTTACAATTGTATCACCCCCGTGGGAATCACATTTTTAGGTGGACGCGGATGAGGAGGCAGGAATCCTTCAGTAGGTGAAGGATAACAACAACAGTAGCAAGGACATCAGTGAAGTCTCAGGTGGAGACACTGGCTGTTATGCCTTGTATAGATGTACATAGAGTCCTATGTGTCGTCTCTGTACTCTCAGGTCCTCGGAGTAGTAGTTAGTGCTTTTGAGACTTTAGCTCAGTGCCTCGAGATTTTCATACTGCCTGTGTTTAGTTTAACAGGGCAACTGATACTTGTAATTCACAGAAAGAGATGGTACAAGTTATGTACTTTTGAAAATCAGAATGTACATGTGTTACTTTTGTTCAATGTGAGAAAGTTTTTACTTGATGGATCTTTTGATAAAAAGATTTTAATTTTAAGTGATTTTTGGTAATCCGTTGCTTAGTGAATGCTTCCGCATTAGTTAATTATGTTTTTATGAGTTGTATGCCACTATTTAGTGGTATCAGAGCTCTAAGTTCGCTGAGTCTACAGAGAATAGGACTAAGGTTGTAGAGTCTGTCCTAAGTGTCTTCCAGTTTATCTGATAGTATCTTCTGCTCACATAGGAGAATAAGAACTTGAAGATGTCTCGACCACATGAAGAACATGCTGCTGAGGGCAGTACTGCTGCACCAAGAGGACGTGCAGGAGACCATGATAGAGAGGAGCCCGTACCTGAACAGCCCCAGTTCTGTGATGATCTACTTGCGAAAATGAGATTAACGAATGCGAAAGCGACTAATTAGCAGCAAAATTATTGATAATCACTAAAAATTAAAACTTTTTGTAAAGAGATCTTCAAACAGTAAAACTCTTTCATAAGGAAACAAGTTAAGTTATTTACAAGATGATTCATCAGTGCATCTCTGTATTATCACATCTCGAGAGTCATGACATTGTCTGCCCTGTTGAACTATACATGAGTAGTATACAAAAATCTCGAGGCATTTTGCCAAAAATCTCAGATTTAAATTAAACCATCTACTAACTCCTAGGACCTAAGAGTACATAGACGACACATAGGACATTCTATACACAAGACGTAACAGACAGTGATTCCACCTATGGATCACTGCTGTCCTTGATGTTGCTACTGCTATTGCTGCTCACCCACTGATGGGTTTCTCCTCCCTCGGCATCTACCTAAAAAGTTGAATCCCACGGGGGCGAGACAATTGAATAATTTTCCCAGCGAGAGTTATAACTCTTCCCCAGAAGCATTGTTATTGCAAATAAATGTATAACACTGAGCAATAGAATTATAAATATTCAACATCAGGTAAATAACTAAATAAAGCAGTATTCTTTATGCAATCATTTCAATTATAATTTGATTGAATAGCAAGTCATCATGTAATAAGGAAAATGAAGAACATGTATATTATTTGTCCAACTAGGACTTAATAAGCAATGTATCATCAATCATTGTTTCTCGTAATTCAACCTAAGCAATTATGCTACACGGCTGATTACGTTTTTCAAACATATTTATGCCCTGAGGAGATGAGATATACCGCTCATTGATGGAGCTAGAACTTACACCAAAAGATTACTCTTCCAATGGAAGTCCTAATATGCACCAAAAACCCTAGAAAGTTGATGTCCTCTCTAGGTTTACCTACAACTGGTGCTAGATAAATGCTCCAACCCCACAAGAGTGTGGAAACCTTATCATAGTACAGATTTAGGATCGAACCCAAAGGACAATGTTAAGAATCTGAGTGTCTTTTTCTTATTTCGTATCAATCCAAGTTAATCATCTAAGACCAGAAGTTTGATTTGAGTTATTTATCCTAAACATACAAAAGTAAAGGCAAGAATAAAAACTAGTTTAATGGTTAAAATATAAGATTAGCAAATGATGATGGGTCACTGGGGTGATGCGGGTATTCACCACCACTACACATGAATTGTGCTTGTACCAAACATAGCAAGACTTGTAAGCAAGATACATGGATGTTGTACAATACTGATGTCTTATAAGACAAGAGTAATGCACACATCCTTCACGGGTTGAGTAACTCTCATCCGGTACATATCTACGTGTCAATGAAGATATGTAGTCTCCGAAGAGAAAATCTTACCCAACCTCGTGAAACGTGCATCGGAAAACTAACAAGCGAGCGATAATTACCAATTCGATTAGTATCCTTATAGACTATCCCTCTTTCGAGGATATAGCTATGAGAAACGTGAGAGTGTTTCCACGTCAGCCATTCCCGAACGAATGGTCAAGTACCTTGCACCACTCTCTCCTCAGAGTGTGTTCCTCGACCTGTCAAGGTTGCACTTTTGCACATCAACTGATTCCATTTCATAGTACAAAAGTACAACGATGGAGGTGAGTTTACTCCACTCCTTAGAAAGTATTCCTAGATACCGAAACGGATGCACGGTGGATACACACACCAGAAACCAAAACTAAATCGGTATCCGAGTCTTCGAGAGCGGTCGTAGACAAACCACAATGAAAGACAATAGATGCATAGAAGAATGCGGCCAACATCCAAGCATGTATGAAACGATTTAGTATTGAATCGGAAAGATAACATCTTTTTAGTACAAGTTACAAAACATGGGCAGTGGGGCTAGTCCCCGCACCCCAGTGAATGGAACTACTCACTCCTCATAGAGGGAGCAACAAAGAAAGAGAAGAGAGAGAAAGAAAGCATCGTCAAAGCAGAAGAGTAGATCTGTGACAGCCCGGTGTAGATCGTCGCAGTCTCCAGGACTGCTCCGTTGTGGTCGATGACGCCTGTCTCTCCGCCTCGATCGTCGTGTCTACCTCCGAGATTGCACGGGTAGAATGAGGTAGAACAATGGTAGAAGTGAGATGGTAGAGGTGATATAGTGATGGAACAACCTTCTAGATCTATCCCCAGCCTGGCAGCTTCCCAGATCTGAGCTTAGACCGTGATCCTGGGGCTGTGGGTGAAGTTTGGTCAGAAACGGTGTTCGGGCAGTCTGGCGGCGTCCCGACACTGGTCTCAGTCTGGCAGCCTTGGGCCGTCGTGAGATGGGATCACTAAGACCATGCCTCTACCCTTCTATTTATAGGCTTGCCAAAATATCTTGGGCCCCGAAATCACACCTTTCGCGTGCCCTTTTGTCCCTACGGTTTCTACCATGCGGTTTGCTCTAATAATGCTTATGCGGTTTGCTGTAGCAGCTATTCCATACAGTTTACTTGGCCATGCGGTCTCATATGCAAATTCCCATGCGGTATTGCTAATGCAAATGCTCAGTGTGGTTTTCTAAGTCACGTTCTCATGCCCACGTGGGGTCATGCGGTCTTCCCTTACAATTGCCCATGCGGTCTTGCTGCATTTGCTCATGCGGGTATTGGAAACCACAGGCCTCCTCACGGTCTCATATATTCATGTGTTCACGCTAGCTGCATTCACATGGGTAGCTCTCACGGTTTGCATGTGAATAGCAAACAGTTTCGACTCCCAGCTCAAATGGTTTGGATTGCTGCTTTTCCCAAACGGTACGTGTGCTCTCTACTTTATCAAACGTTCTTCAGCTATTGTTGTCATACAGTCTTCGATCAGCATGCCTTCATGCGGTTTCACATCCTAGCAGCTGCAATTGTCTAAACGGTTCACGTGGACAGCTTGGGCATGCATTCTCATGCGGTTTCATATGCAGCTGCTCATGCGATCTCGGCTCAATTGTTCATGCGGTTTGCATGCAAATGCTGCATGCGGTTTGCTTTGTTTTGTTTCTAAACGGTTTGGTAATGTATTCATGTGGACCACTACTGGTTGGGGCCATGCGTTCTCCACACATGCATTAAAGCTATCGGCACTACTGTGATATTTGACAAAGCTCTTGCTAATTCATTTAGTCCTTCACAATCACGTGCATGCATGCACTCTTGAACTCCAAATGGTTTGGTGTTTAGTAGTAGCAAATGATCTCACACCAAGGTTCTAAACGGTTTGCATGCATGTGCCTGATGCAAACGGTCTTGCATGCGTGGTTGGCGAGGGCGGCATGGCTGCTGCGATGGCGGTGGCGCTGCTTCGTACACGTGCGATGGCGACAGAGTAAGGTTAGTGAAGACGACGACGCCGACGGTCGCGGACACCAGTGGTGTCGATGAGTAGGTTGCAGGTGTTGTTTGCATGAGCTGCGGAATGTGGATGTCGATGATGTAGGTTGCAAGTGCTGCGGGTGCCGTCGTTGCTGTTGCTGACGACGCGGGCGCCGTCGTTGCTGCTGCTGATGACGCGGGTGCCGTCATTGCTGCTGCTGATGACGCCGATGCTTGTGGCAAGCCAGCCGTCATGGGCACTGTCGTTGCTGCTGACGGTGAGGTAGACGTCGCCGGTGTTTGTGGCAAGAAAGTCAAGATTGCATGCGGGTCGAGACCGCATAGAGGTCAAGACCACATGAAGGTCGAGACCGCATGGAGGTCTAGACCGCATGAAGGTCGAGACCGCATGGTTGGATGAAAAGGAACCATTGGATCTCGTTACCTCTCCAAACGGTCTTGTATTTGACTGTCCATTCGGTCTTTACAATCACAGCAAACGGTCTTGAGACCGCATGGGTTCAAACGGTCTTGAGACCGCATGGGCTCAAACAGTCTTGAGACCGCATGGGCTCAAACGGTCTTGAGATCGCATGGGCTCAAATGGTCTTGAGACCGCATGGGCTCAAACGGTCTTGAAACTGCATGGGTTCAAACGGTCTTGAGTCCGCATGGACTCAAGCGGTCTTGAGACCGCAAGGGCTCAAGCGGTCTTGAGACTGCATGGGCTCAATCGGTCTTGAGACCGCATGGGATCAAACAGTCTTGAGACCGCATGGGTTCAAATGGTCTTGAGACCGCATGGGCTCAAACGGTCTTGAGACCGCATGGCTCAAACGGTCTTGAGACCGCATGGGCTCAAACGGTCTTGAGACCGCATGGGCTCAAACAGTCTTGAGACCGCATGGGCTCAAACGGTCTTGAGACCACATGGGCTCAAATGGTCTTGAGACCGCTAGAGTCAGTGTTGTAGGGGTCATGACCGTTGGTGATAGTTGAGGATGATCTGCAGAGGAGAGAGAACGTGAGTCGGGAAAATGAGATCAAATAAGCTGGAAACTAGGGTAATTTGAGCTAGTAATGCACTATTTACAAGAGACTGAAAGGATGCTTAAAGTAAACCCAAAGTGAGTGTAGATCAGTCGATATGCAGCACAAAATCCTTAGAATTGGTGACTGAGAGGGTGAATCTGGAGGATTCATCACCACACCAAACTTAAGCGTTGCTCGTCCCGAGGAACGAAAAAACCTAAGACAGTCACCAAAACGCATGCAAGTTGATCTCGTAATTACCTCACCTTCATTCCAGCATCATAATTTTCATAAAAAAGAGAGAAGGAAAATGAGGCGAAACAAAAATTAGGGAAAAACGTCAAAAATCCTTTGAATTGGTGACTGAGGATGAGTCTGGAAGATTCATCACCACACCGAACTTAAGCGTTGCTTGTCCCGAGAAACGGAAAACTTAAAATAGTCACCAATGAAATCGTTCATCTCAGGATTGCCTCATCCTATTATCATGGCTCAGATTGATACAACATTAAAGCTTCCCTAGATCACAGAATACATCTTATGATATCCTCATTTCTGAGTTCATTTTGCTGAAGTATTTCCTTTTCATTCTCTGCCGTATCAGTCATGTTTAAAAGTTTTATGAGACTTCAAAAAGACCCACAGAATCAACAAAAAGCATATGATCTGGCACTGGTGTTGAAAAAGGAGAGAATGGGGGTATGATCAAGAGATAAGAGTCTCTCCTCTGATTGAATCAAGACTCTTATTAGTAGTTGACTCGTCGAGATATTTTGAATGATTTATGCACAACTTTGGTTGACTTAGCCTTACACCTGATTTTTGTTTTCTTTTTTTTTCTTTTTTAAAGGTAACTCAGAAGTGTGTATAGGTTGGCTTAATGATTTTGGCTATTTTACCTCTTCGAGAGGAGGTAAGGGGTTATTTTTGGATCCTTAGGATCTCACTACTGGTCACGACACATCTGCCTTTATGAGGGCAGCTAATGTACTGGCCGGACGAGACCTTTATCGGTTATCCTTATTCAGGGCACAACTCTCATGTTTTTATTCACACTCTGGCTTTTATTCATTCTCACTTGGCTTGGGAAAAAGGGTATTTTTGGATTTTTGTATATTTGGGCTGCCAAGCCTCTTTTTGGAATCGGGGTAGATTTTTCGCCAACTGCGGTATGTGCACAATCATTGTATACTCTTTGAATCAAGAAAAGAAGGTGATACACCCTTGTTATGTATTTAGGGGTATGGAAGAAGTGGTATTGGAAAAAGAGGTGTGGTGTACCACACCGAACTTAGAGTTTTGCAGAGGTGTGGTTTACCACACCGAACTTAAAGTTCGGCAATGTTCTAGTTTTCACTAGAAAGGAGTGTGGCGTGCCACACCGAACTTAAAACTTTTGCATGGTTAGTGAACAGAGGGGTATGAAAATGAAGGAAGAAGTGTAGAAGAGAGTTCGGATCATGATGCAATTTGCTTAGCAATTACATGCGACGGGTCTCTTTTCTCCATCACACTCTGCTAAAAAAGAGACATGATTAAACATCGAATGAGAAATCCATACAACAGATCCATTAATCAGATAAAGGCATGATGTATTTGATCTATCTCAGTCGTATTGAAGTGTATCATCTTTTCCTGTTTGAGGGTATGACATTAGGATTCGTAGACTATTCAAGATGAAAAACACACATTGGCTAGTTTTAGGCATTCTTTTCTTGGAAATTTGCAACGAAAAGAGGTGATGATCACAGATTCAAAAAACAAAAGCCGACTAGATAAAGGCTTTATTTTTGGAAGGCTACAGAAAGGCAGAAAAATCATGAAAAAGAAACTAGAATGGAAAAATAGGAAGCAATAAAGATAGAGGGTGGAGTGAAAGTCATATCACCTGCCCTCCACCTTGAACTCATGAATTTGCTCTTGTCTGAACAAAAATTAGGTTCGAGGTGGAGGGGAAGGGTTGCGCAATGTTAACTAGGCAGTCCTCATAGTTGGAAGAAAGTGCGACAAAGATGTCTCGCGATAGCTGGTGCCGAGAACGAGGAAGTGGCCCGAACAACCTGTTGACTGGGTGTTTGTGGCAACTCAAAAGAGTCTTCTGGATGACTTGGATGCACATATATTTCGCCTCGATGTCCGTCTAGAAGAATCCAGAGACCTTCCCCCGTCAGCAAGGTAGGTGAAATATAAGCAGTCAAAATTGGTGGACTAAGTGAGTAATCAAGGTTATGCCCACTTATGTCCTCCAGTTGTTGCTCGCCCTCAGAGTTCAAAGTAAAATTGCTTTCTTCAAAATTTAGGGCAGTTGATTGAGGGTCGACCAGTTGAACTTCCTCCTGTCCAGGATCAGGTGGTGGATCCAGTTCCGGCTTCATTTCATCACCTGGCTTTCCTTGTGTGGGATATGGTAGCCAGAATGACATTTCTTCATCAGAGGAGTTATTTTGAGAAGTATCATCATCTTTATCAATGTTGAGGTTGGTAAGAGCGTCGTTCTTATTTTCAAGATTTTGTTCAGAATTTTCCTCGTAGAACATCCTTAATTCATCCGAGTAACTAGAAGATGGTTTGACTGGTAAAATGAACTCTTGCTCAGGTGAGAAAGTCATGGGATCCTGAGATAGGAGTTCCAGTGATGTCTCTTTATGGGAGGGATTAGTCCATGACATATCGTTTTGAGGGATAAAATCCTCTGATGAACCCATTTCTTCAATATTGGGGCTAATATATTGTTGTTCCAATTCTTCTTCATAACACTCCTCCGGTTCTATTAAGTGCTCGGGAGGAGTTTCTATGAGAGGAATGGAACCTAGCTCAGGTAATCGACATATCTCAGTTTCTTGAATATCAGGAGGGGCTTCTTCATAGGGATGTGTGGATGTAAAGGGATAGGTTTGTGGCTCGATGTCTTCCCAAGGGTCCTTTTTGTCATTACAAGAGTTTACGATAATATCGTAATCCATTCCAAAGTCAAGAGATGGTTCATGTTTCTCTTCATAGTGCACTTTCAACTCGTTCAAGTGACTAGAAGGAGATTCAATAGAAAAATCATGCTCTTGTTCGAGAACTGGCTCCGTCTGGACTTCTTGTAGAGGTGGTAGCTCCGGTGACATCATCTTATGGAAAGGATTGGTCATGGATTCATCATCATGAGATCCATCATCTCCCCATGATTTTTCTTCATCACTATCGGGTTTAGTGAGAGTGGTATGGTCCATCCCTGGATCAGGGTCTTGGTCAGCCCCATCCTCAAAGTTTGTTTCTAGATCAATCGAATGATCTGAAATTTCTTCATAAGGACAAATCGGATCCTACTCCAGTAATGGAGTCATTTGAGTCTCTTGCATAAAAGACGTCTCCTCATCTGAATCAGTCTCGTATTCATCTATGTCTGACTGTGAAGGAGTGTAGAGTTCATGTAATGTATATCCTTCTTCATTGGGATTCAACGACAAGACAGTTGAAGTTGAAGAATATTTGTCGTATAAGGAGTCAATCATTGCTAATTGCCCCTCAATCTGTATGGTTGGATCTGGGTCTATGGAGTCAGAAGGTGGGTAGGTATTGAAGTTTATCCCCCATTGATCTTCTGATTGTAGACAATCCTCATATTGGTTACTCAATCTTTCACCTTACACTGATGCATGAAGATCATTGGAAGGCATATCCCACATGATTTCATAATCATCATCGTAATTGATTTCAACATGTGGACTAGGGATGTGCTTAGTTGAAATAGGTGGTTGTTCTACATGTTGCTCAGGAGTGTCGATAAGTTGATCAAGATTATCTATCAACTTCTTGATCGTGGCGGTCTGGTCAGCTAGTTGTTGAGCCACCGATGTCTGTAGAGCACGTAGTTCTTCCATCAATGTGTGTTGATCTTCATGCACTTCATCGTCTTCCAGGTTCCCTTCTGCATTGTAGTCCATGCCTTGAAATCCACCATAGTTAGGTTTTTCGTAGTAGCCTCCAGGGTGATACGGATTATAACTTGTGTTATATCCATAGTTGTATGAAGAGGCCGCATTGAGGTTCCCAACTATATGATTCACGATCACTTGACGTGGAGCCATCACGTAGAGAGGAGGGACATTGAAGAAGTAAATTGATGCGTGAGAATAGTCACCACATAGTTGACATCTAACGGTTGGTGGTGTCGACTGCTTCATTTTGAAGAGAGTTGGTACCTGAAATCAAGGAAAGAGTGTATCAGGCTTGACCAACTGCTTCAAATCCAAGAAGATATGCGAGATTAAGCCCTTCACTTTTTAGGTTTTTGAAAAGAAAATGAAAAACCCTTACACCAAAAGATTACTCTTCCAATGGAAGTCCTAATATGCACCAAAAACCCTAGAGAAACCTAAATCGACACGGAATTTTAAAAATACGATTCTTATACCGTTGTCCCCGGCAACGACGCCATTTTTTGATGGAGCTAGAACTTACACCAAAAGATTACTCTTCCAATGGAAGTCCTAATATGCACCAAAAACCCTAGAGAGTTGATGTCCTCTCTAGGTTTACCTACAACTGGTGCTAGATAAATGCTCCAACCCCACAAGAGTGTGGAAGCCTTATCATAGTACAGATTTAGGATCGAACCCAAAGGACAACTTAAAGAATCTGAGTGTCTTTTTCTTATTTCGTATCAATCCAAGTTAATCATCTAAGACCAGAAGTTTGATTTGAGTTATTTATCCTAAACATACAAAAGTAAAGGCAAGAATAAAAACTAGTTTAATGGTTAAAATCTAAGATTAGCAAATGATGATGGGTTACTGGGGTGATGCGGGTATTCGCCACCACTACACATGAATTGTGCTTGTACCAAACATAGTAAGACTTGTAAGTAAGATACATGGATGTTGTACAATACCGATGTCTTATAAGACAAGAGTAATGCACACATCCTTCACGGGTTGAGTAACTCTCATCCGATACATATTTATGTGTCAATGAAGATATGTAGTCTCCGAAGAGAAAATCTTACCCAACCTCGTGAAACGTGCATCAGAAAACTAACAAGCGAGCGATAATTACCAATTCGATTAGTATCCTTATAGACTATCCCTCTTTCGAGGATATAGCTACGAGAAACATGAGAGTGTTGCCACGTCAGCCATTCCCGAATGAATGGTCAAGTACTTTGCACCACTCTCTCCTCAGAGTGTGTTCCTCGACCTGTCAAAGTTGCACTTTTGCACGTCAACTGATTCCATTTCATAGTACAAAAGTACAACGATGGAGGTGAGTTTACTCCACTCCTTAGAAAGCGTTCCTAGATACCGAAACGGATGCACGGTGGATACACACACCAGAAACCAAAACTAAATCGGTATTCGAGTCTTCGAGAGCGGTCGTAGACAAACCACAATGAAAGACAATAGATGCATACAAGAATGCGGCCAACATCCAAGCATGTATGAAACGATTTAGTATTGAATCAGAAAGATAACATCTTTTTAGTACAAGTTACAAAACACGGGAAGCGGGGCTAGTCCCTGCACCCCAGTGAATGGAACTACTCGCTCCTCATAGAGGGAGCAACAAAGAAAGAGAAGAGAGAGAAAGAAAGCATCGTCAGAGCAGAAGAGTAGATCTGTGACAGCCCGGTGTAGATCGTCGCAGTCTCCGGGACTGCTCCGTTGTGGTCGATGACGCCTGTCTCTCCGCCTCGATCGTCGTGTCTACCTCCGGGATTGCACAGGTAGAATGAGGTAGAACAATGGTAGAAGTGAGATGGTAGAGGTGAGATAGTGATGGAACAGCCTTCTAGATCTATCCCCAGCCTGGCAGCTTCCCAGATCTGAGCTTAGACCGTGATCCTGGGGCTGTGGGTGAAGTTTGGTCAGAAATGGTGTTCGGGCAGTCTGGCGGAGTACCGACACTAGTCTCAGTCTGGAAGCCTTGGGCCGTCGTGAGATGGGATCACTAAGACCATGCCTCTACCCTTCTATTTATAGGCTTGCCAAAATATCTTGGGCCCCAGAATCACACCTTTTGCGCGCCCTTTTGTCGCTACAGTTTCTACCATGCGGTTTGCTCTAATAATGCTTATGTGATTTGCTGTAGCAGCTATTCCATATGGTTTTCTTGGGCATGCGGTTTCATATGCAAATGCCCATGCGGTCTTGCTAATGCAAATGCTCCGTGCGGTTTGCTAAGTCACGTTCTCATGCCCATGTGGGGTCATGCAGTCTTCCCTTGCAATTGCCCATGCGGTCTTGCTGCATTTGCTCATGCGGGTATTGGAAACCGCAGGCCTCCTCACGGTCTCATCTATTCATGCGTTCACGCTAGATGCATTCACGTGAATAGCTCTCACAGTTTGCATGTGAATAGCAAACAGTTTTGACTCCCAGCTCAAACGGTTTGGATTGCTGCTTTTCCCAAATGGTCCGTGTGCTCTCTACTTTATCAAACGTTCTTCATCTATTGTTCTCATACGGTCTTCGATCAGCATGCCTTCATGCGGTTTCACATCCTAGCAGCTGCAATTGTCTAAACGGTTCACTTGGACAACTTGGGCATGCATTATCCATGCTTATGCGGTTTCATACGCAGCTGCTCATGCGATCTCAGCTCAATCGTTCATGCGGTTTGCATGCAAATGCTGCATGCGGTTTGCTTTGTTTTGTTTCTAAACGGTTTGGTAATGTATTCACATGGACCACTACTGGTTGGGGCCATGCGTTCTCCACACATGCATTAAAGCTATCAGCACTGCTGTGATCTTTGACAAAGCTCTTTCTAATTCATTTAGTCCTTCACGATCACGTGCATGCATGCACTCTTGAACTCCAAACGGTTTGGTATTTAGCAGCAACAAATGATCTCACACCAAGGTTCTAAACGGTTTGCATGCATGTGCCTGATGCAAACGGTCTTGCATGCGTGGTTGGCGAGGGTGGCATGGCTGCTGTGATGGCAGAGATGGCGGTGGCGCTGCTTTGTGCACGTGCGATGGCGGCGGAGCAAGGTTGGTGAAGACGATGATGCCGGTGGTCGCAGACACCAGTGGTGTCGACGAGTAGGTTGCAGGTGTTGTTTGTGTGAGCTGCGGAACGTGGATGTCGACGGCGTAGGTTGCAAGTGCTGCGGGTGCCGTCATTGCTGCTGCTGACGACGCGAGCGCCGTCGTTGCTGTTGCTGATGACGCCGACGCTTGTGGCAAGCCAGCCGTTAAGGGCACCGTCATTTCTGCTGACGGTGAGGTAGACGTCGCCGGCGTTTGTGGCAAGAAAGTCAAGATTGCATGCGAGTCGAGACCGCATGGAGGTCAAGACCGCATGAAGGTCGAGACCACATGGAGGTCAAGACCGCATGAAGGTCGAGACCGCATGGTTGGATGAAAAGGAACCATTGGATCTCGTTACCTCTCCAAACGATCTTGTATTTGACTATCCATTCGGTCTTTACAATCGCAGCCAACGGTCTTGAGACCGCATGGGTTCAAACGGTCTTGAGACCGCATGGGCTCAAACGGTCTTGAGACCGCATGGGCTCAAATGGTCTTGAGACCGCATGGGCTCAAACGGTCTTGAAACCGCATGGGTTCAAACGGTCTTGAGACCGCATGGGCTTAAACGGTCTTGAGACCGCATGGGCTCAAACGGTCATGAGACCGCATGGGCTCAAACGGTCTTGACACCGCATGGGCTCAATCGGTCTTGAGACCGCATGGGCTCAAACGGTCTTGAGACCTCATGGGCTTAAACGGTCTTGAGACCGCATGGGCTCAAATGGTCTTGAGACCGCTAGAGTCAGTGTTGTAGGGGTCATGACCATTGGTGATAGTTGAGGATGATCTACAGAGGAGAGAGAACGTGAGTAGGGAAATTGAGATCAAATAAGCTGGAAACTAGGGTAATTTGAGCTAGTAATGCACTATTTACACGAGACTGAAAGGATGCTTAAAGTAAACCCAAAGTGAGTGTAGATCAGTCGATATGCGACACAAAATCCTTAGATTTGGTGACTGAGAGGGTAAATCTGGAGGATTCATCACTCATACTCCAACCGACCATTATGAAATCGCAATCGGTACCAAACATAGGTCATCAGAAGAGCCGGATTTCTATGACCTCATCTTCCTCAGTCAGTGTGAGGAGAAACATACAGGACATCTTGTGTCTCTTCCATAATAGCTTTCCAGGGTATTCTGGCAACTTTGCTATTAGAGTTACAGTGGCATGCTGTACTCTCTTTGTCATCGAGGGATTTCTTGTCTATCTCACATCGATGCGGCATTAACAACATCATCAGGAGATTAGTGATACATCATCCCGACATATACATATAATGAAGGATTGAGATATTGAACGTTTATCTCACATCAATTCCTTCATTAGTACGTAAGGATATTTGCGTCCATAACCCCCACATACTCAAAAGTATGCTCTCCAGGAGTTCCCTTAGGAAAACTTGTTTCACCATCACCTAACTTCTGACGATGATGGATCTATGGTCAGGGCTCTACATGATATCATTTTACTTGATTAATTAAGTACATTACAACATTCTTTTAGCATCAGACATGTTTTCAAACATAAACCAGTAAAACCATTACTATAAAGAAAAAGTACTATTAAATCAAGTTCATTTCACATCTTGTTAACATTGGGATATCAATCCCTAACCATCTCATCATTATGATTCTAGAACATGGGTGTTCAAACCCTTAGATCATCAAAGTACTTGTTACTAAGTATCATATTGCCATCAAGTCAATTGATAGTATAAACATGATAATAGCAATGCAGACGCTTCTCATGGCTCATACAACCTATCAATCTCTTTTGTCACCTCTCAGTAGGCATCATAACATAGCATTACTTTCAAAGCTTATAAAGTGCTTTCAATGAATATGGCATCACAACTCTTACCTGGCTATGCTCACTATTTCATAAAAACCTGAATGGTTAATATAATTGATAACAGACACATTATCTCTATATCAGCACAAGGCAAAACAAAGATAACTTCACTATTCAAGGGTTGCACCACTATACCCTTACCAGGGTTAGGGTTTCCCTTTTTAATTCAATTAGGGTTAATGACTTTTCATTGCATTACCCAGCCATAGAGCTTCATGTTATAAAGAAATACCCAAGATTAGGGTTTACTATTCTCATTACATCACATTACCCTAGATTAGGGTTTACTATTCACATTGCATCACATTGCCCTAGATTAGGGTTTTCTATTCACATTATGAATTATGATCATACCTTCATTATATATTTGGGATATTTCCATTACTACCCTCAATTAGGGTTAGGATTTATTAACCATCATAATTAGGGTTTCATGATCTCACTAACATGGATCATACCCTAATTAGGCATTCATTCATATTGAGAGTTCATTTCTTGATTAACATTCATATAAGAAGTCTTTTCTCTCTCATCCCTTATATAAGTTGATGCCTTCATCATTCTAGATTAGGCTAAGTCAACTCAACATTTACTTCATGGACTATGTTATTACTATTGTGATCATTAAAGCTTACTCATTCAAAGAGTATTAATCACTCTGTTCCATCAAGAATACCTTTATCATAATCACCATTGATTATAACATGCACTAAACAACTAATCACTTGGTCCCTTAATCACTTTAAGTATCCATGAGGTTTAAATTAATCAACCACCAAACCATCGTGACCTCTAAGGCATCAAACGATCTTGACCTTCTCAGACCTCAAACAATCTTGCACAATCAACCTCCAAACGGTCTAAGACAGTTTGGACCTTCATGCGGTCTTGGTCTGCCCTTGAGACCGTTTGGTAAAGTAGACCTCCAAAACCGTTTGCTAAAATAGAGGTGAAGACCGTTTGGTCATGTTTGAATTTGAAATCACATGGAAACAACCAACCTTGAAACCGCATGAGTCTAAATGGTTTGGGATCGTTTGGTCCCAAACGGTCTTGAGACCGTTTGGTCCAAACCACCTCAAAACCGCAAGGACCAAGAAGTGTCTCAACTACTTCAATTGAAATAGGGTTTCCAATGTTGAACCCCTCAATAGATCATGCACATGTTAGCCAATAATCAATTGAGTTAATTAGGTCAACCCTCAACTGATTTGACACTCAATTGAACCTCAATTGATCATCAATTAGGTCTTGGATCAATTGGATTAGGGTTTGAAATCGATGACCCTTCAACATACTTCAATGTGAGTTTAATTGATTTGAAATCATTGAACCATCATTCAATTTGGTCATGACCTGACCCCAAACGGTCTTGGGATCGTTTGGATGACCTAAAAATGGTCTTGAGACCATTTTCTCAAGTCAACATCAAAAACCAACTCAACCAATTAAGGTTTGATTGATTGGATTGATCACTAGGTCAACAATCAATTACACTTCAACTTGTTTAGATCTTCAACCACTTGACCATAGTCAACCCTAGACCTCCAAACGGTCTTGGGTGACACCCAAATGGTCTTGGGATCATTTGGATATTCTCCAAATGGTCTTGAGACCGTTTTCCCATTATTTTATCAAAAACTAAGTCATTCACTTTGGGTTTGGATACTAGATTTGGTCACCAAAATCAGCAATCGATTACTCATCAACTTGATATGATTGAATCCTCAATTGGTCAACTATACTTAACCCTAGACTTCCAAATGGTCTTTGATGATCACCAAATGGTATTCAAACCATTTAAGTGATCCCCAAATCATTTTGAAACCGTTTGGGTCACTCAACCCAAACTTCAATTTAATTCAATTATTGAAATCAGCTATTGACCCGATTAGGGTTTAGATGGTTGATGGGCCTTTGATTGGTGAACCAATTGAGATTAGTTGATGATTATTTATAGATTTTTGATCTAAATGTTTTTCAGTAGACCTACAAATAGTCAACGCCTCCAAACGGTCTTAGATCGTTTGCTTATATGCGGTCTAGTGAAACCGTTTGCTCCCAAACGGTTAGGGAAACCGTTTCAGCAAGGTTGGGAGAACGTTTGATAAATTAGTTCTTGGATAAAAAAAAAATTAACATAATCATATTATAACTATGTTCAACCAAGAACAGGGGCTGTTCTTCACAGAAATGAAAGCAAGAACACACAAAGGTATCATAAAGAAGAAGTATAAGCAACGATTTTAGGAAAGAAAAATGCATTAACAAAGCTTAAGGGTTAGAGTTATAAAACTAGCCTCTAGGACTGATCCAGAGCTCCAAGATTTGTAGCTTTAATGGTGGATGAATCTCCAGTAGTTATCCAAGGTCCGTTCTTCAAGTTTTGGATGGAGAAGATGGCTAGAAAGGAAAACATTTGAAGGAAACCATGAATCCAACCTTGTTTTAGGGTTTTCCCCCAAGAATCCGAGGTAGGGGATGACCAAGACTCACCTACAGGTTGATCGTCCTCCCTATGATCCAGAGCTCTTCCTTGATCGGTCTAAGAAAGTTTGAGAAGAAGGAAACTAAGGAAACGGTTGTTATGTGTTTTTTGGGTAGAATATACATAATAGATTTGTATATGAGCTTTTTAGGGAAAAAGGAAAAAGAGGATTATTTCCTTTTATCTCCCAAACATATCCACCAAGGCTTGCTCCATCCTTGGCCACATTTCCACCTTCTAATCTCATGCAAAACTCCTCCTTTATCCAAAGTTTAAAGGAAAAGAACGAATCATCTTAAAGAGATGTATTTTAATATCCACCCTTATTGGATATTGCTTAATATATATTAGTGTGAGTAACTTTCACTTCTACCATGATATTTTTGGTGCGCAAGCATGACACAAGCTTGTCCATATTATTACAAACACATCCTCCAACTTTTGGTTGAAGGGATTCATAATTAATATATTTCTTTTTGCATTAAGTTATATTAAAGAGCCTTTTGTGCTTAAATCTTGATTATTCCAATATCAAGATTCTCTCTCCTCCATGATCATTCAAATGAGGCGCCCCTCTCATTTTCTTTTCTCTTCTTGATGCCAAGAAACATGAGAGATCCTCTATAGGGTATATTTTATATGTTGGACCCTAGGTTTTGGGTAAATTTCACTTTATATCAAAACTAGGTTTTAAAGCACAAGGTTTGCTTTACAAGCTATATCTTTGTGTTCAAGCTTGAGGAAACCTCACCACTTCATCATATACATTCTCATGATATCTCATCATCAGAGGAACATCTTATCATGTGCAATTTTGCAAGTTAACCCCTCTACTTGGGTAATTTGCACTTTAGTCCAATTTTAACAAAACAATGTTTCAACATGATGCAAAAAGGACTGAAATTGAAATATAAGTTCCTTAAAAGTCTTAATTACATTCCAAAAAATAAGGATAATCATCTAATCACTTATTTAAGCAAAACACCTAGGGTTAGTACATAACCCAGGTTAGGGATGTTACAAATTATCCACCCCTTACAAGGATTTCGTCCCCGAAATCATTACAAAACATATTAAGAGAAAAGAGTAGGGTATTTCCTTATCATCTCTTCCTCTAGTTCCCATGTGGCTTCTTCAACACCACGGTGATTCCAGAGGACTTTCACAAGACTTATGTCTTTCTTTTTCAGCTTTTGAATTCTCTTGTAAAGGATCAATACAAGTCCTTCTATATAAGATATATCATCATTCAACTCTACTTCCATAGGTTGCAGAACTGATTCTGTATCAGGATGACATTTCCTTAACATGGAAATGTGGAACACTAGGTGTAACTTCTGCAACTCTGATGGTAACTCTAGCTTATAAGCTACCTTCCCAATCTGTTCAATGATTGGATAAGGCCCCATAAACCTCGGAGCTATCTTTCCTTTCCTTCCAAATCTAAGAACTCCTTTCCAAGGTGAGATTTTGAGGTACACTCTGTCTCCAACCTAGAATTATAAAGGTCTTCGACGCTTATCAGTGTAAGATTTCTACCTATCCTGTGCAGTCTTCAACTATTATTGTATTATTTTAATCTTATCGGTAGTCTGCTGCACAAGATCAGGACCTAAAAGTTGATATTCACAGGTTTCATACCAACATAGGGGAGATCTACAACGTCTACCATACAAAGCTTCATAGGGTGCCATGTCAATGCTGTGTTGATAGCTATTGTTGTAGGCAAACTCAATCAAACTTAGGTGCAGATCCCAACTTCCTGTAAACTGAAAGACACATGCTCTGAGCAAGTCCTATAGAGTCTGTATAGTCCTTTCTGACTATCCATCAATTTGAGGATGAAAGGCTATACTAAACCTTAACTATGTGCCTAAGGCTTTATGAAGTTGTTCCCAAAAATGACTTGTAAACTGGGGACCTCTGTCAGAAACAATAGTAACTGGGACTCCATGTAGCCGCACTATCTCATCTACATACAACTGTGCTAGCTTCTCAGCAGAATATGTTGTTTTGATAGGTAAAAAATGTGCTGTCTTTGTCAACCTATCAACTATTACCCAGATGGAATCATGACCTTTGGCTGTTCTAGGTAAACCAACTACAAAATCCGTGGTTACATGATCCCACTTCCATTGCGGTATAGGCAAAGGCTGCATTGTTCCTATGGGCTTTTGGTGTTCAGCTTTAGCTTGCTGACACACTGAACACCACATAACAAACTCATCAACGTCTTTCTTCAAACTAGGCCACCAATACATACCTTTCAAGTTTTGATACATCTTGGTGCTTCCTGGATGCATAGCATACATTGAAGAATGAGCTTCTTCCAGGACTAACTTCCTCAAGTTATCCACATCAGGCACTATCATTCTACCATGATAATAGGCTACCTGATCATCTGAGTCATAGAAACCTTCTCGTTTCTCATTACCATACTCTGATCTAATCTGCTGAACTACTTCATCAGCTTGCTGTGCCTCCTTGATCTTCTGTCTCAGAGTAGGTTTTATATGCATCTCAGCTAACAACCCTGATAATAATGATACTTTTAACTGTACATTGTCTTGTCTTAAAGAGATAAACATATCTCTCCTAGAGCACACCAAAGAATTCAACTGTGCTCTGTCTAAGACTGATGTTGCTGATTTCCCACTCAAAGCATCAACAACTACATTGGCCTTCCCTGGATGATAATCAATTGTACAATCATAGTCCTTGATTAACTCCATCCAGCGGCGTTGCCTCATGTTAAGCTCATGTTGAGAAAAGATATACTTTAGATTCTTGTGGTCTGTGAAAATATGGAATGTCTCTCCATAAATATAATGTCTCCAGATTTTCAAAGCATGGACTACAACAGCTAGTTCTAGATCGTGTGTCGGATAATTCTCCTCGTGTTTCTTAAGCTGTCGAGAAGCAAAAGAAATCACTTGTTTATCCTGCATCAACACACATCCTAGTCCATTCTTAGAGGCATCACATAACACTATATACCCTTTCCCTTGCTCAGGTAACACAAGCACAAGTGCACTTGTCAACCTTTCCTTCAACAACTGAAAAGATTGTTGACACTTGTCATTCCAGGCAAAAGGAACATCCTTCCTGGTCAACTTAGTCAAGGGTCGAAAGATTCTATTCATGAGTTCCATAAATGCAGCTGGTGTATTAGTTAGTCCAAATGACACAACTGTGAACTCATAGTGACCATACCTTGTCTTGAAAGCAGACTTAGGTATGTTTCCATCCTTAATACGCAGCTGATGATATCTCGATCTCAAATATATTTTTGACAAGACGGTTGCACCACACAACTGGTCAAAGAGATCATCAATCCTCGGCAGAGGATACTTATTATTTATTTTTACTTTATTTAACTGTCTATAATAAATGCACAACCACATTGACCCATCTTTCTTTTTAACAAAAAGAACTGGAGCACGCCAAGGCGAAGTACTTGGTCAGATGAAACCTTTTTCAAGCAACTCTTGTAGTTGTTTCTTAAGTTCAGCCATCTCAGCAGGTGCCATCCTATAAGGTGTTTGTGCTATCGGTTGCGTGTCCGGAACTAGATTAATCTCAAAATCTATTTCCTGGGGCGGAGGTACACCTGGAAGTTCTTCAAGAAATACATCTTCAAATTCCCTGACTATAGGAACTTCAGTAGGATTATGACTCTCCATGGTGGTATCTACCACATGGGCCAAGAATGCATAACATCCTTGCCTCATCAGCTTCTCAGCAACCATAGCCGACACAAGACAGGTTGGAAGAATCTTTCTATCTCCTTGGAAGATCCATGTGTCACTATCATCAGTGAACACAGCTTGCTTGGACTCACATTCCAAGACAACCTTATACCTTTCTAAGGTATCCATCCCAAGGATTACATCGAATCCATGCATCTCAAGTGGTATAAGATCCACTTGAATGTGATGTTCAGAAAATAAGAGAATGTAGGGAGAACATACTTCCCACAAAACAACAGATCCCATCAAAGGAGTTTCTAACAATAGACTATCTGCTCTATGACTAACCGTCATATTGCAGTCTAGAATCACCCTTTGAGTGATAAAGGAGTGCATATCACCCGGATCAATCAAAACAGATACGACGCAAGATGTATACATATAAGAATAAATCAATTCCATTTGACCTGTCACAACCCGAGGGTTGATCACTGCATCAGGTGGATTTATCGCGTAAAACCTCGCTGTTGCCTGTGGTTGACTCGGTGCTCGATGACTAGGTGCCGATGATCCAGCTTGGGACGCTTGTCCACGTCCTCTAGTGTTACTTGGAAACTGTCGCCTTTGAGATCCTTGTTGACTCTTCCTTTGAGGTTGAGTTACAATCACTTCCTGGCTCTGCAATCTTTCATCAGATGTCCCATCTTTCTACATATATAACAACTTCTGTTCAGTTGTTGTAGTCTGGGTGGTCCTGTGACTGACATGGATGCTGAGCAATGAGTTCCTTCTAAAGGTAAGCTTCATCCTCTACCCCTATATGACATCCACTGTGTCTGGGTACTGAATCTAGGTGGTGGTGTAGGTACAGAAAACCTTGGTTTCTTGAAATCTTTAGATGAGGATCCTTGGAACTGGGGATACATCTTCTTGTTCTTGCCTGTCACTTCTCTGACACAGACCTCTCTATTCTCCTGACTGATTCCACAAAGGTACCAAACCTTTCCCTGTTCTTCAGAGCAGACACAGGGGTGGTCAACTCAGCGTTTAATCCCTTCTCAAAACGCCTAATCCTTTCTTCATCTATTGATGCCATGTATGGGCAGAACCGCAACAACTCCATGAACTTAGCCTCGTACTCGCTAATGTTCATAGGTCCCTGCCTTAACCTCTCAAACTGAGAGATTTTCTCATCCAAGAACGTCTTAGGGAAGTATCTGTTGACAAATTCCCATCGAAAAACTTCCCATGCAATCTCCACACCTGGCCTTTTCTATTATTCCATGGTCCACCAATGACTAGCACTCCCCTTGAGAAGATACACAGCATGTCTAAACTTCTCAGCTTTTGGGATATTCAGGATTCTAAAGGCCTTTTCTAGTTCAGTTACCCACAAGTCATCATCTGCTGGGTCGGCTGTCCCAGCATACTTCGTGGCTCCAACCCAGCGTAGTCGTTCAAACGTCTTTCCAGATCCTTGTCCTTCTGGCTGGGTAGGTGCCCTAGGTACTGGTATAGGCATCCTATCAGTCATGTGTGTCATGGTAGTCATGAACTGCCCGAACATGGCTTGGAAGGCTAGATTCCCCATTTCAACTGGGTTGAACTGGGGTGGTTCAGGTACAGGTTCTTCCCTTTCTTGGTCTCTTGCACCTTCTCTAGGTGCAGCGACACTACTCTCAGCAACGTGTTCCTCATGTGATCCAGACATCTTTAGTTTTATCTTCTCCTCCTATATGAGCATAATATGCTATCAGATATACTGGAAGACACTAGAACAACTCTACAACCTAAGTCCTATGTCTTAGTAGACTCAGCAAACCTAGAGCTCTAATACCACTAAATTGTGATGATCTACTTGCGAAAACAAGATTAACGAATGCGGAAGCGACTAATTAGCAGCAGACTTATTGAAAATCACTAAAAATTAAAACTTTTTGTAAAGAGATCTTCAAACAGTAAAAATCTTTCATAAGGAAACAAGTTAAGTTATTTACAAGCTAATTCATCAGTACATCTCTATATTATCACATCTCGAGAGTCATAACACTGTTTGCCCTGTTGAACTATACATGAGCAGTATACAAAAATCTCGAGGCATTTCACCAAAAATCTCAGATCTAAATTAAACCATCTACTGACTCCTAGGACCTGAGAATACAAAGACGACACATAGGACATTCTATACACAAGACCTAACAGACAATGATTCCACCTGTGGATCACTACTGTCCTTGATGTTGCTACTGCTGTTGCTGCTCACCCACTGATGGGTTCCTCCTCCCTCGACGTCTACCTAAAAAGTTGAATCCCACAGGGGTGAGACAATTGAATAATTGTCCCAGCGAGAGTTATAACTCTTCGCCAGAAGCATTGTTATTACAAATAAATGAATAACACTGAGCAGTAGAATTATAAATATTCAACAGTAGGTAAATAACTAAATAAAGCAGTATTCTTTATGCAATCATTTCAATTATAATTTGATTGAATAGCAAGTCATTCATGTAATAAGGAATATGAAGAACATGTATATTATTTGTCCAACTAGGACTTAATAAGCAATGTATCATCAATCATTATTTCTCGTAATTCAACCTAAGCAATTATGCTACACGACTGATTACATTTTTCAAACATATTTATGCCCTGAGGAGATGAGATATACCACTCATACTCCAACCGACCATTACGAAATCACAATTGGTACCATACATAGGTCATCAGAAGAGCCATATTTCTATGACCTCATCTTCCTCAGTCAGTGTGAGGAGAAACATGCAGGACATCTTGTGTCTTTGTCATAATAGCTTTCCAGGGTATTCTGGCAACTATGCTATTAGAGTTACAGTGGCATGCTGTACTCTCTTCGCCATCGAGGGATTTCTTGTCTATCTCACATCGATGCGACATTAACAACATCATCGGGAGATTAGTGATACATCATCCTGGCATATACATATAATGAAGGATTGAGAGATTGAACATTTATCTCACATCAATTCCTTCATTAGGACATAAGGATATTCACGTCCATAACCCCCACATACTCAAAAGTATGCTCTCCAGGAGTTCCCTTAGGAAAACCTATTTCACCATCATCTAACTTCTGCCAATGATGGATTTATGGTCAGGGATCTACATGATATCATTGTACTTGATTAATTAAGTACATTACAACATTATTTTAGCATCAGGCATGTTTTCAAACATAAACCAGTAAAACCATTGCTATAAAGAAAAAGTACTATTAAATCAAGTTCATTTCGCATCTTGTTAACATTGGAATATCAATCCCTAACCATCTCATCATTATGATTCTAGAACATGGGTGTTCAAACCCTTAGATCATCAAAGCACTTGTTACTAAGTATCATATTTCCATCAAGTCAATTGACAGTATAAACATGATAATAGCAATGCAGACGCTTCTCATGGCTAATACAACCTATCAATCTCTTTTGTCACCTCTCAGTAGGCAACATAACATATCATTACTTTCAAAGCTTATAAAGTGCTTTCAATGAATATGGCATCATAGCTCTTACCTGGCTATGCTCACTATTTCATAAAAACCTGCATGGTTAATATAATTGATAATAGACACATTATCTCTATATCAGCACAAGGCAAAACAAAGATAACTTCACTATTCAAGGGTTGCACCACTATACCCTTACCAGGGTTAGGGTTTCCCTTTTTAATTAAATTAGGGTTAATGACTTTTCATTGCATTACCCAGCCATAGAGATTCATGGTATAAAGCATAACCCAAGATTAGGGTTTACTATTCTCATTACATCACATTACCCTAGATTAGGGTTTACTATTCACATTGCATCACATTGCCCTAGATTAGGGTTTGCTATTCACATTATGAATTATGATCATACCTTCATCATGTATTTGGGATATTTCCATTACTACCCTCAATTAGGGTTAGGATTTATTAACCATCATAACTAGGGTTTCATGATCTCACTAACATGGATCATACCCTAATTAGGCATTCATTCATATTGAGAGTTCATTGCTTGATTAACATTCATATAAGAAGTCTTTTCTCTCTCATCCCTTATATAAGTTGATGCCTTCATCATTCTTGATTAGGCTAAGTCAACTCAACATTTACATCATGGACTATGTAATTACTATTTTGATCATTAAAGCTTACTCATTCAAAGAGTACTAATCACTCTGTTCCATCAAGGATACCTTTATCACAATCACCATTGATTATAACATGCACTAAACAACTAATCACTTGGTCCCTTAATCACTTTAAGTAAGCATGAGGTTTAAATTAATCAACTACCAAACCATCTTGACCTCTAAGGCATCAAATGATCTTGACCTTCTCAGACCTCAAATGGTCTTGCACACTAAACCTCCAAACGGTCTAAGACCGTTTGGACCTTCATGTGGTCTTGGTCTGCCCTTGAGACCGTTCGGTAAAGTAGACCTCGAAAACCGTTTGCTAAAATAGAGGTGAAGACCATTTGGTCATGTTTGACTTTGAAACCACATGGACACAACCGACCTTGAAACCGCATGAGTCTAAATGGTTTGGGATCATTTGGTCCCAAATGGTCTTGAGACCGTTTGGTCCAAACCACCTCAAAACCGCAAGGACCAAGAAGTGTCTCAACTACTTCAATTGAAATAGGGTTTCCAATGTTGAACCCCTCAATCGATCATGCACATGTTAGCCAATCATCAATTGAGTTAATTAGGTCAACCCTCAACTGATTTGACACTCAATTGACCCTCAATTGATCATCAATTAGGGCTTGGTTCAATTGGATTAGGGTTTGAAATCAATGACCCTTCAAGATACTTCAATGTGAGTCTAATTGATTTGAAGTCATTGAACCATCATTCAATTTGGTCATGACCTGACCCCAAATGGTCTTGGGATCATTTGGATGACCTCCAAACGGTCTTGAGACTGTTTTCTCAAGTCAACATCAAAAACCAACTCAACCAATTAAGGTTTGATTCATTGGATTGATCACTAGGTCAACAATCAATTACACTTCAACTTGTTACCTTTAGATCTTCAACCACTTGACCATAGTCAACCCTAGACCTCCAAACGGTCTTGGGTGACCCCAAAACGGTCTTGGGTGACCCCAAAACGGTCTTGGGTGACCCCAAAACGGTCTTGGGATCATTTGGATATTCTCCAAACAGTCTTGAGACCGTTTGCCCATTATGTTATAAAAAACTAAGTCATTCACTTTGGGTTTGGATACTAGAATTGGTCACCAAAATCAGCAATCGATTACTCATCAACTTGATATGATTGAATCCTCAATTGGTCAACTATACTTAACCCTAGACCTCCAAACGGTCTTGGATGATCACCAAACAGTCTTGAGACCGTTTGAGTGATCCCCAAATGGTTTTGAAACCGTTTGGGTCACTCAACCCAAACTTCAATTTAATTCAATTATTGAAATCAGCAATTGACCCAATTAGGGTTTAGATGGTTGATGGGCCTTTGATTGGTGAGCCAATTGAGATTAGTTGATGATTATTTATAGATTTTTGATCTAAATTTTTTTCAGAAGACCTCCAAATAGTCAACGCCTCCAAATGGTCTTGGACCGTTTGCTTATATGCGGTCTAGTGAAACCGTTTGCATTCAAACGGTTTGAAACCGTTTGCTCCCAAACGGTTTGGGAAACCGTTTGAGCAAGGTTGGGAGACCGTTTGCTAAAGTAGTTCTTGGATAAACATAGAAATTAGCGTCATCGTCTTCTACCTCTGTTCAACCAAGAACAGGGGCTGTTCTTCATGGAAATGAAAGTAAGAACACACAAAGGTATCATAAAGAAGAAGTATAAGCAACGATTTTAGGAAAGAAGAATGCATTAACAAAAGCTTAAGGGTTATAGTTATAAAACCCGCCTATAGGACTGATCCAGATCTCCAAGCTTCGTAGTGTTAATGGTGGATGAATCTCCAGTAGTTGTCCAAGGTCCGTTCTTCAAGTTTTGGATGGAGAAGATGGCTAGAAAGGAAAACGTGTGAAGGAAACCATGAATCCAACCTTGTTTTAGGGTTTTCCCCCAAAAATCCAAGGTAGGGGATGAACAAGACTCATCTACAGGTTGATCATCCTCCCTCTACTCCAGAGCTCTTCCTTGGTCGGTCTAAGCAAGTTTGAGAAGAAGGAAACTAAGGAAACGGTTGTTATGTGTTTTTTGGGTAGAATATACATAATAGATTTGTATATGAGGTTTTTAGGGAAAAAGGAAAAAGAGGATTATTTCCTTTTATCTTACAAACATATCCACCAAGGCTTTCTACATCCTTGGCCACGTTTCCACCTTCTAATCTCATGCAAAACTTCTCCTTTATCCAAAGTTTAAAGGAAAAGAACTAACCATCTTAAAGAGATGTATTTTAATATCCACCCTTATTGGATATTGCTTAATATATATTAGTGTGAGTAACTTTCACTTCTACCACGATCTTTTTGGTGACCAAGCATGAAAAAAGCTTATACATATTATTACAAACACATCCTCCAACTTTTGGTTGAAGGGCTTCATAATTAATATATTTCTTTTTGCATTAAGTTATATTAAAGAGCCTTTTGTGCTTAAATCTTGATTATTCCAATATCAAGATTCTCTCTCCTCCATGATCATTCAAATGAGGCACCCCTATCATTTCCTTTGCTCTTATTGATGCCAAGAAACATGAGAGATCCTCTAGAGGGTATGTTTTATATGTTGGACCCTAGGTTTTGGGTAAATTGCACTTTATATCAAAACTAGGTTTTAAAGCACAATGATTGCTTTACAAGCTATATCTTGGTGTTCAAGCTTGAGGAAACCTTAACACTTCATCTTATACATTCTCATGATATCTCATCATCAGAGGAACATCTTATCATGTGTAATTTTGCAAGTTAACCCCTCTACTTGGGTAATTTGCACTTTAGTCCAATTTTAACAAAACAATGTTTCAACATGATGCAAAAAGGACTGAAATTGAAATATAAGTTCCTCAAATGTCTTAATTACTTTCCAAAAGATAAGGATAATCATCTAATCACTTATTTAAGGAAAACACCTAGGGTAAGTACATAACCCAGGTCAGGGATGTTACAAGTTCAATCAAGCTGACATGGGGAACCCAGCCCTTCAAGCCATTTTTGGGCAGTTTATTGCTGCCATGACTCACATGACTGATAGGATGCAAATACCTGCACCTAGGACATCAGATCACCATGAGGGCTATGGAGCTGACAAGACTTTTGAGAGACTTCACCGGGTTGGGGCCATAGATTATGCTGGTACATCTGATCCAACAGATGCTGATTTGTGGCTGACAGAACTGGAAAAGGCTTTCAGGATCCTTGATATTCCTGAAGATGAAAAGGTAAGACATGCTGTGTACATCCTAAAAGGGAGTGCTGGTCATTGGTGGATGATAGAGGAAGATAAGAGACCAGGTGAAGAAATTGGATGGGAGGTTTTCTTATGAGAGTTCGTCAGTAGATACTTCCCTAAGACTTATCTAGATGAGAAGATATCTCAATTTGAGAGGATCAAACAAGGACATATGAACGTTAGCGAATATGAAGCTAAGTTCATGGAGTTGTTGCGGTTTTGTCCGCAAATGGCAGTTAGTGATGAGGAAAAAATTCAACGTTTTGAGAAGGGGTTGAACGCTAAACTAACCACTCCTGTGTCTGCTTTAGAGAACAAGGAGAGGTTTGATACCTTTGTGGAGTCGGTAAGGAGGATAGAGTGGTCTGAAATCAAGAAACGACAGACTAGTGGCAAGAAGGTGTACACTCAGACTCAAAATCAAAGGTCCAAAAGTTTTAAGAAGCCGAGATTTTCTGCATCGACAACATCATCGAGATTCCATACCCAGACACAATGGATGTCAAGTAGGGATATGGATCGTAGTAATGTTCCAAATAGAGCCTCCAACATAGCATCAACATCGGTAACTAGAACTCACATACCCTATTTTGCACCGAGGATCTGTTATCAATGTAGACAACCAGGACATCTAGTAAAGGATTGTCCAGGAAGGAATTCAATGATGACTCAACCTCAGGGGCAGAGTCAGCAAGGATCATAAAGGAGGCAGTTTTCTAGTAACAATAGAGGATGTGGACATACATCCCAGATAGGTCAGATGAAATAAATTCATTCTGATATTGCATTTCCTAATTCTATGTGTTAAAGAAATAAAAGTAGTTATTTTTGAACTTCTTTGACTAGTCCTATAAGGACACAAGGAAGATGAGAATCTACATCTTATTCAGTATTTCTTAAAATGCTTTATAATCTCTCTTATATTTGTGATACAAGATGAGATATAGAAGTTATGCCTGGAGAAAATCTAGGAAATGGAAAAATCAGGTGTGTATAATAATATGAAAAGTGAGGAATATGATAGCAAATAAAGTGCATACTACCTAATCTCAATACTCATATACCCTGTCCAGGTATATGATTATTGAAGATAAGGCAAGTATGAAACTCTTAGATTGTTATCTTTTAGATTACTCTGATCAAGTAGTTATTCTGAAACAATCTAGTGAGTATAATGTAATTAAAAAGGAAAAGCTATGTGAACATTCCCAACTAAAAAGGAAAATCTATGTGAACATTCCCAAATAAAAAGAAGATCTATGTGAACATTCTCAACAAAAAGGAAGAGCTATGTGAACATTCCCAACTAAAAGGAAAAACTATGTGAACATTCCCAACTAAAAGGAAAAGCTATGTGAACATTCCCAACTAAAAAGGAAAAGCTATGTGAACATTCCCAACTAAAAAGAAGAGCTATGTGAACATTCTCAACAAAAAGGAAAAGCTATGTGAACATTCCCAACTAAAAGGAAGAGCTATGTGAACATTCCCAACTAAAAGGAAAAGCTATGTGAACATTCCCAACTAAAAAGGAAAAGCTATGTGAACATTCCCAAATTAAAAAAGAAAATCTATGTGAACATTCCCAACTAAAAAGGAAAATCTATGTGAACATTCCCAACTAAAAGGAAAAGCTATGTGAATATTCCCAACTAAAAGGAAGAGCTATGTGAACATTCCCAACTAAAAGGAAAAGCTATGTGAACATTCCCAACAAAAAGGAAAAGTTAAGTGAACATTCCCAATTACATAGAGTTTGCTAAGTGAACTTTATGAATAAAGGATTACTGAGTGATTTATCTCTATTAGATATATATGTTTTTCCTTTTGATAAATATTCTTGGGTGATGATAGAAGTATGCTCTTTTATGCTTTTTCCTTTCAATAATATGTACATCATATGTTAGGGGTTTATGCTTTGCATAAACATAAACATTGATAAGGTTGAATTAGTGAAAGGAACTTTGTGTGAATTATAGATCTATGGTATTTCCATAACATCAAGAAGTTAGGTGGAGACTCGAGGGCATGGTTAATGAATAACCTGTCCCTCATTGTTTTTTCCTGGGATTTCGGGGATGAAATCCTTATAAGGGGTGGATAATTTGTAACATCCCTGACCTGGGTTATATTATAACCACAGGTGTTTTTCTTAATAAGGATGATTAGATGCTTGTGCTTATCCTTTAAAAATTAATCAAGGCTCTTGAGAAACTTATGTTTCAATTTTGGTCCTGTTTGAACAATGTTGAAGAAATGTTTGCTTATTTTGGACTAAAGTGCAAATTACCCAAGTTGAGGGGTTAAATTGCAAATGTTGCATGATAATATGTTCCTCAGATGTTGAGACATCATAAGAATGAATATGATGTAGTGTTATGGTTTCCACAAGCTTGGGCACCAAGATTAAACTTGTAAAGCAATCTTTGTGCATTAAAACCTAGTTTTGATGTAGAGTGCAATTTACCCAAAACCTAGGGTTCAATATGCAAGTTACCACTTCAATAAGGTCCCTAATGTTTCTTGGCATCATTTAGAGCAAAGAAAATGAGAGGGGCGCCTCATTTGAATTAAGTTGGAGGAGAGAGAATCTTGATATTAAAATAATCAAGATTTAATCCTAATTGAAACCCTAATTCAATTTAGGGAAAAAATGAATGTATTAATTAAAGGTCCTTCAACCAAAATTAAAATGGTTGGATTCAGATGTGTGTGGATGATCTTAAAGCCTTGCAAATGCATGAGCATATCCTAAGGAGGTGAAATTCCACTCACCATTATAATAAGAAAAAGAATTTCCACTCAAATATGGATATTCTTATTATAAGGGTTAAGGTGCTTAATTTCTTTTCCCTTAATTCATGGATAATGGAAGGGAGCTCGGCGGGGATAGATATGCCCTTGCATGAAAGAAACCAAGGGGGAAGTGGTGGCAACAATTTTGGAATTAAAAGACTTTTATAAAAGATTTTCTCTCTCATCAATTTTCTTATAAAAGTACCCTTTCCAAGCCAAAACAAAGGATTTTTTGGATTCTTTTCTTTCCCCTTGGTTGGAAAACGACCAAAGAGCTTGGGAGGAGTAGGAGGACGACCCCCAACCTGTTGGTAAGGTTCTTGACCTCCTTTCACCTTGAATCCATGGTGAAAATCGAAAATCAATGCATGAATTCCTCATAACTCGATCCCCTCTTCAATTCTAACCAATTCTTTTCACTCAAAGCTTGAGGATGATCCTTGGAATAGTGAAAGGAGTTGCATCCACCATTGTTTCCGTGAGGTTGGAGCTTTGGAGCGCAATTGGAGGCGGGTTTTATAACTTGAACCCTTAATTTTATTATTGCAATCAATTCCTTATCAATTGGTGATCATTTCTACATTTCCGAAATTAAGTTTGGTTGATTGATGCAATCTCCCTGGAAATCACAGTATATTTCATGAGTTTGGAGCTTGATGATGATGACATCATCATAAGCACACACCTCTCTAAATATCTAGGGCAAACAGTTTCAATGTTGAGTCCAAACGGTTTCACCAAACCGTTTGCAAACCGTTTGGTGGTTTGAGTTCCAAACCGTTTGGAATGGTTGACCATTTGAGATGGTTGACCATTTGAAGATATATGCTGTGGTACTTGGATCTTGATCCAATGGTTCCAATTGGTTGACCTTGATGGTTTCAAATGTGATTGATTCCTTAATTGCAAACACTAATCGGCTAAGTGCTGATTTTGAAATTGGTTGAGATGATGTTTTGGGCTGATTAACCCAAATGGTTTCAAAACCATTTGGGGATCACCCAAACGGTCTCAAGACCGTTTGGGGGTCACCCAAGACCATTTGGAGGTCTTGGGTTAAGTATGGCTAAGTGTTTGAAGGTCCAATGGTACCAAATTGAATTGCAACTAAGTGCTGATTTGATAATCAATCTAATGGTCCAAAACCCTAATTGGATGTCATGGCTTTTGATGATGAGATGGGAAAACAGTCTCAAGACCATTTGGAGATCAACCAAACGGTCTCAAGACCGTTTGGTGGTCATTCAAGACCGTTTGAGGTTAGGTCATATCATGTGATGATGATAGTTCATTGATTTCAATTGATTTGATTCCACAATGTCAACCATTGATGGATCCTCGATTTCAAACCCTAAGTGATGGTTTCTTGATTATCAAACCTAGTTCAATTGGGTTAAAAACCCTAAATTGAAGGTCTAATTAAATGGTGATTCATTGGTCCAAATGATGAATACCTTAGTGGTTCAATTTATAATTGGTCCATGGATTGAAACATTGAGTCGATTGAGTGTTGAAGTACCATTTTGGTCCATGCGGTTTTCAGAAGGTTTGGACCAAACAGTCTCAAGACCATTTGGGTCCAAACGGTCTCAAGACCGTTTGGGGACCCAAAGTGCAAACAGTTTCAATACTTACTTTGTCTAATTGATTTCAAGTACAACTTGTTCAAATGGTTTTCAACCAATTGATTTATGAGAACCAAGATCATTGAGGGTCTAAGTAATTAACATTGTGAAGATCAACATGGTTAATCCATTTGAATATCTCATGTAATTCAAGGTCCAATATGGTGAACCTATTTAGATACTTAATGCATTTGAAGAATTCAATGGTTAACCCAATTGATCACTTTGTGGATTTGAAAGTTTAATTGGTCAATTCTTTTGAATTCCTTATATAATTGATGGTTTAATTGATTAGACCATTTGGTCATCTAATATGATCAAATAGGGTCATGCTATGGGAAGCCTAATACAAGTTATTTCTATGAGAACCCTAATACAGGGTAATGCTATGTGAAACCCTAATACAAGTTAATGCTAGGTGAACCCTAATACAGAGTACTGCTATGTGAAACCCTAATACAGGGTGGTGTTATGTGAAGTTCTAACACACAGTAATCGTATGTGAAGCTCAAATACAGACTAATGGGTTATGAATGTAGTATGATAACCCTTGTATTGCATGGTACTGATATGTAATTGTATCATGATTACTAATCATGCATATATGTTGAGATGATAAGCATAGCCAAGTATGAGCTATGATGCTTTACTTATTGAGAATGTTTTATAGGACTTATAAGCCTTCATATGCTTTGTGTAGTAAGAATCATTAAACTTTGTGTACTATGTGTAATATATTTTGTAGAAAGAATCATGATGTCCTTGGTCAGATGATCTGAAGGTATTAAGATATCTAATAAAGTGGTAATTAGTATCCTATGGTGAGTTATGGGTTCAAATACCCAGATGCTATAATCATGATGATGAACTTGTCAAGAAGTGGAATTGTACTTGGTGAGTTGAGGGACTAAGATCCCAACACTTTGTGAAAAGAGTATGGCTATAGGCCATGACTCCACAATGAAATGCCAGGCATTAGATATATGATCTAAGCCTGAAGAGAGTTAATGCTGTGGTAATGATTCTATAGTGAATAAATGTTATACATGTTCTTCATATTCCTTAAAGGATAAGTGACATGTTGTTCTATCAAATTATAGCTGCATTGCTTTTGATAAGAATGATGTTCTAATCTACTAGACATTGAATTAACTGCTACCAAACGAATATGATTCCTTTGTGTATATTATTCTTCTTAAGCTGCAATAATAATGTTTCTGGCAGAGAGTTATATCTCTCGCTGGGGCAATTTACAATTGTCTCTCCCCCGTGGGAATCACATTTTTAGGTGGACGTAGACGAGGAGGCAGAAATCCTTCAGTAGGTGAAGGACAGCAACAACAGCAGTAGGGGCAGCAGTGAAGTCTCAGGTGGAGACACTAGCTGTTATGCCTTGTATAGATGTAAATATAGTCTTATGTTTCGTCTCTGTACTCTCAGGTCCTCGGAGTAGTAGTTAGTGCTTTCGAGATTTCGGCTCAGTGCCTTGAGATTTTCATACTGCCTGTGTTTAGTTTAACAGGGCAGCTGATACTTGTGATTCACAGAAAGAGATGATACAAGTTATGTACTTTTGAAAAATAGAATGTAAATGTGTTATTTTTGTTCTTTGTGAGAAAGTTTTTACTTGATGGATCTTTTGATAAAAAGATTTTAATTTTTAGTGATTTTTGGTAATCCGCTACTTAGTGAACGCTTCCGCATTAGTTAATTATGTTTTTATGAGTTGTATGCCACTACGCTGGTGACTAGTACGCTGACAGAAGGGGACGACTCCTTCTAGTGTCCTATAGGATAGGACGACTGGAGTTCCCAGTGGTTCGTGTGGACTACTACAGAGGCGGGAGATTTCAACCACTCGGAGGATATCCATCAATTCGTCTGTCCAATTGTGACCAGGAACTGTACAAATGTTGTCCAAGACTAGAGGTGAAGACCGTGCTCTCCGTGAGGTTACGTCACCGAGCAAGCCTCAGGACAAGGTACACCTCTACAAACCATCCTTCCTACCATATAGATGTTGACAAGATCTCTTTGGGTTCTGGGTTTGGGGAGATTTTTTTTTTGTTTCCACTGCCATCTCTACCTCCCCTAAAACCCAACAATTACTTGGTTGACACTCCAAAAGACACACATGGAACTTTATAATATTCTGTAACTCAATTGTGGGAATTCATTAATGTTTTCCCCACTTATGTTCACATTATGAGATGTGAGATTTTATTGGAATATCTTTTCACATCCAAAACTTGCTCTTTTTTAACATTATTTAAACAATGTCATTATCCTATGGAATATCCGAAAATCTAGAATCTTCTCCTTCCCATTATTATTTTCCAGTATACAAGTTAGATCAAAATAATACTAATTGTGGCCTCAACCATTATGTTGCAATCATGGCTGGATAATTATTCTTTTAATTATCTCAACACATCATGCATCTTATTTTCCTTTGAAAAACATGACAACTATCTCATTTATCATATCAAAATTTATTCATGTACGAATTCCTTCTATTTATCTTATGCCACAAACACCCATTCCATAAAGGTGGTTAACATAATTATTCCACCAATAATACCATTGGAGAAAAACTACTTATCAATCCATGACTTTTATGTATATATATATCAATTTTACCGAAATTGAGGATATTATACTCCCTCTTTTAGTTGTACATGAATTTTAGGATTTGAAAATTTCATCTTTTGGTTCCTAGTTATGTACATCTATTTGGAATATACTCTTATAGAACAATACTTCTTTGATGGAATTATTAATCACCAATGGTAATTTTGTGAATATATCTTGGAAATGTGGATACTTATCCTTCCTCTCTAGTCTTCATTTCTGAGGATAAGGAGGAGGGGTCATTGTATCTTACTCTTCACTTTCCTTTATGATCTACTTGTATCAATAAGTATAAGATGACCTCTTTCTAGTTTGACATATGAAAAAAAGATAGATCCCTACAAGAAATAAATAAGGCACTTTTCAGCCTTTTTGAGGGGTTTAAATACTCCTTAGTATATATATATATGTATATATAAGGCACTTTTTAGCCTTTTTTAGGGGTTTAGATACTCCTTAATGTATATATATATGTATATATATATATATATATATATATATAGGCTGTTTTTTATTGCCCGCGCGGGTACTGTAGATCTACTACCTGTCTCTTTGGCACGGTGGCATTTTACATAAATAACGACCGATTATTGTACGCATCAGCCGCCGACCCCGCCGTTGCGGCATCCTTCTCATCGAGCATTGCGATGGTCAGGTCCGTCAACACTCTCTACGCACACCTTAACTGGCCGTCTCTGAGCAATGCAGCACCGGAAGAGCTGATAGACATCTGCTGAGTTCAATAATACCAGCATACCTCCCGAATCTGTCTCTAGAATCTGCAGTCCTGGCTCCGTCTATCTCTGACCTCCGCCTATCTATGACTCGATAATATCTCTAATAAGAAGGGTTCTAAATCCCAACAGGTCACTTACGGTCTTCCTCACAAATCCATCCTCCACGCCGTTCCAATCTATGACTATCCTTGGAGGTAATCACATTCATTGAACATCCGGTAGTGTGGCTGTGGTCAGATGTGACAAGGTGCTCGAGTTTGTGGATGTATCCGACAATCAACTAGTAGGCTCCCTCCCGAAATGCCTTATTGGAAGGATAGGGGTAAAAGTATTCGAAGCCGGAAACTGCCTTGCTCCGCCAGCAGCTGACCAACAACCCACATTGAAGAAGTAGGTGTGTTTTTGAATTATGGTTTACAACCTGAATATGAAATTCTGTGTTGAGAAGTTGATTATTTGCTAAGTATAATCCCTTCTATTTCCCTTCTTTTTATACAGTTACTGTTTTGTTTACAAAGTTACTATTCGATCTCTGCAATGGATGCTAGTCTTGATACTGATGCTGCTAATGCTATTATTGACATTGACGATGATAATGTTCATTCTTCCTCATCTGTTGCTGCTGATACTGTGTCCTCAGTTGATGTCCCTAGAATTGGATTACAATTTGGAAGTTTGGATGATGGCATATCGTTTTACTATAGGTATGCTGGTTTGATTGGGTTTAATGTTAGGAAAGATGATAATTGTTATGAATGAGGTACTAAGATCTTACTTGCTAAAGATTTGGTATGTGATAAGCAAGGTCAGAGTAGTTGTTCTAAGAGATCCAAAGGTCTTCTTAGTCCTATGTGTGACAATATTGGTGATTTGCATGAGAATTTATCTAAGAAGCACAAGCATTCTGTGAAAAGGTGTGGTTGTAAAGCAATGATCCGATTTACACTAGATAAGTGTTTATCTGTATGGTTTGTTACTGCTTTTGTTGATGAACACAATCATGATCTTGTCGATGATTCTCACTTGCGCTACTTGAAGTGTAATTCATCTCTTGACCAAACTCAAAAAGAGATACTTTCTTCTATGAGTCAAGCAAATATACCTATCTCCAGATAACTTGCATTGATAGAAATAGAGTCTGGTGGTTATGAAAACTTGACATTTACAAGTAGACATGCTCATGGACATCTCAGTAGAAAGAGGAAGGAGTCATCTTTATATGATGTGGACATGGTTTTGGATCATTTTGCAAGCTTGAAGGTTTTAGATTCTAAATTCTTTTACTCTTATCAAAATGATTCTGATGGTTGCTTGACACATTTTTTTTGGTCTGATCCTGTTTCTATTGATGACTGTGCATTATTTGGAGATGCTATTGTATTTGACACCACTTACTGTACCAACAAGTATTCCATGGTTTTTGGAATGTTTGGTGGTGTGGATCACCATCACAAGACGGTGTTGTTTGTTTCAGCTCTGTTGGTTGATGAGAAGTATGACTCTTTTCTTTGGGTTTTCAAGCAATACTTACTTTGTTTTGGCAAAGAGCCGATTTCCATTATAACTGACTAAGACCCGGCTATGAATGCTGCTATCATTACCGTTTTTCCAAATTGTAAGCATCATTTCTGCAGCTGGCACATCCTACAAAAGCTTCCATCTAAACTTGGCGGTGTTCCAACCAAGGATCGGATTATTAGCTCTTTGAATGATTGTGTATGGAATACAGACGATACAGACACATTTGAAGAGAGGTGAAATTTTGTAGTTCAAGAGAATGACCTATTATGTATTAGTTGGCTTTCTGATATGTATGCTATGCAGTGGGATTGGGTTCCATGTTTTATGCAGGATTCTTTCTTTGCTGGTATGAGGACAACACAAAGAAGTGAGAGCTTGAATGCTTTCATTCGAAGTCATGTCAACAGTAGGAAAATGCTTTTTGAACTTGTATGTTGCTTAGAGACTGCTTACTCTCATGTGCGGGAGATTGAAAATTTCAAAGATTTTGATGATGATTATAACAATCTTCCTTTGTCATCAGTGTGGCCTTTGGAGGAGAAAATGAGAGGTATATACACCAAGGCAATTTTTAAGATCTTTCAAGCTGAAGTTCATCAAAGTATGGTATATAATGTAAAGGAAACTTCTAATGATGTTGTGTTTGAGGTATATCATCTTGGTGGTTCTTGTTTTCCTCTCTTTTGAAGAAAGACTCATCCACTGGTATGGTATCATGCAATTGTTTCATGTTAGAATTCAAAGGAATTCCATGTAGACACATACTTGCTTATCTAAAGAGTCATGATTTTTGCACTCTTCCTGAGCCATATATACTGAAGAGGTGGACTAAAGGATATAGAGATCATCCTTTGATTTTCGGCAAATCATCTATCATGCAGCTATCCACTGGGAAGAGACTGCAGTTGGTATCTGCTTGCAATTCAATTGTTAATATAACGTGTAGGAACAACACTATAGATATGTGTCTTGAAAAACTCATTGCTTTGCGAAAGGAGCGGTTAGAATTAGATGTTGATGATGTTGGTGTAACTGGTTCGAATACAACATCTTCTTCTTCTGGTGTCAAGGTCCATATTCCCAGTCTTTGTAAAACTAAAGGTAGACCTAGATCTACTGATATGCGGTTTAAATCTGGAGTTGAAATTTCTCAATCGAAAACGAGACAGTGTAAGAATTGTTTACAATATGGTGTTAACCATGACATCAAAAACTACCCATTAAAGAAATAGGTGTGTGTTTGAATTCAACTTCTTCTTCCATTTTTTTATTTCACATAGTTAATTTTATATTCTCATGATTACTTTTTATATTTATAGAGTTACTTTTTGTGAATCATGGTGTTCCTGACTTGATAAGTTTTCTTCTCTAAGTTGATCTGTAATGGTACTGTTGTTACTGCTGTCGTGGTCTGCTGTGGGTCTTATGGCTTACTGAAGTTGTGGATTTGATGCTACTGCTACTGTGGTATGCTGTGGTCTTCCTGTTGTGCTTCCTGAAGCTGCGAATTTTCTACTACTGCTGATAATTTTGTTATTGAAGTTGATTTATTCACTAGTTTTACTATAATGGTATCCTATTGTTTAGTGTGTGATTCATATCAAATTATGATGTAATTGTAATGGCCAAGATGTACTGTGTGACAGTTGTAATTGATATTTGATTATAATGGTATCGAATTGTTTAGTGTGTGAGTCATGTCAAATTCTGATGTAATTGTAATGGCCAAGATGTACTGTGTAGCTTCAATTGTATCGAATTTAAATCTTTTATAAAAGTTACTTTTCTTGGATCAAAGTTACTTTTTAGGATACATATTTACTTTTCAGTTCGGAAGAGAGTTACTACACTCATGCAATGAGCACCTGCTGATCACAGTAATTATCATTAAAACAACAACAACTAGCTAAAGTTATAAGAACATTCAACTAAGTTCAAACTGATATGTCCAAATGCCAAACACAAAGCAACAAAACATAACCATATACCCACAGAACTGATGTAATTGTAATGGCCAAATTCTTGGATCAAAGTTACTTTTTGATGTGTAGCAGTTACTCTTTGAACCACAGAGTTACTTTCATGTCGATATAGTTACTTCTTAGTTCATCTAGTTACATTTCTTGGATCAAAGTTTCTGTTTGATGTGTAGAAGTTACTTTTTGAACCACAGAGTTACATTCATGTCGATATAGTTACTTGTTAGTTCATCTAGTTACTCTTCTTGGATCAAAGTTACTTTTTGATGTGTAGCAGTTACTCTTTGAACCACAGAGTTACTTTCATGTCGATATAGTTACTTGTTAGTTTATCTAGTTACTCTTCTTGGATCAAAGTTACTATTTGATGTGTAGCAGTTACTTTTTGAACCACAGATTTACTTTCATGTCGATATAGTTACTTGTTAGTTCATCTAGTTACTTTTCTTGAATCATTGTTACTGTTTGATGTGTAGCAGTTACTTTTTGATATAGTTACTTGTTAGTTCAATTTTTTGTTTTACATATTTACTTTTTAGTTCGGAAGAGAGTTACTCCACACTTGCAATGAGCATCTACTGATCACAATCATCATCCATTAATGATCAACAGCTAGCTAAAGTTATAAGAACATTCAACTAATATCAAACTGATAGTGTCCAAATGCCAAACACAAAGCAACAAAACATAACTATATACCCGCAGAACTGATGAACCCATATGTTCAAATGTCAAACAAAAAGTAACAAACCATAATCATAAACAACTGATCTGCCTTCTACGAAGGTTACTTTTTGAACATCAAAGTTACTATTTCTTTCATGCATTCAGACTTGGCACACCATCTTCTGATTTTTCTTCATTCTACTTGTCACCTGCTCTTTATTTGGTCTCTTCTTGATCTCTAGTGCAATGGGTCAGCACCAACAAACATGTTTATAGCAGGAACAACCAGTCAAAACCAAAAAACACTTGAGAATCAGGATCAAATCAGACAATATATAGCTCTGTGAAGTAAAAATCTCTAGGAGGGGTAGACTGTGTAGGTAGTGATGCGGAAGATTATTGACCAAAAGGCAAGGAGAAAAGGGCGGCAGTGCATACCTATTTATGATAGGAAGGCTGGACAGAAGAAGAAGCAGTGTCTTCTGTAGATGTTGAGGTGTCCGCTATTGTAGATGAGTCAACCTGAACGGGATTTATAGCTGATCCCAGCAGTGCTTGGTATTTGTCTCTAACAAAGAGATGATCTGCAAAGTCGTCTGATCTAGAGAATACTTCGTCACTAGGCATTCTGAAGAGCGGAATAAGCTCGGTTGGTGTTTCTAAGAACTAATCTGTGACCCATGCCGTAATAGTCTGGTGATCAGTTGGCTTGAGGAAGATGATCCAACCTTTGTGAATATTGAGATGTGCGATTGTCCTTTTCCAGCCCTTATCAGTTGAAAGTGATCCGTTTTTATTCTACATAAGGGTTATCTGGAATGTTTGGTTTCTGACATGGAAGGTGGTGTTGCCTGGTTTGATGTGAAAATGGAGATTGTTCCATTCTATAGGAAGTTGAATGGATTCCATTGTCTTGTCGTCAATGGTGTAGTTGATGGGCTGGATGAACGACTCCATGGTAGGCTGTGTTGAGGGTTGTGAGAAAACTTGTAATGGTAGAAGAAGGTAGGCTGTGAAGAAGGTAGGTTGTGAAGAAGTTGGCTGTGAAGAAGGTAGGTTGTTCGTGTTGGCATCAACTTAAAAGAAAATGGAAGCAGTGCTCTGTGTTGTTGGTGCTGCAAAGATGGGCAACAGTGCTCTGTGCTGTTGGTGTTGCAAAAATGCACATTAGAGTTTGTAGACATTCTACTATTTTTGATAAGTTACAGATTTTCGAAGGTGACTTTTCTTGGTGTTGCAAAGATGCACGGTAGAGTTTGCAGACATTGTACTGTTTTTGATAAGTAAGAGATTTTCGAAGGTTACTTTTCTTGGTGTTTACATAGTTACTTTTTTGTTTGTTGAGTTACTTTCCAGATTCAATAAATTATGTTATACATCGCACAAGTTACTTTTTTGCTGGATGAGTTACTTTCCCGATTTAATAAGTTACGTTATACATCGCTCAAGTTACTTTTTTGCTGGACGAGTTACTTTCCCGATTCAATAAGTTATGTTATACATCACACAAGTTACTTCTTTGTTAAACGAGTTACTTTTTGATCCAGATATTTACTTTCATGTCGATATAGTTACTTGTTAGTTCATCGAGTTAGTTTTTTTCTCACATAGTTACTTTTTGTTTTACATATTTACTTTTCAGTTACTTTTTTACTGGATGAGTTACTTTCCCGATTCAATAAGTTACGTTATACATCACACAAGTTACTTATTTGTTAAACGAGTTACTTTTTGATCCAGATAGTTACTTTCATGTCGATATAGTTACTTGTTAGTTCATCGAGTTAGTTTTTTTCTCACATAGTTACTATTTGTTTTACATATTTACTTTTCAGTTACTTTTTTGCTGGACGAGTTACTTTCCCGATTCAATAAGTTACATTATACATCACACAAGTTACTTCTTTGTTAAACGAGTTACTTTTTGATCCAGATAGTTACTTTCATGTCAATATAGTTACTTGTTAGTTCATCGAGTTAGTTTTTTTTCTCACATAGTTACTTTTTGTTTTACATATTTACTTTTCAGTTACTTTTTTGCTGGATGAGTTACTTTCCTGATTCAATAAGTTACGTTATACATCACACAAGTTACTTCTTTGTTAAACGAGTTACTTTTTGATCCAATAAGTTACGTTATACATCACAGAAGTTACTTTTTTGTTAAACGAGTTACTTTTTGATCCAGAGAGTTACTTTCATGTCGATATAGTTACTTGTTAGTTCATCTAGTTACTTTTTTTGGATCAAAGTTACTTTTCAATTTCTTTAGTTACTTGTTAGTTCATCTAGTTACTTTTATTGGATCAAAGTTACTTTTTAGGATACATATTTACTTTTCAGTTCGGAAGAGAGTTACTACACTCATGCAATGAGCACCTGCTGATCACAATAATTATTATTAAAACAACAACAGCTAGCTAAAGTTATAAGAACATTCAACTAAGATCAAACTGATAGGTCCAAATGCCAAACACAAAGCAAAAAAACATAACCATATACCCACATAACTGATGTACTATAAATTTACAAAGTTTACTTCAGATTCTGTAACATAAGCATTGCATTCAGAATTGGCAGCAAACCATAACCATATACACATATAACTGATGAGCCCGTAGGTTCAAATGTCAAACAAAAAGTAACAAAACATAACCATAACCATAACCATATAGTACTGGTTGCAGAGTTTACTTCATTTTTTGTAACATACACTTCTCATTGTGATACTACATTGTTTATCTAAGAGTTCTTTTTAATCTGACATAAGCCAAGCATTCAGACTTGGCACAACATCTTTTGATTTTTCTTTGTTTTGATTGTCACCTGCTCCTTCTTTGGTCTCTTGTTGATCTCTAGTATGTTCTTCAACTGGATGCAGTCTCCCCTTCTTCATCATTGTTTGGAAGATCTCTGCCCTTATTGCAGGGATGTCTTTGCTTGTGAAGTTCATTTCCTTTCCATTCACTAAGCGTTCCAGATACTTCATAACGTAGAATCCACAGTCAACATCATCATCTTCTTGCTGGGGGCAATCAGGGTACTCTATTGCCCATTGAGATAGTTGATTCCACGCTCAGGCACCCCCTGAAGAATTCATGAACGAACCCCACCTACATTCACAATAAACATTCATAAGTATAATGTAACCTACACTATTTCATTCAACTGTTTTCTAATAGTGTTTCTTTTTTGTTCCTTACCCATCTATTTACTTCTTTCTTAGATTTTGAACTTCTTGACATTGAATTATATGACCTGTACACCCCGTCCCTAAAACTTGCTTCAAGCAAGTGCCAGTGATTGTCGTTGTTAAGTATTGTAAACACAGAGTCCATTGTCATGAATTCCTTGTCAGGTACATTGAAGAGTGGTGATAGCATATCGATCTCTTTGAGTGTTATCTCATCCATCATCATGTTTAGCTTTTGCTATAAAAACAATATTGTGAATTACTTTTCTGCAACCTTTAGTGGCCTTGTTGTGATAAATGTAATCTAGTGTGATAGTCTGTTTGTCTTACCGGAACATAAGTGCTCAAGCAATGCCATGAAAGCAGTCCCTTCTTCCTCTTTCTACTTGTTGTCTCTTTCAACATTTGTACAAAGCAATCCATTATCTAAAAATGAGCAAACATCAATTAGCAATCTATAATTTCATAATAAATGTTTAATATTTCATTCCTTACAGGTGACTGCATCATCTTATCTTTAAACAACAACGTTGATAAGTCCTTTCCCGTGAACCATGCTTCCTTTCCAAAAATCCATTCTCTACTTGACATGTGCATTTTTTTTAAAGAATTCATATTGAAGATGTGAGACAGAAATTTATGGATTGATCAACTAATTTATAACAAACATGTGACTGATAGAACTTTAAAAAGTATCTACTTACACTTCATCAATGTTGTCAATAAATTCTTTGACATCCTCTTTCATTTCCTTTGGTCTAAAGTGCTCGAATCCAATGAATGTCGAATTCTTTTTCTATTTTTGAAGTACAAATTTTGGTTAGTAGTCTATGTAAAAGACATATATTATTACAGTTACTCTACTGTTTAGTCCATAATATTGCTTTACATTCCATAATATTACTCTATCATTATCACAGTTGCTTTTTATATTAACATAGTTACTTTATGGATGACATATTTTACTTTTCAGACCAGACAGTTGCTTCATTGATGGAACGAGCACAATTACAAAACAAATTTTACATGTGCATGCCTTCTTATCTTGATATTTTCCTCTATGCTCCCAATGCCCGCCTGCATCTTCCCCTTCCTCTTTCTCAACATTTTAGTTGTTTTCATCTCAACTTCACCAGAATTTATATCCTTCTCATTCACTCCAACTTCATTGTATATATCCATCATTATGCTTTCCATTACATCTTATGTGAGCTCTATTTTATCTGCTAGTTGTTCTTTTTCTTCCGTGTTTTTTTCTTCAGTTGGATCTTCGTTAGATGGATCTTTTGCCATTTCATCTTGTGCTGGTTCTTTGGTTTCTTCAGATGGAACTTCTTCTACTTTCTTTGAATCTTGTGGTACATTTTCTGTCATTTTCTCCACTAATTTTCTCCTTAGTCGAAGCTTGCTCAATCTTGGTCTTTCTTGTGTAGGTCCATGTTGGTCCATTTCCAACAACTTTTTCTTCAGATCCTGCGTCCTATGTCTTATTACACTTAAATCACCATCACCAGAATGCCAACTTTCATTCTCAATGAAATTGGGAGTTGGTGTAGCTGCAGATTGTGAATGCTTGTAGTTGTCAGCTTGGATCCTTAGCAATCTATTTTCAGCTTCAACTTCCTCTAGTCTTCTCTTCAACTGCTCGTTTTCTTCTCTTAGAGCAGTAAAAGCTTCTAGTGCAATTATGTTGCATGTTTCCTTCTACAGTCTCAGCTCGTCCTCAAGAATCAATATTCTATTCTCCAAGCTTCCTGAAACATCTCTGCTTGTGTTATATGATGTAAGTATCTTCTTACTAACTACCTTGCTCTTGGCTTTATTTGCTGCATGATAATAAGGCAAATCTTTCACTGCCTTTGCAGCTTCCCAATCATCATTGTCATCCTTCTTCAACACTGCAGAAACCTGTGCACAAAAGTTATCAATTTATTGTAAAGCTTTTATATTATTTGGCATATTTAATTTCACTTTACCCACACTGATTCTTACATTGTCATTGTCCAAACTTTTAAAATCTTTCACCATCTTAACAGGAGTTGCCCATCTTTTTATTCGTGGTTTTGCCTCAAGGAATGTAGGCTCTGCTATCCCTGTTAACTCATAAGCCCAGACCTGTGTTGACAAGAAAAGTATAAATCAATGTTTTAAATGTTCATATATGGTTATTTAATGTAACCAAAGTAACTATGCAATGTGTCACTTACATACAAGCACATTACACATCCAGTTGTGTAGAGTGTTCTTTTGCTGGTTTCCCCTCTTCTTCTCATCCTTATATTCTCACTTAAAACTTTCATTTTCTTGAATATGCTGCCATGCACTAACTTTGCCCAGTTTAACTGCCCTGTAGCAGTTACATCATCCAAATAATGTAGAAGGTAAATGGGGGCACAATTGCTAGTGTCCAGTAAAAGGAATGTTGCTAACAAGTGCAACATCCATGCACGACACATATTTTGGTAGTTTTCTTCAGAGTCATTATTTGCAAATTCCTGCCAGAGTTTACTCAAGTTCTCCTTGTGTAACACATCTTTCTCTTTTATTTTCTTACTACTTTCACCAACTTTATCTTTTCCTCTTGTTGCATTAGCAAAATCCTCCCATATTTTTCTTACAATCTGTGATTGCTTTTGTGGAACTATATCCATACCTTTACTAGGCAAACATAGTATCACTCCTACATCATCTACAGTCATCCTCACCTCAAAACCTGGTGCTAACATGAATTTGTCATCTTCAACATATCTCTCTATCAGATCTTCTAAAAGAGTTACATATACAGTAAGATGAGGCATGGCTATCAGATTTGCAAGTGTGGTTGACTTCATAATCCTCATTTGATTTGTGCTATACAACATGCTATTTTGTATGCTGTTGTAACTTTTTATGTAGCATCTATGGAAAAGATTTCCTGTACATGCATCTATATGAAAAAGTTTGTGTTAATTTGTCTAGTTACTTTTTATATTTCAGTGTTACTTTTTCAGTTCAACATGTTATTTTATATCCGTCACATTTACTCTTGTTTTCAGGTAGTTACTTTTTAACTTTCAGAGTTACTATTCATTTTTCAGAGTTACATAGTACAATATCACATTTGCAAATGCGGTTTACCTTTCTTGGATCAAAGTTACTGTTTGATGTATAACAACTACTTTTTTATCCAAAGAGTTACTTTCATGTCGATATAGTTACTTGTTAGTTCAACTAGTTACTTTTATTGGATCAAAGTTACTTTTCAGTTTCTTTAGTTACTTTAGTTACTTGTTAGTTCATCTAGTTACTTTTCTTGGATCAAAGTTACTTTTCAGTTACTCTAGTTACGTTTCTTGGATCAAAGTTACTATTTGATGTATAACAGTTACTTTTTGATCCAGAGAGTTACTTTCATGTCGATATAGTTACTTGTTAGTTCATCTAGTTACTTTTCTTGGATCAAAGTTACTTTTCAGTTTCTTTAGTTACATAAAAGTAATTCACAATATTGTTTTTATAGCACGTTTCTTGGATCAAAGTTACTGTTTGATGTATAACAGTTACTTTTTGATCCAGAGAGTTACTTTCATGTCGATATAGTTACTTGTTAGTTCATCTAGTTACTTTTCTTGGATCAAAGTTACTTTTTAGGATAATTACTGTGATCAAAGTTACTCTATTGTAGGCACCATTACTCTTTAGTCCATCAAGTTACAATTTCGTATAGAAGTGTAAAAATAATCAATATTACCTTCTTCTGCAATTTTTGCTTTTCCTTTTTGCTTGGTTTTTTGTTCCAAAGTCTTATTTTGGTTTATTTTATGATCTTCTACTTCATCCTTCTCAATTTCTTCAGCATCTTATGTTTCTTGCTCTTTAGTCTCTTCATGCACTACAACCAATTGTTTCTCAGTAACGACATCGACTTGTTTCTCCCCTGATTCGTTGTCAGTTTCTGGCTCTTCAGTCTCTTCATGCACTACATCCAATTATTTCTCAGTAACCTCATCGACTTGTTTCTCCCCTGATTCGTTGTCAGTTTCTGGCTCTTCAGTCTCTTCATGCACTACATCCAATTGTTTCTCAGTAACCTCATCGGCTGGTTTGTCCCCTGATGTGTTGTCATCTCCAGTAGTCTTCTGGAGAGTGTCAGTTTTCTCAATGTTGTATTTCTTCTTCTTAACTTTCTTTTCTTTTCTCGACATAGCATGTTCGCTGTGCTCTTCAATACTCTTGCCCGTTTCATCTCCTTGCAGTATGGTTGCAGCTACCTCTTCTACCATGTTGTCCACATCTTCATAGTGCTTGCTTAATAAATCTTCACTATCCATTATTTTTGTACTTCCCTTTCCTGTCGCCTTCTTTGTTTTTACCTTTGTTTTCCCCATTTTGATGTCAGCGGCAGAGACTGGCAAATGCAGTTGCGGAAGAAACTGCGGTGAATGCTGCAGCAGAGAAGAACGCCACACATAACAGCGCAAGTATAGACCAAAGGCCGAAGAATTCGACAGTTGGGGTTGGGGAGTGGAGACCATGGTGGATGAATTTGGGAGTCCTGGAGTGGGAAGACGACGGAATTGGGGTTTTCGGGCGGAGAATGAGTCGCGAATGTGTTTCTTCTGTAAGTCACACATCCATGCTTTTTTTGGATTATTTACAATACATGCCACCGCGTTTTCTAAAACGGGAAGCCCCGCTACAGTACCCGTGCGGGCAATGAAAACGAACTCATACATATATATATATATATATATATATATATAAGGCACTTTTCAGCCTTTTTGAGGGGTTCAGATACTCCTTATATATGTATGTATGTATGTATATATATATATAATGTATATGCATATATATACATGCTCGTTACTAATATATATATATATATATATATATATATATATATATATATATATATATATATATATATATATATATATATATATATATATATATATATATATATATATATATATATATATATATATATATATATATACATGCTCGTTACTACGACCACTACTACCCTAACTGCCTAAGAGAAAAGGAGTTCATTCCTAACTTCTATTTCATAGAGGTACTTATTGCTTAAAGATCCCACTTAGAAACATGATGTTGAGTGAAAAGGAAAAGAAGGATAAAGAAAAGAATGCCCCAATCACTTGCTATAATTTTGCCTATGGAAGTATACCCAAGAAATTATAGGGGTTAATTTCCCTCCTTCTGACCATGATAGGAGTCACCAGAGTTTGACTCCATAGACTAAGATCTTTCTTGGCTTATCCTTATAAATGATTCCCCCACTATGTTTGTGAAACCAAGACAAACCCAATGAGATATTTCTCTAGGTTCAAAATCTACAAAAGTCGAGAAATGGAAGCTTCATCATGGCCACCAAAAAGAGAAAGGTCAAAGGAGGATGGAGACTAATTTTCCATAAACATTGTACAATGCATACCTAGAGGTACGTACATGTACAATGCATACCTAGAGGTGTGTACCAATATGGGTGAAACAAGACATGGACTCTAAGATATAGGTGGATATAACCCAGATAGATAGGAAGTACTCACCACCAACCAACTAGGTATTGGTGGCACTTCAATTCACCATAGTACCCAACACCAACCATTTAGGTATCAATAATATTAATTTAGTTTACTAGGGACATCATATATTTATTGGATCCCAGTGGTACCCAAGCCACATATAGTTGGAATGAGAAAACCTTTTATATAAATTGTTTTTGATATTTTAATTACTTTTTATTGTGTCTTATCCATGGTGGAACCTCTTTACATGGATTCATAAGCCTTTTGGCCTAGAAGCACCCCCTCTAAGTACCCAATACATGAATACATAGTTTTGCAGACACTTTTTAGCCAGTACCAGGTCTTATTAGGCAACATCACTACATTTTGAGGTACTTAAGTTAGAAATCTTAAGACTCAATATACATATGGTTCAAGTGAGTTTATAAGCTATGAAAAGAAAAAATTTAGTTCAATTAAGTTAGTCTAAACTTTTTTGGTCAATCAAACTCTGCTTCTTTTTTATTGTTTTTCAAAAGTGAGTAATTACAAAGAGAATTGAGGGAGGTGAAAAATAGATAGGAGTATCTATATGTTAAAAACTAAAGGAATAAATAATAAGATACATTTAGGAAAAGGATCTACATGCAACAACAAAATGAAGAATAAGAACCCCATACACCCATCACTAGAAAAAAGCAAGATTGAAGACAAATAAACAAAATATCTTAGGTCCATGTATCAAGATCAATAACTCTATAGAAGATTTAGACTAGGAATACTCAAGACTATATAATAACCATAGACTTGAGAATAAATTTTATGCCTTTCCAAACTATCTTAGGCTCTTTATCTTTGTCCTATGATATAGGATGTTTCATTCTTGCCATACATGATAAAGGGTGTGCATACATATGACCTTCCATTTGATGTCATTCTTACATATCATACTAGTAAGGAAGTATGATAAAGTAGAGAAGTCTCATGAGAGATAAATTACTAGACATCAACAACATAGCTACACTCAAAGCAGATATGACATGCATCTTTATAAGCATTTTACAGAGGCAACATCTAGAAATTGAAATAATGCCCAATCTTTTGATATAAGCCATAGTAGGCAGTTTATCATGCAAGACTTTCCACATATGAACCTTATACCTTTTAGGAATATCTCCTCTCCATGATTATACATATTTAAGGAAAGTGTCAAATCTTTCTTTAAGAGAATCCAATTTTTTTTTGATTTGGATTATCAAAACATTTAAAAGATTTAATATTCACAACCAGAGGGTTTGGGTAGACCTTTGAATAAGGATAATAACTTCATATTATTTATTTTTTGATGAACCCCAAAAATACCCCTTATCCACAATAGCATTGACCTTGCAATCCATAGGGAGATTTAGCTTTAAGAGACTACCTTTCCCAACAACATTCCTTAGGAACTCTTTGTTATGTCATGGGTCAAGCCAAAAGTAGATAGATTAACTAGTACCAATTTTAAAGTCAGTTAAGCTACTAAGAACATCTATATACTTCATAATATTTTTGAAAACCAAGACATAATAGAGGTTTCAAGGATTGACCAAAAGGAGCATTTGTTGAGATGTCTTTCATTCATCCACTTAAACCATAAGGTGAATCTTTTACTATCTACATTCCAAGCATTTAGGAGAATACAAGATAGGGAGACATCCTTAACATTCTTAATGCCCAAACCACCTTTTAATATAGGTCGGGTAACTTTTTCCCATTATACAAAATGTAAGGCAATGTTCTTCCTATTTCACCACAGAGAATCCCTTCAGATTTTATCAATTCATTTTGATAGGCATAGGAAGAGGAAAAGAAGACATCTAATAATTCATCATGGGAAGGATTGACCTTATCAACTCACCTATAACTTCCAAAGATAAAGGTTTAAATTTCCTCCTTCTAGATTTTTATTAAGCATGTCCATTAGAGGATCACAAGCTACCTTCAACATTTTTCCAACAAAAAGAGGTTCACCAATGTATTTGGAAGTTAAAGCACCTTCCTTGTATCCCACAATAGCATAAATATCTTTTAGGAGCAGAATTAAGAAACTTCACTATTATCAATATTAATCATTAAGCCATATAGTTTACCAAAGTATTCAAAGACCTATAAAATGTTATTAGCATTCTTAAAATTAGCTTCATAAAAAAGATCATTAGGTCATCCACAAAAATAAGATGGATAGGTTGAAATCCTATGAAGATTTAATTAAGGAAAAAGTCTTAGCATCAATAGCTCTTGTATAAGCTCTAGTAACTCATGTATCACATTAATAAAGAGCTAAGGGGAAATAGGGTCCCCTTCCTGATACCATTAGAGGGTTTTAAAGAACTTGTGGTTACCCATTGAGAAAAACCTAATAAGAAGTTAAGACAAAGTTTTTTGGATCCAGTTGATCCACGGGTAGGTTATCCCATTCTTTATAACATAGCATATAGGAATTCTCGTTTCACTAAGTCATATGCTTCAGGAATATCTACATTGATACATATTTTATCTTCTACATTACTTCTACTAAAATTATGAATGATCTCATTTAACAAAACAATAAAATCATTTACACTTTTCCCCCTTAAAATGATGCATTGATTAGGCTGATAATAGAAGGAGGATAAACTTGCAACTTGTTAGCCAAATTTTTTTAAATAATCTTATAGATATTATTACATAGTGATATAGTTTTCCAATTCCATTAATTGTTGGAGTTCACATCCTTAGGAATAAGGGTTAGGAAGGTGTTATTTGCCTCACTCAACATCTTTGCATTACTAAAAGAATCTTTCACATAGCTGCTTACATATCTTTCACATAGCTGCTTACATACAACTCTATTGTAGAAACATCTTGGGATATCCATGTTGATGGCTATACAATGTACAAATTTTATAGGAATTTGGTAAATATTAAAGCTAATTTGAATGATTGGAATCATAATATCTTTGGAAATATTCTTAATAAGGTCAAACTTATTATGTTACGACCCCACCTCCCGATAACCCCCAATTAAGGGAGACCGAGAGGTCGAAGCCGCACCCATGACTTCCGAATCAAAGGTTCGGCAATTAACCAAGAATAATTATCAAATTTTAACATACTATACTGAAAGCTGTAAGAAAATAAATTTTTGCATACCTTTTTGAAAACTTGGATCTCTAAACTTCTATCCACACAGATACTAATCTATCTAATCCTCCTTTGCACTTTAATTCTCATTTAGTACCACATGTGCCACTTTACTGTTTGTTCTTTTCATTGTACCTAAAACGCCGACAAACAAAACGTCGGTCAGCTGAAGCTGGTATGTGGGGGAAACAAATAATGTTCAACTATGTTAACAATATAATCACTCAATTAATCATTTAACAATCAAGATTACGTTTTAATCCAAACTACTCAATCCATACCTATCCACAACTCTGTGTTGTCCCTGTAAGGACTTATATGGTACCTCTATAAAGGTGACTTGATGGACCTACCCTCTAGGTAGCCAAAGTCATTCATGACCTGATGGACCTACCCTCTAGGTAGCCATGTACTAGGTCATCCATTACGACACAGAGGGGACCAGGATCTGAGCTAGAAGGCATATACATTATGTGATAGTCATAGTCACTTTATAATTGCAATATGAACATCCAAACAGTTTAGTTGCATTCAATGCGATTAAACATCTGGGAATCCATCGGAAAACCTAAAGCGGTTATTCATAATCGTAACCACATACCTGTACATGTAGATTCAGGTGCAAGAATAATCCAAACAACAACGAGCAAGCAAGCATTCAATAAGATCCTGAAACAATTATAAAATCTCCTTTTATTACTCATGTCATTAAGATCCATTAAATCTAGCTTGCTACTTAGGGTTTCTAGTCCACTTTTAAGGTTTCCATTGCAATTAGGGTTTCCCTTCATCTTTTACTATTTTAAACCCTAATTTAACGCAATTGATCACAAACCCTAATTATCACATTAAGGGAATTTATCCACAAATTAGGAACTTTAATGCTTGAAATAACTTAGAGTCACTATATCTTAGCTTTATTAATGATTATGAATAATTAAAACCATTAATAGTAGCATTTACCATTATTAGGGTTTCAAGGCCCATTAAAGCATTTTTATGCACAGGAAACTCTAAGTTAACTAATTATGTGCAAAGTTCATCCTTTCTTAACACAATGTATCTTTTCATGATTAACAGGATAATATCAAATTTAATTATTCATATAACCCTTCTTGGTTTATTAATTACCAAAGATTTTGGATTTTGCATTAATTAATCCATTAAAGATAGCATCTTTACAAACTTTTTGAATTTCAATCAGAATTAAGCTTCAATTATATTTTTATTGCATTCCTTGATTTCTCCTGATCAAAATTCATATATAACTTATTTAAATCTGAGCTACCAATGATTAATTATGAATTTTGTAAGATAAACACCTATGGACCAATAGGGAGGTGCCACGTAGGCAACTCACTCCCACACACATACCTTGCGGGTCAGATCTGGTGGAAAGATGCATGTGCCCTCGTTTGTCACACACGCGCGCAGGGCAAATTGGCCTTTTACCTATTTCTTCCTTCCTCCTCGCGTTAGGGCGATTCCCTGCCCGACGCAGGGACTTCAACGCCTCATACGCGCGTCCTCCCCCCCGATGGCTTCTCTGCCTCTGGCCACAAGGTGCCACCATCCCGCCACAGTAGTCAGACTCCTTCATGGCCTCCAGGGTGTGCCACCCGATGGGAGATGCTCTCTGTTGGACATTGGGTGAGCTGCAGACATCTTGGGTGGCAGTTCACAAACCTTGGCCTCTCACCAAGGTTCTGTAGGAGAGGGGCACTACCAACCACCATTGCTGGTCCTCTAAGGTTGGATATGAAGAAACCCATCCCCTGATCCATGAGATAGAGGAGGGTGAAGCTTCAGGTTTCATCGGTGAATAGGCAGACTGTTCCGACGACCCTCCTTGCCGTCCAGATGACTTCCTTGCTAGCTGTCGGATTCAGGGCTTCTCTCAAGTCCAGCTAAAGCTTCTTGATGCCATTAACTTCAGGGTGGCACCATCCCTCAACCATCCAATATCTACGTCGTGTGGACCAGAACAAGCTACTATCACGGAGACCAAGCTCCTGGGTCTGCGCACAGATGCCAAACCAGGAAGATATCTCTCGGGTTCTTTCCTCTTATAGACTTCATGTGGTCAACAAAGGCTGGGTGCCTTGCACACAATGGGAAAAGGATCCCTAAGTCTCTCCCTTTATATAGGTACTTGATAGGAAATCCTATCGACTTCCCTGTAGTGGGAAAGGTACGATGCTTGAGAGGCAAGACACACCGTGGTCCACAAAAGAAAATTTGATTAACTCCCTTACTCAAAATATTCCTCAATTTAACACACAAAAGAAACATAAAGAAAAGACACATATGGATAACTTGTTTTCCAAAAAGGCTCTCCAAACCCTTCTCTTTTGCGAACTCTCTTTCCTTATCAAACAGAGAGGGAAAACCTTGCATTGGCATTATCTACTCGTATACCATGCTTGAGTTCCAAATTTAAACAGATAAAGGTCTTTTCTTCTTATGCAAGTTAACACTGATTAAAGCATATTGCATTCATATTTTCTCTTGTATTAATTTTTATTTCCTTATTGGGATTCCCTTTAATATTAGAAATCATTGGGCTACGAAATTCCACCAAGGATAACTCAATTATGCCTCTTTCCACTTATTTTTCACATTTTATCATTGCTTTCAATTTCTTTATTAACAAGGAAATAATCATTTGATCTTTTATTTTCTTATTGTATTCTTTATGCACTTTTGGACTCCTCAGAATCCAAGGAACCCATGTGGTATGAAATCCATCCTTGGATTTGCCTTCTAGAGGTTTCCACATTATTCTTTTCTCAAATATTCAATTATTCATTACTAATTGAATTTTCTTTGTTATTTGGGCCCAATAGCCAATAAAGCCCATAACACAACCATCAAGGCTATTGTAAACAAAATTCATGTATCCAAAACAAATTATACCATTCTTTGTTCAATTATCCTTAATATGAAGAATTGCATTTCTCACCAATTGAGCCCAAAATTGGGGTTGTAACATCCTTCCCCTCTTATAAGAATTTTGTCCTCAAAATTCAAACAAGCAAATAGATAATCAATCCAGGATAAGACTTTCCATGTCCATCATTGGTGCCTATGTGGCTTTACCGTACTCATGGCATTTCCAAAGAACCTTTATCATCACATATTCTTTTCTCTGAGTTCTTTCATCCTGGCGTCTATAAACTACACAGGCGACTCAGGCCATTTCAGCCTCCCTTGGGGCTCACTAGGTTCATTGCTCAGCACATGGTCGGGGTACCTCACATAGTGCTCTAAATTGGACACATGGAAAACATCTCCCATTACTCTATCCTGAGGGGTAGGGCCAAACCTAACCTTCTCCACCCATCCATCTCTAATGGACCCATGTATCGGGGACTCAGCTTTCTCAGCTGCAGCTCAGAGGGGTCGGATTCTCACATATTCTTCCACAGTAACTTGTAAGTCAGTCTACTTTGCATCTGCTCACGACTCTCATCGTCTCTAGGCTCCTTTCAGCCCTTGCACGATCAAAGTGACTTCATCTACATGCACTGTGGTCCCTTTTCTAACCACCATGTGGCCCTTCTCACCAACATCACCTTACTGAAGTGGTGACCGACACAACCTCCCTTACAGAGCTTCTTATAAAACCCGATACTGGCTATGGTGGTCATTGTCACATCTTTCATAGGACAAGAACTGTCTCTAGATATCACCCTGAACGAGCACACATGCCCTCATCAGACCCTTTAGTCTGGATCATACTAACCATGGTTAGGGGTGATAAACTATACTAACATTGAGTTCTTCATGTACCTACTTCCACTTTATGAAAGTGAACCTTTAGGTCAAACTCAAGAACCTTTGAACTCGCTTCATGGTGTAGTTGAACCATCTCTCTCATGGGTAGTTCAACTAGATCTGTCCCTTAACATAACTCTTTCTTTCTCATGTTATCTAGGTAAGGTGACCTACAATAACCCATATTTCATCTCGACCTTCCTTAGCCCAAGGAAGACCATTCACAACATCCATAGTGTTGAGCTCGCGTTCCCTCTCAGGGACTCTTTTGTCCTCTATATCGATACACTGGGTTACTGGGGTTCGTCCTTTACCTTCTGGCTTGCATGGCCACAAACCACATGCAACTTCATCTTAAGCATCCAAAGTGCTATCACCATTTTACCACGGTGTATGGTGATCTTCAATCATGATTCTCTGTATGTCATTATTCTTCAAGATCAATACCTCAAAAACCCTAAACCATTTTATCAGGGTTTCATCACTTTCTTTTCCAAAGAAGTGCACTTGAGGTTCTACCACCATCCTTTCATCGTATCAAGGACTAGACTGGCTAACCAAACAACCCTTAACTTTTCAACGTATCTTGTTACATCCGAGTGTTGTCCAAACACCTCTCCTTTCCAAACTTAGGGTTAGCCAAACAACCTCTTCTAGCTTCTAGTCCAACAAGTCAGATGTGTCTCAACTAGAGCATCCATTGTCACTTCACATCCTTAGGTATTAGGTAACGTTGAAGACATACACTTCCATATATTTCACTTATCATCTCACCTCAAACTCTATGTCTATCTTCATTAAGAACACTTCTCTAATTTCATCATCATGGTGATCAAACTCTACCTGGCATAACTTGTAAGTTCTACCTAGTTCATGATAAAAACATCCTCTTAGGGGGACTACCTCATTCCTCTTAGTGTTTACAAACCATCCATGTATCATTCACTTTACCAGGGTATATTATCTTCTCTATCCCCAATACTCGTGGCAACATTCCAACCTAAATCATCTCTTATCCTTGGTGTATGGCATGCGTAATGTCCTATCTCTCACTCCCATAACAAGAGGAAATAAGCATTTGGCTGCAGTCCAAATACAGAGTTCTTCCTATTCCAAGAGTAGAGATGGTACATCCCACCTTACCAATACACCTTTACATCTAAGTTGCAACGTGCCACATATGTCTCTTCATCACAACCATTTCGATATCAAAGTTACCTCCATGGAAAACTAGTCTTGAACCTACGGAGGTTGATATCCTTGGTCATCTCCTCTAGGTCTATAGGGTACCAGCTCTTTTTGGGGTCATCCCTCTTCCCTCATGCATCAAGAGAGTGCCCTACTCATCTACCCTTTGGGTCCCATGAGTTCACGAAGGTGATCAATCTCCTAACCCATGGCCCTCAGACAATGATAACTGTTACCTCCCAACCCTATGGTCATGTGCAACTGGGGAATTAGGCAACTCCTACTTTCATTGGTCTTATCCCTACCTGACCCTAGGATAGACTTAGGATTATCCATCATAGTACATGTTCACTTAGAACCTTACCCAAGTCTTCATCGTCTCTCTTTCTACATTCATGGGCTGGCTTTCATCCTTTCATAGGGATCATGGCAACCTGCCTACCTTGGTCAAGCCCCATACCGATTACCTCCATGGTAACACATTCATATGCAATTAGAGATGGATATCTATGGGTCTACAGGTTCATTCTCATACCATGTACTTTTCACTTAACTTCTCAAGATCCTATGAGACCTCTTCAAGTTACCTTAAACCAACAAAACTGATATACACCCTACCAAAGGGGTCCCTCTCCCAGGATGGAAGGAAAACTATCTCTTGACCACAAGGTCACAAAATCTCTTAGGTCTAGGGTTTACATCCACATGAGCTTACTTAACCCTAGCAAGCTATTAAGGCACAAGCGGATCACCTACTGTACCATGCTAGGTCATACTTGTCCTCTTTCCTTCAGACTGGATCAAGATCATACCTTCCTTTCTCATCATCCTAGTTGTGAGGGGTAGATCAAACACACCTTAAACTTATGGGGCTTTCCCTTTTTCCTCTATACATGAGGAGTACCATGCTCTCTTCTATAGGAACTCAATTTCCCATTATGAGCATTAGGTACACCACTTCCCCTCTTAGGCCTAGGAACCCTAGGTTCACCTGTAGGTGTCCAACCACATGCTCTTCTTAACTACGAACCAAGCATGCAAAAGGCATGGCATGCACTTCCTGTCATCCTTCGACTCGAGCAACACTTAGGGTTGGGTCCTCCTTAAGGACAACCAACAAGGTACAAGGCCTCATAACCTGCTACTAAACTTTTCTAGGTCTAAGGAACTCTTCTTCCTACCTCAGAAGGTAAACATCCCTACCATAGGCACGTAGGTACCAGAAGCTTCATCTTTCCTCTAGGTTTTGGTCCCTCACATGGCAACCAAGACATCATCAACCTCTAGGGATCAAGCATGTGGCGACCACTATCATCCCCTTAGGTCACATCATCCTCAACTCCCGACTTCTCCTCATATTTCGGACTCTAGGATTCCAACCTTCTTGCTGGGTTTCCTGCTCTCTCTCTCTCGAGCTAACCCCACATCCATCCCCACCATTAGAGGTCCTTTCTTCATGAAGGATCAACCTAAAAAACATCCTCTACATGGGTGAATCTTAGGTAACCCTTCTTGCTCCATCATAATTCCTTATCCAGGGTTTCATCCTACTGTCAACACTATGACGTGCCCTAGGTGCCAGCTATACCCTACTTGCACAAGCCCATAGGGTTTCTAAGGTCCTTCACTATCATCATCATCTAAGGAACTATCCTTTACCCTAACATACACGATCCTTCCCAGGGTTGGATTGCCAAAGGTGCTAGGTCACCCATGGATCATATGGCATCCCAAAGGCATGTCCTTTCAAACACCTGGTCCAACTCATCTCTCTCTAACCTTCACTTAGGGTTAGGGTTAGCATCATTCTCAGAGGATGTGCCAGGTCTCTACTTGCAATGGAGATCTCTATCTCCAAGACTAACGTATCCTCCTGACAAGAAGGTCTAGCCTCAGGTCTCTTATGAGGACATGACAACTTATGTCATACGACCTAAGCATGTATCTATTCTTTAGTATGCGCTTAATCTATTAAGCTTATGTCCATGACATCTTATTTACATGCCTTTCATTAATTTTTTGGAGGATTTCTTAAACCTTATTAATCTTACCCATACCTCAAGAGGGTGAGGAGAAGAAAGAAAACCCTAATCCTTTAGGTCCTTATCAGAAATTTGTGATGAGAAGGGATGAATAAGATGAGAAGTCCTAAAGGTATCTTATTTCGATTCATACCCTAAGACTTTGTCCAGGCAGTCACACAGATTCGGGAGTCCTCATATTCTGACTAGCAGTGCGGAGGAAAATATTGCCAGCCCCCGGTCATGATCCTTTTCTAGACACCTCCGTCTTTCAGATAATCCTCTAATAACTCCCTTGGGTTCTATGGAGTTTGTAAAATTTAATAATTATTAATGGTTAATTGAGGAACCCAGGCTCTGATACCAAATGTTACGACCCCACCTCCCGATAACCCCCAATTAAGGGAGACCGAGAGGTCGAAGCCGCACCCATGACTTCCGGATCAAAGGTTCGACAATTAACCAAGAATAATTATCAAATTTTAACATACTATACTGAAAGCTCTAATAAAATAAATTTTTGCATACCTTTTTGAAAACTTGGATCTCTAAACTTCTATCCACACAGATACTAATCTATCTAATCCTCCTTTGCACTTTAATTCTCATTTAGTACCACATGTGCCACTTTATTGTTTGTTCTTTTCATTGTACCTAAAATGCCGACAAACAAAACGTCGGTCAGCCGAAGCTGGTATGTGGGGGAAACAAATAATGTTCAACTATGTTAACAATATAATCACTCAATTAAGCATTTAACAATCAATATTACATTTTAAGCCAAACTACTCAATCCATACCTATCCACAGCTCTGTGTTGTCCCTGTAAGGACTTATATGGTACCTCTATAAAGGTGACTTGATGGACCTACCCTCTAGGAAGCCAAAGTCATTCATGACCTGATGGACCTACCCTCTAGGTAGCCATGTACTAGGTCAGCCATTACAACACAGAGGGGACCAGGATCTGAGCTAGAAGGCATATACATTATGTGATAGTCATAGTCACTTTATAATTGCAATATGAACATCCAAATAGTTTAGTTGCATTCAATGCGATTAAACATCCGGGAATCCATCGGAAAACCTAAAGCGGTTATTCATAATCGTAACCACATACCTGTACATTTAGATTCAGGTGCAAGAATAATCCAAACAACAGCGATCAAGCAAGCATTCAATAAGATCCTGAAACAATTATACAATCTCCTTTTATTACTCATGTCATTAAGATCCATTAAATCTAGCTTGCTACTTAGGGTTTCTAGTCCACTTTTAGGGTTTCCATTGCAATTAGGGTTTCCCTTCATCTTTTACTATTTTAAACCCTAATTTAACGCAATTGATCACAAACCCTAATTATCACATTAAGGGAATTTATCCACAAATTAGGAACTTTAATGCTTGAAATAGCTTAGAGTCACTATATCTTAGCTTTATTCATGATTATGAATAATTAAAACCCTTAATAGTAGCATTTACCATTATTAGGGTTTCAAGGCCCATTAAAGCATTTTTATGCACATGAAACTCTAAGTTAACTAATTATGTGCAAAGTTCATCCTTTCTTAACACAATGTATCTTTTCATGATTAACAGGCTAATATCAAATTTAATTATTCATATAACCCTTCTTGGTTTATTAATTACCAAAGATTTTGGATTTTGCATTAATTAATCCATTAAAGATAGCATCTTTACACACTATTTGAATTGCAATCAGAATTAAGCTTCAATTATATTTTTATTGCATTCCTTGATTTCTCCTGATCAAAATTCATATATAACTTATTTAAATCTGAGCTACCAGTGATTAATTATGAATTTTGTAAGATAAACACCTATGGAACAATAGGGAGGTGCCACGTAGGTAACTCACTCCCACACACATAACTTGCGGGTCGGATCTGGTGGAAAGATGCATGTGCCCTCGTTTCTCACACACGCGCGCAGGGCAAATTGGTCTTTTACCTATTTCTTCCTTCCTCCTCGCGTTAGGGCGATTCCCTACCCGACGTAGGGACTTCAGTGCCTCATACGCACATCCTCCTCCCCCCCGATGGCTTCTCCGCCTCTGGCCGCAAGGTGCCACCATCCCGCCGTAGTAGTCGGCCTCCTTCATGGCCTCCAGGGAGCACCACCCGATGGGAGATGCTCTCTATTGGACATTGGGTGAGCTGCAGACATCTTGGGTGGTAGTTCGCAGACCTTGGCCTCTCACCAGGGTTTTGTAGGAGAGGGGCACTACCAACCACCATTGCTAGTCCTCCAAGGTTGGATATGAAGAAACCCGTCCCCTGATCCATGAGATAGAGTAGGGTGAAGCTTCAGGTTTCATCAGTGAACAGGAAGACTGTTCCGACGGCCCTCCTTGTCGTCCAAATGACTTCCTTGCTAGCTGTCAGATTCAGGGCTTCTCTCAAGTCTGGCTAAAGCTTCTTGATGCCATTAACTTCAGGGCAGCACCATCCCTCAACCATCCGATATCTACGTCGTGTGGACCAGAACAGGCTACTATCATGGAGACCAAGCTCCTGGGTCTGCGCACAGATGCCAAACCAGGAAGATATCTCTCGGGTTCTTTCCTCTTATAGACTTCATGTGGTCAACAAAGGCTGGGTGCCTTGCACACAATGGGAAAAGGATCCCTAAGTCTCTCCCTTTATATAGGTACTTGATAGGAAATCCTATCGACTTCCCTGTAGTGGGAAAGGTACGATGCTTGAGAGGCAAGACACACCGTGGTCCACAAAAGGAAATTTGATTAACTCCCTTACTCAAAATATTCCTCAATTTAACACACAAAAGAAACATAAAGAAAAGACACATATGGATAACTTGTTTTCCAAAAAGGCTCTCCAAACCCTTCTCTTTTGCGAACTCTCTTTCCTTATCAAACAGAGAGGGAAAACCTTGCATTGGCATTATCTACTCGTATACCATGCTTGAGTTCCAAATTTAAAAGGATAAAGGTCTTTTCTTCTTATGCAAGTTAACACTGATTAAAGCATATTGCATTCATATTTTCTCTTGTATTAATTTTTATTTCCTTATTGGGATTCCCTTTAATATTAGAAATCATTGGGCTACGAAATTCCACCAAGGATAACTCAATTATGCCTCTTTCCACTTATTTTTCACATTTTATCATTGCTTTCAATTTCTTTATTAACAAGGAAATAATCATTTGATCTTTTCTTTTCTTATTGTATTCTTTATGCACTTTTGGACTCCTCGGAATCCAAGGAACCCATGTGGTATGAAATCCATCCTTGGATTTGCCTTCTAGAGGTTTCCACGTTATTCTTTTCTCAAATATTCAATTATTCATTACTAATTGAATTTTCTTTGTTATTTGGGCCCAATAGCCAATAAAGCCCATAACAAACCATCAAGGCTATTGTAAACAAAATCCATGTATCCAAAACAAATTATACCATTCTTTGTTCAATTATCCTTAATATGAGGAATTGCATTTCTCACCAATTGAGCCCAAAATTAGGGTTGTAACATCCTTCCCCTCTTATAAGAATTTTGTCCTCAAAATTCAAACAAGCAAACAAATAATCAATCCAGGATAAGACTTTCCATGTCCATCATTGGCGCCTATGTGGCTTTTCCGTACTCATGGCGTTTCCAAAGAACCTTTATCATCACATATTCTTTTCTCTGAGTTCTTTCATCCTGGCGTCTATAAACTACACAGGTGACTCAGGCCATTTCAGCCTCCCTTGGGGCTCACTAGGTTCATTGCTCAGCACATGGTCAGGGTACCTCACATAGTGCTCTAAATTGGACACATGGAAAACATCTCCCATTACTCTATCCTGAGGGGTAGGGTCAAACCTAACCTTCTCCACCCATCCATCTCTAATGGACCCATGTATCGGGGACTCAGCTTTCTCAGCTGCAGCTCAGAGGGGTCGGATTCTCACATATTCTTCCACAGTAACTTGTAAGTCAGTCTACTTTGCATCTGCTCACGACTCTCATCGTCTCTAGGCTCCTTTTAGCCCTTGCACGATCAAAGTGACTTCATCTACACACACTGTGGTCCCTTTTCTAACAACCATGTGGCCCTTCTCACCAACATCACCTTACTGAAGTGGTGACCGACACAACCTCCCTTACAGAGCTTCTTATAAAACCCGATACTGGCTATGGTGGTCATTGTCACATCTCTCATAGGACAAGAACTGTCTCTAGATATCACCATGAATGAGCACAGATGCCCTCATCAGACCCTTTAGTCTGGATCATACTAACCATGGTTAGGGGTGATAAACCAAAATTGGGGTTGTAACATATTAAATATAAGGTTCTTTGTGTTCATGAGAGTGCTGACCTTGACCATTTGAATATTAATCTCCAACATAATGCTAATATCTTCAGAAAGGAGTTAAGGGAGGGTGAGTTGAAATAAGAAATACTCTTAAGGAAGAATTCTAGGGTCCAATGGATTTGAGAAGGTGACTCAAACTCTAAGATCTTTTATGTGTTAGTTAAAAAAATAAAACATAGGGAATCAAATTCATAGACTATTTATAGGTAATAATATTGTGAATGGATCTTACATTCTTAAAAGTTATGTTTTCTCTTTTATTGACTCATTAACATCTCTAATAAAGTATACAAATTATCTTATTTTGAATGGAATCAACCTTCTCTTATTGTTTCTCAGAAAAGTTCTCTTATCCCCTCTTTTACTCAAGAAGAAATTGAAAATGTGATTAAATCTTTGAAGCCTGATAAGGCCCTGGACCCTGATGGATTTAATGCTCTTTGGGGACTAAACCCTTTAGGGACTTACATACAATCTAAACATAGTGATATAGTTTGGGGACTGAACCGATCGGTTCATCTCATGAACCGATCATTTGGGGAGCTAAACTGATCGGTTCATTCATGAACCGGTCATTTCACTTCCCAGGGCAGTTCCCAATTGACTTTCCTCTTTCTGTTTCCAATTAATCCAAATATCAATACTTGTCCCAATCAAATTGTACAAGTGAAATGAAAATATTTTCTCACCAACCTAACTTTCCCAAACTGGCTCGTTTGATCCATATGAACCGATCGATTCAACACTTGAACCGGTCGTCTCACTTGACCTTGAGCCAATCGGTTCAACAACTTGAACTGGTCGATTGGAAGTCTAGGTTGTGCATAAATCGATCAATGCAGTTCTCCATCAATCCGACACCCAAATCAGTTAGTCCAACACTTGAACTTGGTGATTCTGAGTCAAGTCAATTGATTGAATGTTTAATTGAACTAATAAACACATTTAGTAAACAATCTAAACATAATTCGTGGATAAACTCCTCTTCCAGGCTAAATCCTATGTGTGTGACCCTGCATGCCCATTTCACGTTGGCAGTGAAAGTCCACAACACTTAAGACTTCACAAGCAAAAGCGGTGCCTAGTCACACATCAGTGCTACCCAAGTGAAAAGGAAAGTTGGAGAACAACATTCAATCCTACAATCCATGACTGGTGTTACAGTGAATGTATAATTCCTTTGTCACTGATATCCTAAATGAACTCAAGGCATGGAACAATCATCCTTTCAGTGTTCATTCACTTCCTTGATCTCAGAGCAGACTGGATGAGATATGTGTGACATCAATATCACATATTGATTCGCACATGCATGCACATGCCTTTCTCAGTCCTACTCATCAAGTGGCCATGGACATAAAACTCCCTTTGGAGGGAAAAATCCCATATCTATCACTCACCCCTCAAAAGCCTCATGTGTCAAAGTCACCCAATCATCACCTTTATAACAATCTATATTTTAGGACTGCGTTTGATGATGTCAAAGTGTACCCAACGACATGTGTTGAGTGTAGTGATTTCAGGTCAAAGAATCACACTCACCACCATCACTGTGAGAGCTGACTGTGACTACCAAGTCATGGTTCCATGTGTCACTCTCACGATGGGTCTGTCTGATACACTTGCTCTCTAACAAGTACCTATGTGTTTGGTTTGATATCACTATATCATGACTAATGGGATTCTATCATCAACCAACACACACTCTAGTCTTGTGTGTCATTGTTGTCTATCAACCTTACACAATGACATCCAACTAAGGACATAACAAGAATGTACAAACTCTTAACATCCGTATGATCTCATCGTTCAAGTCACGTACTTGAAGGAATACATCATTGAGTACTATCATTCTCTAGACATTCAATCTGTTCTGTCATTATCTCACAACTGACTGAACCAAAATGAATTGGAAGCTTTCCTTTGATGTTTATCAAATCAATCTTAATGTATCCCACCAATCATCCCATGATTGGCTCTCAGGGCATATATACCAACAGATTCCCACTTGCACTGTGAGACAATCACCCTTGAATCATTTTCTTAGTGATCTTCAAACATGTCCCACATGTTACTATACTCTAGTGCTAACACAGTGAGTTATGGCAACACTTTTCCTAAGTTGGTATTATTGCATGTCTCACATTTCTTCATTGTACATCTTACATATGAGATGAAGTTGCCATAATATGCTATCCAATATGACCAAGCACTCCTTATTTGTCATCAATGACCAGAATATCTATAAGTTCATCTTTATGAACTCCCAGATCCATATAGTATCCACTATTGTTCTCTAACATATGGATACTCGACATTTCCTTTTAAAATGACTTTATTGGAACGTTTCCATTTTTCAACACACATTCACCTGTCCCATATATATTTTGCAATAAATTTTCTGTCTTTTTCCAGAAGTTCACATCAGTGTAACTCTTTACAATGAACCCTTCCTTATTTCCATAGAACCAGTACTTCTCAAGTACTTATCAAGTTCTCATGGTATTCCAGTAACCCTTACTGGAACTAGACAGGCATCCACTCATCATGTCCTACATACGAGTTATCAGGATGAGCATATCATATTGTCTTGTCCCACATACAAGACGATAAGTGCATTTTGTTCTTGCCATGTCCATACATGCAAGATAACAGGATGATTACATACATGATAGATCCATATCTATTCTTTGTGTTCCCATTCTTCATAAGAATTGGGATACTTGGCTCTGGGATACTAACTCCATGTAACATGGACAAGTTTTCTCCCACTGAATCTGTGTATACTGAACCCTTCAGTACTGATTGCCAATGTATGCTCTCTTTTCCAGGTCAAGAGGTTTTCGAGAACTATCTCTATAGGTCTCTATTCCTATCACATAAGAAACGTCTCTATCTTCCCTAAAGATAATTTCCACAAAGGATTCCATTCTAGAACATCTCATTCCTCATCAACATGTGGAATGCAAATACACTCCCACTAAAACATAGATCCCTTCTTTATCTTTGAGATATCAGTCAAACCCTTTGACCATATTATCAAAATAAAGATCTCTAGTTCTGAGTTGCGTGTACTCAATCAATCACATTGATTAGTCCATTGTAACTTATAGACTTCATTTTCATTAATGGATTCATAAACCTTATAGGTTGTGTCACGTACACATCCTTGTCTTATTCCTCATAGGAATGCAATTTTAATATCCATATGCCAAATATCTTAGTCATTAAGTTGCAATCAACAAGCATGATCCTTCTCAAAATGTCATCCATGTGTCTTAACGCTTAAGACTCATTCACACTTATGGATTTTATCCCAATGGGTGATACCACTAAGGTAATACCTTATGGTTCACATGGAAGTCATTTAGGATCTTATGGCCATAAACCATAACTCAATATCCAGTTCCTCATTATCATCTAGATTATTGGCTCATATCATGGCAAACTCATCACTTAGATATATGAGGCATATCTATCATAAAAGGAATTTGAGAACTCGCAACACTTGTGATTCTTAATCCTTTATTTAGTGTAAAGCATTTTTTTAGAAGAATTCTAGTTATTTGATAACCATGCTCTAACTCTTTTAGAGTATTATTCCTTCTTGATTTAGACATGTCAATGCCTTAATCATGAGTTCTCTATGATACACCATCATAATCACTCATAAGGTCCTCAAACATTTGGTTTAAGTATCTCATTCATTGATCACATCAAGAATTATTACTTTTACCAAATTTGTACTTCATTCATGATCTTCTTGAACACTTCAAGATATTCATATTGGTATTTCTCTAGACACTATTTGAAGTATTAGCATTTATTCCAATAGATATGTAAATACATCATATGTATTATACCTAATGGGATAGTCGTTCTCCCACTACATCTAGTGAAGATTGACTTGTCAACATGTCCACGATATTCATGTCTCTTAATGGTTCACAACCAAAAGAGTCTAGCTTATCCATCAACATGGAAACTAGAGATGAATTTCTCATGATAATGCTAATTTATTGTTTGAGTTATCAATAACTTTTAGGCATCATTTTATCTTATGCATACCAAGTACCATAAGATAAAGAAAGGCATTGCCACAAAGATCATATCTTTGAAATTGAAACATCAACTATATTTATAGACATCTTGTCACTACATGATGCAACAATAAAGTGTTTCTATTGGCAAATTGAAATAACAGTTCTCAACTCTATTTTGTGCCCTTTAGGCTGAAATAAACTGAAAGGTACTCCTATCTATGGCAGCAACACTTGCTCCAATGATGAGTACTCTTTTCTTCGTCCTTTCACAAAGGCCATCACTTCTTTTTAGATCTTGTATATCATATATGTCAGATCTTCATCTTGGTATCATATACCTTAGATAAAGAAGTGTTTATTTCATGATACCTAAGGTGGAGATCTCTATCCCCTCCTTCATCTTCTTTTGTTCTTCCAGATATAAAGGGAAATTTCTCCTCCCTCGTTCACCCCTCCCATATGCCTTGAGGCTGAAGATGGCTTGGGCTGCTGGATAGCATCAAAACACTTATGTGCTTTGCCCTTCCCCTTGCCATTAGACTTACCCTTCTTTCTGCGGATCAATATCATAGATTAGGGTTTGTCTTTCTTCATCTATGCCTCTTCTATCATCAACATTCCCAACAACTCTATCAACGCTTGTCAAAGTTGTTCATGTTGTAGTTCATCATGAACTGTATGAATCCCACACCATTTGTAGTGTCATACTAGTAGCCAACTCTTGGCTCAGAGGGAATCCTAGTGTAGTGAGGTTCTCCACATACCCAATCACATTGAATGTGTGAGGACCTACTGGATCTCCTTTTGTCATGACATACTAGGACAGTGTCTTAGAGACATCATATGTCTCCTGTTGTCTCTGCAACTCATAGTTAAGAGAACACAACATTAATCACTCCACATCAATGCCATTCTTGGTATGCTTCCATAAACATCCTTTCAACCTTTGGTGTGGTGAGATCGAGTTCATTTGGTTATGGTAAAACTAGGACTTAGAGCTTTCTCTCTTCGATTGAGAACACTTCTCAACGTCCTAATCAATCGTGGAATTATTCCCATTTAGTTTGTCTGTCTCAACGAGTGATCGCAACGAGAAGTGATTTTTGTTTGTGGCCTTTTTTACTATAAAAGGAAATATATGCAATTTAATCCAAAAACTATTTTTTTGACTTATTTGATTGAATTGAATTTTTTTTATGATATAATTAGGACTTTAATTAATTATCACTCCCACTATTTTTATTCAAATTGATAGCCCTCGCCATCAATTTGGAAGATTGCAGCGTACAACCTTCTAGTGGGTCAAGATCTTGAAATCCTCTCAGTCATGGACCAGCTAGGGCTGTCACCCACAACTTAGATCTTCCAGGTAGGCAACTCTTGCCAATTGCATCATATGCAACTCTTGAAAGATGTCATGCACAACTCCTTGCCATGATCACCTCCATGCCTCAAGGTTCTAGATCCTATCTAGGTCTCCTTGTTAAGTCTAACCCAAAGCCAACACGATGAATATGCGCCCTGCTAAGGCAGACCCACATATCCATCCTTCACGCTTCCACGAGATAGACGGTGCACCACGCTAGGGCGTGCCCACACTTGGTCGATCAAGATTTTCACGTGTGTCGCATTTGGAAGGCATATAAAACTTAATATTTATTGAGGGATTTAGTTTTATAGGTACATATATATATATCCAATCACCACAATCTATAGTACGCATCATATACATGCTATATCCCATAGAAAACATGCAAAACGATAAAGGTGATGATTATGACCATCCTAATGTAATTCCTCGAGCCAAGAGGAATCACGGTCATCTTGGTCCACATCACATGCAACCTGTACAAGATGAACTCTGTGCTTTGCCGTTCTGGGTTTGATCAACTCATCTCCATGATTGATCGGCTCGCCATTAGGCTGGTCGGTTGGGTGCCCCTAGTCGATCGAATGGTGTCTCCAGCCAATCAGTTCACTGGTCGCCGTGCATCTCCTCAGGTCACCACCCGCTCATCTCGCTCTAGGAACCGGTCGCCTTGGTCCACCAGTCGATCGTCTCACACCCAAGATGATCATCTCGATCCTCCAGGTGTCTGCCATTCTTTGACATAACAGGAAATATAGACTAATCCTATTTACATTTGCATTGAGAAACCCCGAGTTACATTCGGGGGGAGAAAAGGTAGGAAAGAATCTCGAGTTATCTTGAGTTACATCAGAAATAGGAGGTAGGGAATCGGCGCGCAGACCGAGATGCAAGCAACAACAGTCAACCACACACATATTTAGGATTTATGGCCACAATCACACTACAATCACAACAGAAACTGTTTAAGGGAAACACATATCGAATGCATTTATATACCATATCATATACGTATATATAGGGATTTGTGGATTTATATTTGGACATGCATAAAGCCAATTAATTATTTGCATCGTATGCAATAAATAAAAGACAACAAACTAAAAAACCGATCACATCGATTATCCTAAAGTATAGAACGTTGACATGGCTCTGATACCACTGTTGGGTTTTAGGGGAGGCAGAGATGGCAGCAGAAACAAAAAAAAATTCTCCCCAAACCCAGAACCCAAAGAGATCTCATCAACATCTATATGGTAGGAAGGATGGTTTGTAGAGGCATACCTTGTCCCGAGGCTTGCTCAGCGACGTAACCTCACGGCAAGTGCGGTCTTCACCTCTGATCTTGGACGATGTCTGTGTAGCTCCTGGTCGCACCCAGACTGACAGATTGACGGATGTCCTCTGAGCTGCAGAAATCTCCCGCCTCTGTAGTAGTCCACACGGACCACAGGGAACTCCAGTCGTCCTGTCCTACAGGACACTAGAAGGAGTCATCCCCTTCTGTCAGCGTACTAGTTACCGACATGCTCTCCCGCCAGTAGTTGTCGTCCTGCAGTTGTCTTTCCCTCGCTGTGCCTCCCTAGTCGAGTAGCACCTGCTCGGTCTCTCCTAGTTCACAACCAGAGAGGACAACTTTGTAGAGAAACTGATGTTGTCTGAGATGTTCTCTCTAAGAAGCCCCCAATACCCCTCTCTATATAGGAGGGGTCAGGGTCAGGGTTCTTAGCCTTGGGCAATGCGAGACTAAAGTGGGAGTAGAAGGATCCAAAATTTCCATGAATTTGATACACTATGGCAGGTAAACCGGTCGTTTCACAAACAAACCAATACTTTGGGGACTGAACGGATCAGTTCATCTCATGAACCGATCATTTGGGAGCTAAACCGATCGATTCATTCATGAACTAGTCGTTTCACTTCCCAGGGCAGTTCCAAATTGACTTTCCTCTTTTCTTTTCCAATTAATCCAAAGATCAATACTTGTCCCAATCAAATTGTACAAGTGAAATGAAAATATTTTCTCACCAACCTAACTTTCCCAAACTGGCTCATTTGGTACATCTGAACCAATCAGTTCAACACTTGAACTGGTTGTCTCACTTGACCTTGAGATGATCAGTTCAACAGCTTGAACCGGTCAGTTGGCAGTCCAGGTTGTGCAGAAATTGGTCAATGCAGTTATCAATCAATCTGACACCCAAATCAGTTAGTCCAACACTTGAACTTGGTGATTTAGAGTCAAGTCAATTGATTGAATGATTAATTGAACTACTAAACACATTTAGTAAACAATATAAACATAATTCGTGGATAAACTCCTCTTCCAGGTTAAATCCTATGTGTGTGACCCTGCATGCCCATTTCACGTTGGCAGTGAAAGTCCACAACACTTACGAATTCACAAGCAAAGAGCGGTGCCTAGTCACACATCAGTGCTACCCAAGTGAAAAGGAAAGTTGGAGAACAACATTCAATCCTACAATCCGTGACTGGTGTTACAATGAATGTATAATTCCTTTGTCAGTGATATCCTAAATGAACTCAAGGCATGGAACAATCATCCTTTCAATGTTCATTCACTTCCTTGATCTCAGAGCAGACTGGATGAGATATGTGTGACATCAATATCACATATTGATTTACACATGAATGCACATGCCTTTCTCAGTCCTACTCATAAAGTGGCTATGGACATCAAACTCCCTTTGGAGGGAAAAATCCCATATCTATCACTCACCCCTCAAAAGCCCCATGTGTCAAAGTCACCCAATCATCACCTTTATAACAATCTATATTTTAGGACTGCGTTTGATGATGTCAAAGTGTACCCAACAACATGTCTTGAGTGTAGTGATTTCAGGTCAAAGAATCACACTCACCACCATCATTGTGAGAGCTGATTGTGACTACCAAGTCATGGTTCCATGTGTCACTCTCAAGGTGGGTCTGTCCGATACACTTGTTCTCTAACAAGTACCTATGTGCTTGGTTTGATATCACTATATCATGACTAATAAGATTCTGTCATCAACCAACACAATCTAGTCTTGTGTGTCATTGTTGTCTATCAACCTTCCACAATGACATCCAACTAGGGGCATAACAAGAATGTACAAACTCTTAACATCCATATGATCTCGTCATTCAAATCACGTACTTGAAGGCATACGTCATTGAGTACTATCATTCTCTAGACATTCAATCTGTTATGTCATTATCTCACAACTGACTGAACCAGAATGAATTGGAAGCTTACCTTTGATTTTATCAAATAAATCTTAATGTATCCCACCAATGATCCCATGATTGGCTCTCAGGGCATATATACCAACAATAATAAGGATACTCGAGTTAGGAAATGTATTAATAAAAGATAGAGAGAGAGAGAAATAAAAGGATAATCTACACAAAATTATCCAATGTGCATTATATAGTTAAGTGCATTCCTTAATGACTCTTGGTTGCCAAATCCAAAGCCTAATAATATTATGGTAGTGCCTTCTCGTGACTTTTGGTTTTATTAGAATAAAGGCAAGAGTTATCATAAAAGGAAAAGTAAGAGAAATATATAGACTTATTCCTTGTCTTTTCCTCATAATTAAGTTGATTTATTGAAAAGGAATATCTTTTAAAGGGAGTAACAACGTGCTTGTGTAATTTCATAATCTCCCTTGCCGCTTTTTGTTTTATTAAATCCCATGGAGAAAGAATTAAGGAAATAGAAAAGAGGTTAAGAAAATGGATATATGCCATCGTTAATATGTCTAAAAATACTCCCTACAATTATTGATGATAATCCACAATTGTTCCTCCCTGTATGCATATGAGGAAGGGAATCTAGACTTCCTCTTGGAGACTGCTCTCTGTCTCTCTCTCTCTCCCTTCCTTCGTAGGAACCAGTAGGGTTTCCATTTTGAGGTGTATATATAGGACAATGCATGAAGCCCTCGCCACTGGGAGAATTTGGCCCTGGCTTCTATAACCGCGTACAAACCCTATGAGAGTCCCTGCATCCTAGAACCCCTTCAACAGACCTGTAGAGTGGTAGAAATAGGTGGTTCATCAGATTCAAGGGGAACACAAAGACTCCTGTTCCTCTACCCATTGTTTGATGTCGTCTGTGCCAAAGAAATCAAACGATCTCCCTAACATTGCTTCACTTCACCACACAAGCAATGAGAGGGACTAAAGGCGATGAAGCTTCCTTCTCCTACCATCATGCAAGGAGTAGAAGGTTGCACTTGGATGACTTGGTGCCACTGCATTTCACGGCGGGTGTAAGAAATTGAAACAAACCCCGACAGGGGAGCATTTTGTCCATAGAAAATAGACAGGAGGAAGGAGGGCCCTCAGCCCAGAGCCTAGGAGATCCCTGGGCGGTTGATAACACCAAATTTTGTGATGTTTTTGGCCCATTTTTCATTATCAAAACTGCCCTTTTAAACTGTTTTCCTCTCCTTTTTGTAGTGTTTTTGAATAAATAGGCCACGCTACGCTATTAACTCCATTTTATCATCTTTTGCAAAGTTTTCCTTGGGTTTTAACATGTTTATTGGAAAAAAGGCCCGTCCCGGCCCACGAACACGTTCCACCTGCATCAGCCTCCTTACCAACCAGCCGGCTGATACGGTCACTGCCTGATAGGGCAGCCCGATACACTGTCACGCGACACGAGGGTGCCGCGCAAGAGGAAGCGGACGAGTGACACACCTTCTACCCGACAGGGAGACGGACCCGCCACGACTGCTGAAGCATGTCACGCGATACAGGCCACCCACCGGTAGGCACCACTCGTCACGACGACCGCCAGCCCGACATCCTTGTACCAGGCGACACGCATATCGGGCACCCCTGAAGCTGAAATAATGGAGCTGAAGGAGGACACGTGGCGTCCGGAGGACCATAACTTCCCCCAACCGATGCCTATAAATAGCAGCTATAGGAAGATGAAACGACAGTTCGGAATTTCTCGAAAGCCAACTAAGGAAAGCATATGGAGCTCGCGTGTCGTGCCTCAGAGGTGTGCTGGGCAATTCTAGGTGAGCACTTCCCCATCCCGAGAGGAGGGAATGGTTCACTTAGGATCGGCCCGGGCATCGCTGCAGGCCGATATCGGCCAACAAGGATACCCGATACAAGTGACCGATACTAGAAGCATCACTCTAGCTAGGCATGATACCGAACCCCGATACACATCGCCAGTCATGAGTGTGTCGCCCGAGAGGGTGCTTCCCGACATGATCGAATCGGGCAAGGGCACCTCGCACGATACAATCTGTCAGTCATGAGCGTGTCGCCCGAGAGGGTGTGCCGCCCGACACGGTCGTATCGGACAAGGCTCCTGCCCGGTATCGGGCTGGAGAGTCTGCTGCTGTCTGTCATCCTTACAAATCAAGAAGGCGACATTTATCTTTATTATTTCAGTCATTTACTTCCTTTACTTATGCAATGTAATCATACCCTTATAAGTTAACAAAATTAGTAGAGTTTTAATTATCTGCTGCTTTATGTTTGGTACCTTTGTTGGATGATTGCTATGTTTAACAACTGAACTCTAGATTGTATGCTTGGATCGCATTTCGATTAGCTACCGAATCATTTTTTCCCGTTGCAACAACCTTGAGAGAGGTGTTGTGGCTCTAGTGTTTGGTCCGATACTGGAGTACGAGAGTGCCCGGAATAGGAGTTTCTTTAGTAACCTTTCCACTCTAACTTAAGTCCAGCAACCTCAAGAGGGGTGTTGATGCTTGGTTAGAGGTACCCGCTTCGAGAGGAGGGGTACATGATGTTTCTGCTACTGCTTGTTTTACCGAAGTGAACTTTACCATCTCTTTACCCTTGTGGGAGTGTAACATGTCAATTCTATGTTCTCAATACTACCACCCTTATCCCTGTGTTCGACCTTGTATATCTACTTTGACCCCGTGAGCTAAGTTGTGGGGGCCTAGAAGGTTTTAGGTTATACATTTAAAAGTCCGACTACTTCAATCCGCTCCATTTTTTTGGATGCGCGATTTAGGCCGGTCAACGTTTTGGCACCGTTGCTGGGGACAAGGCAAAATGGTACTGTTGATGAATCCGAATCCACTAACTGCACTCCAGTGCCTCAAACTTAGAAATGAGCTTGACAACACTCTCTTTTTCCTTTTTGTTATTATTTATTATTATTTAAAACTGAAATAAGTAATTCATATTATTGATACAAATTTTCTAACTTAATTTTACATGCTATTTAGGTGATCAGAGGGAAGACCTTCCTCTAACTTGAGCATCGACAAGATCAAACATGCCGCTGCGTGTTGAACAACCCCTTTTAGAAGGTGAACGCCAAAGGAGGGCTAGACCTCACTAGCCCCCACCGGAAGATAACGACCGCTACGACGGCAATGATCAGTCTGAAGATCTAGAAATGGAGCAGTCCGAGGAAGATCATCGCCAGGATAGACACCGTCATCACCGAAGGCACAGGAGGAACCACAATAATCAGGAACAGTTCCAGGGAGGCAGCGACAACGATGATTCAGATGAAGAAGAAAAGACTCTAAGAGAGTTAGCTTCCACAAAAGCTAACAATTCCAGATGCCCTATCGTCATTCCACGATTCAACGCCACCAACTTCGAGCTCAAGACATCTGTCATCTCCATGATTCAGAATAAAAGCTTTAGAGGGAGTTCTAAGAATGACAATCCCTATCACCACTTGGATGCTTTCAAAAACATATGCGACACCATCAAGATGCGGGGAGTCCCCCAAGACATAATCTATTGCAAGGGCTTCATCTTTTCCTTGGAAGATAAGGCTCTATCATGGTACCTAGGGTTTCCCCACCAAGCTCTTGACGGATGGAGTGCATTAGTGGATGCCTTTGTGAACAAATTCTATCCAACTGAGAAGACCGTCCGGAACAGACAAAGGATTACATACTTCATGCAGAAGCCAAGCGAGAACCTCCATTACGCCTGGGAAAGATATCAGGAATATCAGAGGGACTGCCCTCATCACAATTACAAGAAAGGTTTCTTGATCACCACCTTCTATAACGGTTTAACCCTTGAGGAAAGGGTTTTACTGAATGCAGCAGTAGGAAGTGACTTTCTGGGAAAGAAGCTGAGCAAGTCTGAGAAGATCATCAAAAACATGGCCGAGCTGCAAGCCGTCACTGACTATGATAGATCCGACAGGGGACAAGTTAAGAAGGCTGGTGAAGGACCTTCTTTTGAATCCAAGACTCTGGAGACCATCACTTCTCAGATCCAGAGGATCACAACTGATGTAAAGCAACTGAAAGAGTCCAGTGGAAAGGGGAAGAAGCAGGTTGAAAAGGTAATGAAGTGTGTAACATGTGTAGATGGGGACACAAAGTAGATAATTGCATCTACACCCAACCAGACGCATCAAGCGATACTAAATCTGAGGCTGAAGAGACTGAGAATGTCTATTTTGTAAATTTCAAAAGGTCGGACCACCCTGGCTTCAGTTATGGCAACAAAGATGCAGCTGAAAACTCACATCAGCTACATAACTCCACCAAGCCGCCTCAAGCTTTCGAGAAGAGGGGAGGACCAAGTCAATACACCAGAAACGCCTCCTTCTAGTCAAACAAAGGAAACTTCCAAGGGCAAGTTAAATACCAAGGATCAGCCAAAGAGTAGGGACATGACAAGGTTTCAAGCCAATCAGATGTGGTTGGACAATTATTTGATTTTGTGAAAAGACAGGACACAATTAATAACCAGCTGGTGCAGAGTGCGCTTTCAAATTTGGGTGTTCTGAACTCATTGCAAGTCTATATGGTGGATATGCAGACGTATCAATGCCAAATTGATCAGCAATTAGCTCAGATGGCCGAATTAATAAAGAATCCCTCAGGCAAAATACCCTCTAACACTAAAACTGCCAAAAAGGCAGGGCTGTGATCACAAAAGGCAGAGATCGAGTTGCGAGTATGAATGTTGTAGGAGGCTAAAAGTGAAAAACCTGAAGCGGTTGAGCTAGTGACGCAAACTCCAATTCTCCTCGGGAGGCAGCCTGGGCTTTTACTTTTCCTAGAATAGGATGTTATTTACTTTCCTGCAAAACAAACATTATGAACATTTGGACTGTAATAAGGCCCAAGTCAGCACATACGCCACGTGCGCTGACTCTTCTATTTTATGGGCCACCGCTCTGTGTTATGGACCTTGATGAGTAATACTATCCGAGGCTGGGAACTTAACCTTAGGCCAATGATGTTTTACCCATCAACCACTTTTTCCCTCACTTTGTTTTTAAGATTTTCATCTTGATTTTGTTCTGAAGATTTCATATCGGGCAGTAGCTCAACCGGCACACAGAACACACTCATATCGGGCGATGGTATTTCGGGCATCGCGAAGGCCGTGATAGATGACATTCCTGGGCGGCGTGCACCCATGTCGTGCAAGAGGAGTAATTACCCTTGTGCCGACGGATGGACTGCCCGTCTCGGGAATGACCTATCCCAACGATCGGCACGCGTCCCAGAATCACCCGTTTTACCCCCGGTTGAGATTTCTATAAGTAGTATGGAGAGTTTACCGTGTTGGGATACTGCCTTTACTCTTTTCACCTACCCGTATCTTGCTATGATTTCCTTCATTTGCTCCCATGTCACGCAACCCTCTCCTGCTCTCGTGTCGCACGGAAAGCTTATGAAAACAACAAAGGTATAGCCCGACAGCCATATCGTCTTGGCTAGCCCGACACGACCTTCCTATCATGCATATCTTATCGGACTAATGGCTTTAGCTGAGATTCCTTGTATTGCCCGAAACGTGTGTCGCACGACGCACCTTTAGCTCATGTTTTCCCTATACACCATGTCAGGCGATAACCGTGTCGCCCTCCATGTGTTGTCTCGCTTGTTTTGTTGTCGAGCGACACGTTGTTTTATCAGGAAGGCCCTATCGGGCATTTTGTTTCTCGCAACCGTATCGCCCGACACACTCATGTCGGGCGACGAGCCTAACGCACATCTCCGTATCATCCTGTTTTGTATTGCCTAAGATGTTCTCTTGGTGAACGATACTCGTACCTCATATCGATCATAAACCTACGGTGATTTTAGTTTGAAGGCTTCGTATCACCCGACACCAGCGTATTGGGCAAGCATCATTTCACCCTTTGTTATGACCTGATATGGTGGTGTCGGGTGGTTTTGTATTGGGCCAAATCTTTATCTTAAAATCAATTTTAACATTTAATTGATCGTTGAATTTGTTTAATGCTAACAGAAATGGCCCGTACAAAGCAAACCGTCGTTCGAGTTGACGAACACAGCAGAAGAATCGACACCGAGGCCGCAGCTGAAGCAACAACGGTTGGGCATAAATGCCTGAATCCCGAGGCGGCTGGACCATCAACCGCCGAGAAGAGGGCGAGGATAGAAGGAGTAACAACTCCAGTGACAACTTCAACTGTAGCGGCAGAACCCCTAGATCACACACCAGGAAGGTTCGTGCCGAGAGATGAGGAGCACAGACGCCGGGACACAGAATTGGTGACTAAGCTTTACAGGCCAAGCACATTCTGCCACCAGTCATCTTTCATTCAATTGGGGATTTTTGAAAGACTGGAGAATGTCCTTGCCGCGGCAGGACTGAGGAAGATCTGCCTCAGCCGTTCCGCCGCCTACACTGAACTCACAAGGGAATTCACGTCGTCTCTCTGCCGGGTGAAGAATATAGCTGAGGACATTGAAGAATATGGCAGAGCAGACAGGATGCAAGGGCGGCTGTACAACTCGGATCACATCATCTCCGAAAGGCTGCTCAACGAGATCTTCTCTTCCAGCGAGGAGGAGAAGAAGCTGCTGAATAATGATGAAAGAATCACCGAAGGAGACGGGTTCAACCCCGTGGAGCTCTGGAAGCGGCTAACCGGCAAATCATCATACAAGCCGGGAAGCAAGGTGGCGGCAGTGCACTCCTATTTCTGGAGGATAGTGCACAAGCTGGTAGCATGCCTGCTTTTTCAGCAAAAACGAGTCCAGCAACGTCTACACCAAAGAACTCCACCTAATGTGGCACATGATGGAGGGCAAGGTGATCAATCTGGGGCGTTTTTTGTTGAACAGGCTACACCCGATAAAGGATGCCACCAAAGAATATTGCATGGGTGGCATCGTAAATCTGATCGCGGTTGGGGTAGGTTACCTGAAGGAACCGCATAGTCTTTCGAGGACTAGGGGCGATGAGTTGATTGACCTCAAGTACCTCATGAGGGAAGGGATAATAAAGAAGGAGGGGAGAAGATACTTCTACAAGTTTGCAAGTACAAACACCCTCCTTCCACTCCCTCAATGCGCCGCCTATGACGCAGAAAAGCTGGTCTTCACCACAGTAGAAATCGAAGCTGTGGCGGTAGAAGTAGCTTACGCCGCCACCACCAGAATTCAGGAAAGGGCGGCCATGAGAGGAGAACCAACTCCTCTCAACCCGAGGCAGGACAACACTTCAACAACGCCTGCCGAGCTAGCCACCACTCCAGAGCCACTGACGACAGAAGTTGATAAAGTTGTTGTCACTCCTGCTATACCATCCATGGCCACAACAACACCTGCTGTGGCTGTAGAAGAACCGGCGACCTCAATGGTTGCCGAGACAACCACGAGAGCTTCCGCGGAAGAGACGGCCGCAACCCCCGAAACTTCTGTGGTGCCTTTAGAGGCAGACAAAGAAGTACAACCAGACACTGATAATGGGGTGTTCGCCGAGATCCTCGAGATGGAGCTCGGGGCTGCACAGCTAATGCCGACACTGCCGCCGGTGTCCCCTATAGTAGCCGCTGAGGAGATCGCCGTCATCATAGAGGTGGAACAACATTCACCCACACCGTGGCCTTCTCCACCACGACAAGAAGGCGAGGCAGCGACAACCGCAAGGGCGCCGACGCCTCACCCTACAACTTCCACCTCGCAGACGATCGAGATAGGTTCTACCTCGTCGGGTAGACCATCACGTGAGAGAAATATCGCGAGGACGAGAGGGGGACCTGCAAGAACCCCTCTGTCGCTCGGGAAAATGCTGGGGCATGAACTCGACTACTTGCGGGAGGTAACAGGAAGCCACTCGGCTAACCCGCAAGCTTTCTTTTTTCCAGCATAGGCTGAATAGCCAGGAAAGAGAACTGTTGACCCTAGTTAGCCTTCCTCGCCAACTAGAGGGTCTCAACGCCACACTTCAGCAGACCCTCCAGCGCCTTGATGCGATCGAGGAGAGGCTGAACAGGGGAGACGACCATCCATGCCCAAGGCAGCCGAGAAGGTCTCTGTCGCCTCCTGGATCAGGCTCTCCATCCTCCTCGTCAGTAGCCTCGTCGGGATCATCATCCTCTCCCTCCTCCAGCGGGCCATCCACAACGCCTGAGGAAGGGACGTCACAAAAATTGGCCAACGGAGCCCCAGCAGGACAAGAGAGCTCCCAAGGCTTGGAGGAAACATCTCCCTCTGTCCCCCTAGATGAAGCTGATGATGACAACGAAGACATTAGCATTGGGGAGGACTCTTCTGATGAATTAGAGGGAGAAGGGGGGACATATGCACAGTCAACGAAAGAAACCTCCCCAGAGGAAGACGCTCGGCGGTAGATGCATTCTCTGCACCGTCAGAGCTACCTTCCTTCGAGATGGCTGGTGTGATTCCGCTAGTAGTGCTAACACACTACTCGATTGAATAGATGCGCCCCACGAGGTCGGAATGCACGGTGGATGGGGGTTTGCTTTCAAAATTTATAAACCTAAACTAGCTACCTATGTCTACCAAAACACTACACCCGCAAGTGCATGGGGTCATGTCATAGTATAGGAAGGTGGCAAGTATAGGGTCGATCCACAGGGAAAAGAGGGGGCACTAGAGCTAGGTTAGTTTGTCTAGGTTCCTACTGCGGAGACTAGGGTTAAGGGTTTAAAGGCTGTTTTGATTGTTAAATAAGGATAAACAAGCAATTTAAAGGCAAGAATGAAATCTATGTTAACCCTAGACTAGATTAAGACTAAGCAAGCAAGGAAAGATTAAGCTAGGTAGGAAAAGGCAATTTACACTAAGGCAAGCAATAGAGAAGCAAAAGAACAATTAAAGAACTAAACTAGCATAAACAAGGAAAGAGCAAGGCAAGAAGCTAACTAAGTAAGAAAAGAACTAACTAAACTAAGCGAGCACAAAACTAGGGTTTTAAGCAGTAAAGAGATGTGTGGGCTGTTTAGGGGTATGAACTTATCACTAAAGTTGGGGGGTGACACGTGAACATTATGATTCCATTTAGATTATCCAAACCAAACAACAAGTTAGAGTCTAATGAATTAACCTAAGCTACTAACTGGCCATGGATATGCTAGGTTGTGTATAGGGGAACTAGTCCCTAACACCCCCTACTACCCTTACGAGGCTCAATTGGGTTAGGGATTAGGTTCAATTCAATTAGAGTCTAATCAAGTCTAGGTTTCTAGATTAGGCATTCCTAGGGCAATTAGGGGCCAAGGGTAGTAATGGGGATGTGAGATTAGGGTTTTGGACCCCAATTCCCCCACATTCTAGTCTTGAGAAGGCACCATGCTAATTGCACTAGAATTATCTAATCTAGCTACTTAGATCTCTCACATAGGTTTAGGGAGATTGATTAAGATGTAGGAAGATGGGAGGCAACCTAGGGATCCAAGAATTGGACCTAGGGGCAAATCCCAAAATTCACACATATAAGTAATTTGCCTAAATTCCTAGGTGATTTCACACACAAACCAACAAGTAATCCATGAAGAAAGAGATGCAAATAGAATATAATCATTAACAAATGAAATTACAAAGTTTACATGTCATTTTCCCCCAACATGGTATCAAAGTAACATATTTTCCCCCAAACAGCCCACCCAAGGGGCCTAGCTACTCATAACAAAGCAAAATACAAAAAGAGAGGAGAAAGAGGTAGAAGAAGCCATGGAGCTCAGTGTAGATGCAGAAGTCCTCCTCTCCAACAGCTATAGGGACATCCTCCTTCTTCTCCTTGGATGAAATGGTGTGGAATGATGGAGGGAAGTGGATGGAAGGCTTAGATATGGGGGGTTATGTGGTGGAAATAGTGAAATGGAGTGGATTTGAGGTGGATATGGAGTGGAATGGAGTGGATGGCGATTTGGGGAGCTAGGAGGCGGTGGAAGGTAGCTAACTTCGTGCCCCAACCGCCACCTAGGTATATATAGGTGTCTAGGGGGTCTAGGGTTAAGTTAGGGATAAAATGGGAAAAACAGTGGAAAAATCGGGTAAAATTATGTGTAGCACGGCCGTGCTGGGCTGCACGTCCGTGTTGGGCAATGGGTAGCACAGCCGTGGTGGATGGGAATGGCCGTGGTGAGAAAATTGATTGAACAGGGGAATTTTGAGTTTCTGGGGCTGGTGGCATGACCGTGCTGGCCAGCACGGCCGTGCTGGGAACTGCCAAAATGACCATTCTTGGTAACACAGCCGTTCTGGCCAATTGGGTCAATTTTTGATGATTCTGCTGCTTGGGGCATGTCCCAGCACGGCCATTCCATGGTAGCACGGCCGTGTTGGGGTCCTTCCCCTGCATTTGAGTGTTGAACTTGGCCATCCATGAAGGGTATTGCTTCAAAACTTTCTTTGACCACTTGGGGTAGGTTGGAAGTCATTTTGGCATCATTTAGGGCTCCTCCAAGCCTGAGGAATCCCTAGATTGGACCATCCTCTTTCCATGCCATCAAGTAGTGGACAAAGTACCTATAAAACATGCAAAAAGCCTCCATAAGTGCATTCTATAGAAATAAGCATATTGGGGGGAATAACATGTAATCTAACAAGTATAGATGTGGCTAAAATGCAAAATGACACAAGTTCAAGCCCTAAAATAGGGCTGAATCACCACCCCAAACTTGAAACATACTTGTCCTCAAGTATGCTCTAACTCAATCTCTCTACAAAACTTTCACAAAACAAAATGATAAATGCAATATAAAAGATGATTGTTGTTGAATGGGATCAAATATGACTATGTACATGCATTTCACCTCTCTCCTCTCCTACTTTCACAATCCAATAATGAAAACAAGCACAAAGCATATGAACTTCAAATATAGCGCATAGAATACACAAGTTATCTATATTTCTTCCATTAAGTTCCGGGTAAACCGTTTCATGGCAGCGTTAATCAAGAATGACTAGGAGTGTTGTTTCACTTTCATGCATTCAATCTTATATCTCAAATCATACCAAATGACCCACATGGCTGCGAAAAAGGGCAAAGTGAGCTAAGTTTGATGTTTCCTAGCTGAATGGGCATGAAAGTGGAAGAAAGGGTTGCAGTAAGGTTTTTGGAGTGTTTTTCCACACTCATCTTTTCTTTATTTGAATACTCTTAAATAGGAGCATCCTTTTATTTTATTTTTGCATTTTTTTTCTTCTTTGCCCTTGGGGTAGGTAGGGCATATGGTCGATAGAGTGATGCGGAGAGATGGAAATGTGGCCACCCCAAACTTTTAGAGGTGGCCACGGCTGATATGTGCACTTTGGCATCCTTTCATGAGGCAGAGGGGTAAGAAGATGGTGAGTGAAAAGTCGGGTCAAAGGGGGGTCATAGGTATGATTCTCCACATAAGACATCCTGCATGAAAATTCATCCAATACTTCATCCTAGATATCACACCACATGAATGAACAAGATGAAATTGATATATCAATCAAGTGATTCTACAAACACTAAGCATTCAAAGCTTGCTCAATTTCACAATTCAACCAATTCAATCACAATCCTAAGAGAGGTGATGCACATGTAAAAAGTCAAGAATTGATACCATTTAGCAACAAACAATGTAAACTCACTTGCATTTGTCAAAGATCATCATTTTTACTCAAAATAGTAGAGATTGGGTCAAAACATACTTTTAGGCAAGAAATCTCAAATTTGGGCAAAATTGGCCAAAACAGTGCCAAGTTGCCTTCAATCACATCTAAACTCTATATTATTGAACTTAAAGCAGTAAACAAGAAAATACTAGCTATAACATGCAATAATTACTAAAAATCTACATGATATGCAAGGCATGGCAGAAAGGGCAATTTTTTTGAAAATTACGCAAAAATGGCAGGAAAGTAAATGACATGGCATGCAGGTATGCAAAGTAGTAAATATGACTAAGGTAGATAGCAAAAACAAGAAAACAAAAGTGGATGTGGCAGGTGAAATGCAAAGTGAAACTAGGGCATACCAGCCCTACCACCCCAAACTTTTGAATCATGCTGTCCTCAGCATGATCATAGAGTTTAGGATGACAGGGTAGACGATCATGGATCTCTAGAGGCTCCGGCAGTGTTCCTTCCTGTGGTGGAGGATATGCATAGTAGGTGCCGCACTAATCTACATTCACTGACTGAAATTGGTCTGCAGTACGGCCGTGGTGCAGTCCTTTGGCAGCTTTTCTCAATTTTGCTTTTGAATCCAGGGACTTGGTGTGTTTATCATGCAAATGACCACAGTTGTATTGATGTGCCACGGCCGCGGTGGTCCCTGTAGCTGCTACTCTCAAAATGAGGAACATCAAACACTCAAAAACTTGACCCAAAGTGATTTTTCTTTGAATCCTTCTCTCAATTATACTTAAATTTCCTTCATTTCACCATGTTACCACCTGCACATCTTAAAACTAGACAAAAACTATTAAACACAAGTGTGTGTGCGCTTTCTTGGAAAGTGTAAAAACAAAGCAATTGTATCAAAAAGTGAAGGTTGGGTCAAAATTTCCCAAACCTAGGTGGGTTGCCTCCCACAAGCGCTGAGTTTCTTGCCTTCAGCCGGGCTTGTTGTTCTTTCACCATCAACCATGGTCCAAAAACAAAATGCTTTCACCCCCATCATAAGCAATCCTCTCAAATGCTTTCCTTTATTGATCTTCCTCCCAAGGGTCATGCGAGCTTCGTAAGTCTTTTTCAGCAATTCTCTTTCCTTGGGGATCATCATCATAGATCTTAATCAGCCTTAAGACCCTCAGAAATCTCATACCATAGGTTTTCTCTCTCTTGAGGAACGGGTCTTCATAGGAACCAAAGAGAGGGGTCTCAATCATATCCATTTTCTCATGGGAAGTAGGGGGAGCATGTGATAGTTGTGGTGGTGGCATCAGTGTTGATGGCCGTTGGACTTTAGGTGGAGGAGGGCATTGAGGTTGGAAGGTGAATTGGTGGGAGGGTTGTGGCAATGGAGGTGGTGGTGGTGTGTAAGGCTTAGGATAGCCTTGGAGGTAGGGTAGTGGAGGAGGGAATTGAGGTTGGAAAGTGAAGTAGTGGGAAGGTTGCGACAATGGAGGTGGTGGAGGTAATGGATGGGTTTGTGCATTTTGGCCTTCCATCTTGTCTTCTCCGAATGGCTTGTCACATGCACAAGGCACAACCAAACAAAAGAAAGAAAGTTAGCAAACCAATATACACAAAGAATGCAAAGAGTAACGAATAAAGAATAGCAATGATGAGGGAAGTAGGAAAAGTCAAAGAAAAACTAACTAGCTAGGCCGAGCGCCTCTAATCCCCGGCAACAGCGCCAGAAAGCTTGGTGCAATTCCGCTAGTGGTTCTAACACACTACTCGATTGAATAGATGTGCCCCATGAGGTCAGAATGCACGGTGGATGGGGGTTGGCTTTCAAAATTTATAAACCTAAACTAGCTACCTACGTCTAGCAAAACACTACACCCGCAAGTGCACGGGGTCGTGTCGTAGTATAGGAAGGTGGCAAGTATAGGGTCGATCCACAGGTAAAAGAGGGGGCACTAGAGCTAGGTTAGTTTGGCTAGGTTCCTACTGCGGAGACTAGGGTTAAGGGTTTAAAGGTTGTTTTGATTGTTAACTAAGGATAAACAAGCAATTTAAAAGCAAGAATGAAATCTATGTTAACCCTAGACTAGATTAAGACTAAGCAAGCAAGGAAAGATTAAGCTAGGTAGGAAAAGGCAATTTACACTAAGGCAAGCAATAGAGAAGCAAAAGAACAATTAAAGAACTAAACTAGCATAAACAAGGCAAGAGCAAGGCAAGAAGCTAACTAAGCAAGAAAAGAACTAACTAAGCTAAGCGAGCACAAAACTAGGGTTTTAAGCAGTAAAGAGATGTGTGGGCTGTTTAGGCGTATGAACTTATCACTTAAGTTGGGGGGTGACATGTGAACATTATGATTCCATTTAGATTATCCAAACCAAACAACAAGTTAGAGTCTAATGAATTAACCTAAGCTACTAACTGGCCATGGATATGCTAGGTTGTGTATAGGGGAACTAGTCCCTAACACCCCCTACTACCCTTACGAGGCTCAATTGGGTTAGGGATTAGGTTCAATTCAATTAGAGTCTAATCAAGTCTAGGTTTCTAGATTAGGCATTCCTAGGGCAATTAGGGGCCGAGGGTAGTAATGGGGAGGTGAGATTAGGGTTTTGGACCCCAATTCCCCCACATTCTAGCATTGAGAAGGCACCATGCTAATTGCACTAGAATTATCTAATCTAGCTACTTAAATCTCTCACTTAGGTTTAGGGAGATTGATTAAGATGTAGGAAGATGGGAGGCAACCTAGGGATCCAAGAATTGGACCTAGGGGCAAATCCCAAAATTCACACATATAAGCAATTTGCCTAAATTCCTAGGTGATTTCACACACAAACCAACAAGTAATCCATGGAGAAAGAGATGCAAATAGAATATAATCATTAACAAATGAAATTACAAAGTTTACATGTCATTTTCCCCCAACATGGTATCAAAGTAACATATTTCCCCCCAAACAGCCCACCCAAGGGGCCTAGCTACTCATAACAAAGCAAAATACAAAAAGAGAGGAGAAAGAGGTAGAAGAAGCCATGGAGCTCGGTGTAGATGAAGAAGTCCTTCTCTCCAGCAGCTGCAGGGACGTCCTCCTTCTTCTCCTTGGATGAAATGGTGTGGAATGATGGAGGGAAGTGGATGGAAGGCTTAGATATGGGGGGTTATGTGGTGGAAATGGTGAAATGGAGTGGATTTGAGGTGGATATGGAGTGGAATGGAGTGGATGGTGATTTGGGGAGCTAGGAGGCGGTGGAAGGTAGCTAACTTCGTGCCCCAGCCGCCACCTAGGTATATATAGGTGTTTAGGGGGTCTAGGGTTAAGTTAGGGATAAAATGGGGAAAATAGTGGAAAAATCGGGTAAAATTATGTGTAGCACGGCCGTGCTGGGCTGCACGGCCATGTTGGGAAATGGGTAGCACGGTCGTGGTGGACGGGAATGGCCGTGGTGAGAAAATTGATTGAACAGGGGAATTTTGAGTTTCTGGGGCTGGTGGCACGGCCGTGCTGGGAACTGCCAAAACGACCATTCTTGGTAACACGGCCGTTCTGGCCAACTGGGTCAATTTTGATGATTCTGCTACTTGGGGCATGTCCCAGCACGGCCATTCCATGGTAGCACGGCCGTGTTGGGGTCCTTCCCCTGCATTTGAGTGTTGAACTTGGCCATCCATGAAGGGTATTGCTTCAAAACTTTCTTTGACCACTTGGGGTAGGTTGGAAGTCATTTTGGCCTCATTTAGGGATCCTCCAAGCCTGAGGAATCCCTAGATTGGACCATCCTCTTTCCATGCCATCAAGTAGTGGAAAAAGTACCTATAAAACATGCAAAAAGCCTCCATAAGTGCATTCGATAGAAATAAGCATATTGGGGGGAATAACATGTAATCTAACAAGTATAGATGTGGCTAAAATGCAAAATGACACAAGTTCAAGCCCTAAAATAGGGCTGAATCAATGGCCGACTTTGACAGAAGGGCATTCGGCTATTTGACGATCATGGACCAGAAAGTGCTAAACAAGGTCCTAAGGTCGTAGGCAGATGAAGAAGACGTCATCTAGAGCGACAAGTACTTCTCCGTACGACGGGGAGCGCTCAGAAGCATTTTCCGCTCGCCGACCGTCGTCGGCAAAAAGCTATTCAGGGTCCTTGAAAGTGCAATAGAGAATATAAGCACTGGGACAGGTTGGAAGATAGTATACAACGCCACCCCGACCTTGGCAAGAAGGCTGATAATGGGAGTACTAGACTCCATTGTGGTGGCCAACATGCTACAACACATCGAAGAGCATAACACGAACCTCATGTTAGCCCCGTACAAGCACCGCAACGTATGGTTCCTCTGTGTGGCAAACCTCAGGAACCACGACGTCCAGCTGCTCAGTTGCAGCACCAATGAGGTGCCATGCTCTGGGCTTATTTTCAGTCGTCCAGAGGAAAAACATCTGAGGCTTCTACCGCTGCGTCTTCTACGAGATATCAAGCAAGGAGTCAAATGTCACAACGACATTTGGAACTTCTTTTCTATCCGAGACTTCCCCGTCCAAGCAGAAGAGGGAAGCGGAAACAACGCCTTCATCGTCTTACGCGCCATGGAGTTGCTCAACATATTCAGATTCATAAGGCATCTCCTGGGCCAAAACTTTTACCACCTCAGGAGCATATATGCCCTGCTGCTGATCAAAGACGGGTGCTATTTCCTAGATGCAGGGGTACCAGAGAAGCTGTTGGAAAGCGATCAAGAAGATGAATCTTCACAACCCAGCAACACTCCAGAGGAAGAAGTTGAGGTAGAAACTGACACCTACGGGGCAGGCAAGCAGTTAGAGATCCTGTGGGAGGTGCACGGATTTGAAGACCCTGCTTCGCCTGAAACTCGAGAAGGACTGATCAACAATTTCGACCGCTTCTCGTACGCCACACTCATGTAGGAGCAGGTCAATGAAATCCTTCTGAAGTTGGCTGATTCTACCTCGACGGATGTCATCTACGAGGCAGGCAATGTCATAGTCCCGGTTGATGACTTAAGGGACATGGTAAAAGATGGAGGATGATTGGCGGTATCTGTGGCGGCCGCCTACATCCAAACACTACAGCCAAAGTTCGAACACGCATACATAGCTCATCCAATGTTGTTCAACGACATCTGCCTCGCCGATGAAATAGGAGCAAAGAAATCATTCCTAGCAGAGTTGGAGCGCAAGGTTCCACGCATAATCTTCCTGCCCATCCTACATTACAACCACTGGACGCTCCTGACGATGTACACTCGCCAACGAGCAGGAATCTTCTACAATAGCTCAGACAGCAACAAAAATCATCCAGTGCAGTGTACATCGACAGCGTTGACATCCCTCGAGCGCTTAGTACAAAAATACTACGGTGAGGTGGCAGTGCTGATACAACCATTCCTGGACACATCACCTAGCAATTGGCACAAGCTCCAGTTCTGCCACCGCAGTCCACAACAAATTCCTTTATCCAACGACTGCGACATCTTTGTCCTGGAATGGATATCAAACAAAGCGACGCCTGACTAGCTCCATCACATCGACTACCACAACAAACGAGGAGAATATGTGTGGGAGCTTCTATCTGGTGCAGGCGCGCTCAACATCTAACCCTCACTGGATTAACATTACCTTACCTTATCTACTTCACAACTCTGGGACATAGTGTGGAGTAGGTTTGGGGGGTACCATGTACCAGTGAGGGAGGTATAAAAATTTTGAAAATTTTTTAGACTCCACCTTTTTTATTCTTTTGTTCTTCTTCTATATCATGTGTACATATACATATGCATGCTCATACAAAAATTTTGAAAAATTTTGTCTCCATACATATGTACAAAGACACTATTTAGTAAAAGCCTGATATGACTTCTTGCCAGTCTGTTTTCTATGTGCCTATGGAGATGCAAGTTTTGTTATGTCTTACTGATAATGCAGCCTCAAACGACAAAATACTACAACTTTCCACACCAAAAATTTTGAAAAAATAATCTCGCTACAGCTAAGAGACGTGTATGCAGAAGGAAAAAGCTGCCCAAATAGCAAAAAAAATTGCTTTTGTTTTTCCTTACCCAACAAAAATCCCAAAAAGAGAGAATAGCCTTATGAGAGTGAATAGAAGCATGAGAGTTGTGCCAAATGAATATATATATATATATATATATATATATATATATATACACACACACTTGTTTCCCATTGCAACAGCCTTGAGAGAGGTGTTGTGGCTCTAGTGTTTGGTCCGATACTAGAGTACAAGAGTGCCCGAAATCGGAGTTTCTTTAGTAACCTTTCCACTCTAACTTAAGTCCAGCAACCTCGAGAGGGGTGTTGATGCTTGGTTAGAGGTACCCGCTTCGAGAGGAGGGGTATAGGATGTTTCTGCCGCCGCTTGTTTTACCGAAGTTTTCTCCTTTGTACCTTACCTTAGCACTAGTATTATCTCTCTGTTTCCATTGCATGAAAATCCCTAAAAATTGATAAATGCTTAAAACCTTAATTTTCCTCGTAGCTCCCGTTGGAGATAGATTTCTTTTGTTTTATCAGTCTTATCCTGTTGTTCCCTTGGGGAACTTTACCATCTCTTTACCCTTGTGGGAGTGTAACATGTCAATTCTGTGTTCTCAACACTACCACCCTTGTCCCTGTGTTCGACCCCGTATATCTACTTCGACCCCGTGAGAAAAGTTGTGGGGGCCTAGAAGGTTTCAGGTTATAAAGTTAAAAGTCCGACTACTTCAATATGCTCCATTTTTTTGGATGCACGATTTAGGCCGGTCAGCGGCTGATATGGTAGCAACAATAATAGTTGTGAGAGTTGCTAGAGTGGTCTCGTTGCTCACCAGTTGACACAAACTTGGCACCCGTCAGGGCGGAAAGCTGGGGGAGTCACGCCCAGACTGAGGAGAGAAGGGACAGAGGAATGACCAACAATGGTGGGTCATAAGGCAGAGGAACTAGATTGTGAAGGTGGAGAAGGAAGCGACCTGGACCGGGCATCAGCACCTGCCCCACATTACATGGAAGATGATGTCACACAGGTGAAGACACCCGTAGATCGACAGTGAGGAACCCTCACACGGAAAGAAGACGATTGGGTGGGATTTTGACCATTATGCCCTTCCATACGTGTTCAAAACACAAGGGCAATAGAGTAATTTCTGCCTAATTCTAAGCCAAGTGCTGGTAAGTGATTAATTGGATCTAACGCTAACATGGCCTGATCCGATTGGCCTAATTACTTTTTATTTTGTAAAAATCATAACTAAGTATCAGTAACTCAAATGGAGATGAATTATATATGAAAATTGATCAAGAGAATGAGATAAGTTTAAATAAAATAGTCTTACAGTGTATTAGGCTTTTTGTTTAAAAAATAGTGCTAGACATGATTAAGGGGTGATTAAAGCACATAAATCCTAGATTTGTGTATTAAGATGGTCGAATATGCTAAAAACATTTCCTTTGGCATATTTATTGATTTTTTTGAACAAGAGAAGAAATAAAAGTGATCATCATAATGATGATGAATAGATAGGGTTTCTAATGTGAATGACCATACATATGTGTAATTAGGGTTAAAGACCATATCTTGTTATTTTGATTAATGAAGTAAATCTAATTTAAGTGCTATAATAAAAATGATATGGTAGATTTGATAATAATGGCAACACCTTATATGAATTAGGGTCCTTGATTCATAATATCGTTGAATATAGGAACTAAGGGATCAAACATGATCCTAATGATAACTAGATAATAAGGAAACTAAAAACCTATAATAGGACCAAGTAGGGTTTAATTTGATTAATATGTGATGGTGACACTTTAGAATTTACATAATGTAGATTATATGATGATTGCTTGATTTGTCTACTGACTGGGTAATATACTTAGAGAATGTTTCCATAATCTGCATGGCTCACTATGAAGGTATGTGGTTATCAGAATAGCTACTCAGAATACAGTTTGCCGATGTTTTCCGAATGATTTCTAAGGACTAATTTGATGAATTATTATTGGTTGTTTATTTAATTCATGTTCAACTATAATTCTAATATGAGTATCACATAAGTAAATGATAATATTATAAATCCTAGGCTGACGTATATCAAGGGGTGATGGACACGAGCCCTGGATAGGACATTGATCACATCCAAGTTAATATATCTAGTAAGGGTTAGGATATGTAAAGAATATGCCAGTTCTTATTTGCAATATCTGATGCTTATTATGTGATCATGTTAGTTGCACACATTGTGCTTGCACCCACATACACAGTATAGTAATATGCTGATGGCGTTTTGTTTGTCGGCATTTTGTGTATATGTTTCACATGATAAAAGACATGAAGAATAAGATGATATATATATATATATATATATATATATATATATATATATATATATATATATATATATATATATATATATATATATATATATATATATGAGAAACATAAGTAATAGTCATACATGAAAATGAAAATATGAATATAACTTGCTCATTGCCTTACTGCTATCTATGGAAGTTTAATCATTCAGAAAATGATAGTGAACCAAGCTCATATGGCAAGGTTTCTAAAGGACCAAGCCCGGATGGGAAGGCCAATGAAGCACCAAGCCTGGATAGGATGTTATATGAAGTGTGCCAAGACCAGATGGGAAGGATAATGGAATACCAAGCCTGGGTAGGAAGGTATATGATGTGTCAATCCCAAATGAGAAGACTGAAAGAATACCAAGCCTGGATGGGAAGGTATGAAAGTCCATTGGGACTAAAATCCTATGAGAGGGTATCCCAAATATTGAGCAAATAAGGATTGAGAAGTTATAATAATAAAAGAATGTATAAAGATGAAAATATAAAACCTTTAGGGCTAGTGTGCCAACCCGGGGTGTGTCAACCCAAGAGTGGGAAAATGACCTATGGGGGAGGCAAAACCTTAGACCTTGGGGTTGGGTTGTGGCTAGAGGCCCTAACTTCCTCCTATGAGCCAAGAAGGCACCCTAGGTTAGGACCTTTCCTTAAAAAAATAAGTAACTTGACTAAATCAATGTAAAGATTGAGGTAACCATGAATGTCGCCTAATATAAAAGATGAAAGCACATATATTGAGTATGATTCTTTGAATCCAAGCATGCCATCTCAGAGGAACATGAGGAAAAGTCACTATGGAAGTAATTGACTATATGAGACCAAATTTGGAAAAGAAATGTTTCCATGAGTTTAATGAGGAGACATAAAGTGAATAATGAACATTATGAGAGATGAAGGAATACAGTTTAAAGAATTACATATGAAAATAATGTGATATAAATGAACCCTTGGGAAGGGTAGAGCCCAAAGTCAATCCCGAGGTCAAGTAGGGAGTATTAAAGGTACATGGATTGATGGGATCAGGAGTTGATTGATTCTCAAATGCACAAGCCTAAGGCCCATGTCTCAGGATATTGGCCACCTTCATGATGTTCATGTGGTCAATGGGTGAATGTGAGGGGCACTCCCTAGATGCAAGGCTCACAATACCTAAGGTGTAAAATGTATAAGATACAAAGGAGTCATGTAATTACAAAATCTTAGGAGAAGTTGTGTACAAACTCGAGAGTGAGAAAGATATTTGACTTCATGAAATATAAGAAAATTTGTAGAATGAAAAGTATTATTTATCGTTTAGAGTTACATTGAGAATGATTCAACCTAAAGTGTGAAATTGTAACATAATGTGTAGTAATAACATCTCTACTCTTGGAATGGGATGACCTTTGTTTTTAGACTGTAATAAAATGCTTATTTCATCTTATTATGAGTGAGATATATTGGGTGACACATGTTATGCTTAAAATTAAGATATGAGAATGAATATCCTGCGTTAAAAGTTTAATACCATGACCTAGGATTTGAGGTTCCACCTCACCCTTATGTGAAAATGATGAATAATAGGATGAAAATCTAGGTGACAAGGGAAATAACCAAGTGAAATTAAAAATTTCAAAATGAAGATGTAATCACATACATGGTATCATATATATACTATGGATGTGGATATACCTTGAATAAAAATTCAAGTACAAATATTAGTGATAATGTAAGAAATCTACTTATCAATAAAAGATGTTAGAGATACCTAAGAAGGGTGTTAACCTAAAGGTTTGGACTATGATGAGTATCATTCACCTTTTACCTGACTAGGTATGAATTTTTAGGGACAAAATTCCTTTTAAGGAGGTGTGAACGTAATATCCTCAATTTCGGCAATATATATATATATATATATACACACACATATATATATATATATATATATATAAATAAAAGTCATGGATTGATAAGTAGTTTTTCTCCAATGGTATTATTGGTGGAATAATCATGTTAATCAGCTTTGTGGCATGGGTGCTTGTTGCACAAGATAAATAAAAGGAATTCATACATGAATAGGTGATAATGACTATTGATATGATAAATGAAATAGTTGTCATGTTTTTCAAAGGAAAATAAGATGCACGATGTGTTGAGATAATTAAAAGAATAATTATCTAGCCATGATTGAAGCACAATGGTTGAGGCCACAATTAGTATTGTTTTCATCTAACTTGTATACTGGAAAATAATAATGGGAAGGAGAAGATTCTAGATTTTTGGATATTCCATGGGATAATGGCATCTTTTAAATTATGTTAGAAAAGAGCAAGTTTTGGATGTGAAAAGATATTCCAATAAAATCTCACATCTCATAATGTGAATATAAGTGGGAAAAACATCAATGAATTCCCATAATTGTGTTAGGGAATATTATAAAGTGCCATGTGTGGCTTTTGGAGTGTCAACCAAGTAATAAGGATATTCAAGTTAGGAAATGTATTAATAAAACATAAAGAGAGAGAGAGAAATAAAAGGATAATCTAGACAAAATTATCCAATGTGCACCATATAGTTAAGTGCATTCCTTAATGACTCTTGGTTGCCAAATCCAAATCCAAATCCTAATAATATTATGGTAGTATCTTCTCGTGGCTTTTGGTTTTATTAGAATAAAGACAAGAGTTATCATAAAAGGAAAAGTAAGAGAAAGATATAGAGTTATGCCTTGTCTTTTCCTCATAATTTAGTTGATTTGTGAAAAAGGAATATCTTTTAAAGGGAGTAACAATGTACTTGTGGAATTTCATGATGTCCCATGCTGCTTTTTGTTTTCTTAAATCCCATGGAGAAAGAATTAAGGAAACAAGAAGAGAGGTTAAGAAAAGGGATATATGTCAGTGTTAATATGTATGAAAATACTTCCCACAATTATAGATGGTAATCTACGGTTGTTCCTCCTTGTATGAATACGAGAAAGGGAATCCAAACTTCCTTTTGGAGACCACTCTCTATCTCTCTCTCTCCCTCCCTTCCTAGGAACCAATAGGGTTTCCCTTATGAGGTATATATAGGATTGTGCAAAAAGCCCTCGCCACTGGGAGTACTTGGCCCTGGCTTCGGTAACCACATACAAACCCTATGAGAGTCCCTGCATCCTAGAAGCCCTTCAATAGACCTGTAGAGCGGTACAAATAGGTGGTTCACCGGATTCAAGGGGAACATAAAAACTCCTGTTCCTCTTCCCATTGTTTGGTGCCGTATGTGCCAAAGAAACCAGATGTTCTCTTGATGTCTCTTCACTTCACCGCATGAGTAGCGAGAGTGACTGAAGTTGATGGAGCTTCCTTCTCTTACTATCATGCAAGGAGCAAGAGGTTGCACTTGGGTGACTTGGCACCACCGTACTTCGCGATAGGTGCTGGAACTAGAAACAGACCCTGATGGGGAAGCGTTTTGTCCATAGAGAACAAATAAGAGGAGGAAGGAGGGCCCTCAGCCAGGATCCTGGGAGATCCCTGGGCGGTCGGGATGGCAGTGACAACAGTAGTTGTTATGACCCCACCTCTCGGTAACCCCCAATTAAGGGAGACCAAGAGGTTGAAGCCGCACCCATAAATTCCGGATCAAAGGTTCGACATATAACCAAAAACAATTATTAAATTCTAACAGACTACACTGAAAAATGGTAATAAAATTTTTGCATACCTTTGAAAAGTTTGGAATAAACTAAACTTCTAACCACAGCTGAACTATTCTAACTAATTCCTCCTTGCTCTTTAATACTTGAATTCACAATGTGTCACTGTACTGTTTGTACTTTTGAGATTTGTACCTAAATCGCCGACAAACAAAACGACGATCAGCCGAAGCTGGTATGTGGAGGAAACAGATAATTTTCAACTATGTTAACAATTCAATTAATCATTTAACAATCAAGATTACATTTTAAGCCATACAACTCAATCCATACATATTCTCGAACTCTGGGCTGTCCCTACAGTGGACATGGATACCACCTCTCTTTTAGGTAATAGAGTCGCATGGCACTACCCGAAGATATCCCAATATCTAACTCAATGTGACTTGATGGTCCTACCTCAATGGTAGCCATGTACTAAGTCATCCATAGACCTGATGGACCTACCCAATAGGTAGCCACGTACTAGGTCATCCATAGACCTGATGGACCTACCCAATAGGTAGCCATGTACTAGGTCTTTCTCTAACCTGATAGACCTATCCATAGGCAGCCATGTACTAGGTCAGCTATAATGCCACAGAGAGAACCAAGATCTGAGTTTGTAGGCATATATCCTTTGTGATAGTCATAGCCACATTATAGTTTGCATGAACTAAATTCATCCAACAGTTTATTCAAGTCATCGGTGAAAAACCTTAGAAAACTCGAAAATCTATCTCGAGATATTCATAAGTGTAACCACATACCTTTGGTTGCAGATTTCAAGATAGAATCAAATATGCAGAGAAACCCAATCAAGCAAACAATGAGGAAGAGAAATCCTCAAATAAAAGTACAATTTTCCTTTTATTAATATTTATCCAATTTTCATCACATTACTTAGGATTTCAATTCTTATTTTAGGGTTCCTTTGGAAATTAGGGTTTTCACTTCTTCTTTCCTTATTATAATACTTAATTTATCAAAACTATATAAACCCCTAATTTCTCATTGTATCTCTTTTATTAAGAATCTGATTATCTTATTCCACAGAAATATGATTTTTATCACCTTTTATCCCAAATTAGGGTTTCCATGTAAATTAACCTTCTTTTAGGTATTACAACGCTAAATTAAGCACTTTTGCACTCAAATAGATAGTCAAACCACTTTTATCATTAACAAGGTTAAACTTATCAATTTAACCTATTGATTCACCAAATTACACTCTTAACATTCAATTAGGGTTTCTCATCCATTTTTAATACACTTTGTTAGCAAATTAGGGTACTTTTGGAAAATAGAGCAGAACTAGGTTCCCAAATTATTTTTATTAGATTCCTCATATTTTTCTACACAATTTTCATATAAAAAGTTTTGTCATACGAGATTCCTAGTTATTTCTATCATTTTTGCAAGAATAATCCTTTTTCTGATTTATTTGATTAGAGAGGGATTTACCTGAAAATCCTCGGTCGCTCGATCTGTGGACCGGTGGTCCGCTTCTTGGATATGATGATCCTGATTGCACACACCTAACTAGAGCTGCTCCCGCCCTGGACCACTAGATTCTGAGGGAGACCACCGTGGTCCCTGATCTAACGGCGATCCGATCGTCTCCTTCCTTCGTCCCAGCTACTCTGCGAGGGTCAACCTCAGGGTTGACTCTGAGTTCTCGACCATCAAAGCTCACGCCACGAAGCCAGGGAGCGCCGTCTCCCTGCATCGAACTCAACTGAAGCTTCTATTGAGAGCCCAGCACATGCTGCGACTCCTCCCCAGTCGCCAGACCTCCGTCGAGGTTTACTGCTGGAAAGGGGGGTGTAGGTCGGGGTAGATGAACTAATTGAAGGCACGAATTTGTTCGTCTTTTCCTCCCATAGCGTCTGGTGTAGAAATCGGGGATGCTAACCCTCCCGTTTAACCCCCCTATATATAGGGTTGAGAAACCCCCTGTTGGATTGGGAACTTTCCCAATCGGAGACGAAACCTCGACAAACCAGGGATGAATCCCTTCAGTTTTCCTTCCCGAATCTAAAGGAAACTTCAGTTGGTTTGCAAACTTGATGGATTACGAGGAATCCAATAGATACGATTCACCTATCACTGGTATAATCCCAGTCCGTGTTGGACTAAGACAATGAGTGGCGCCCATTGGATCTAAATCCAAGGGTCCTCATCACGCGTGCTTGAGCAAAAAGGAAATAAATTTCCAATTAATTCGAATTACATTCCTAATTCAATGATATATTGGAAAGTTCATAACTCCTAAATGGTAACTCCTTTTTACTTCAAATTTTCAGGGAAACTCAATTATGTTTTTATCTTACATCCTAAAAAATTTGGAGTTATTATCTTAAAAGTACGATCCATTTTCTTGGTTTTCAAGTTATCCTTCAATTACTCATATTTTCCATGTCCTTTCTATTTCTTTTATGTATTCTTTTAATCCTTTTCTTTTTCTCCTTCAATTGGGCTTAATGGTCAAAAGGCCCAATTAGAAAACATACAAGCTATCAAACACAAAATCCATTCAAATTAACTCATCACATCAACCACAGATTTCATTTATCTTTGAAAAGGAGATTCACAAAGTTCATTACAGATTTTGGAAAAATTGAGGTTATAACATCCTCCCCTCCTTATAGGAATTTTGCCCTCAAAATTCAACAATCAAACAAACAAATAAGGATATGCTTTTTCCATGTCCGTCTTCAGCTCCCATATGGCCTCATCCTCTCCATGGTGTTTCCAAAGAACCTTTACCATCTTTATATTCTTATTCGTCCCTTCTCATCACATATTCTAGTAAGGCTTTAAGAGTAGGATTCTCTCTCTCCTCCACACTCATGTGGTATGGGCAAGTAAGTTAAGGGTTTAAGGATCCCCCATCAAATTAATAAAAGATATGTAATGAGATATCATTAAACATAAGTATAACTAGTTTAAATGATAAACTAAAGGTTTGTTTGTTATGCTTATGTAGATGGCACGAACAAAGACTGTTGCTATTCCTGAGGGCTCTGGGAATCCAGCTAGGAGTGGTTGGCCTCCCCTTAAAGGAAAGGAGTCTTCTAAAAAGAGAAAGAGGAACCATGATGGTGGATCCTCTAAGAAGAGGAAGAGGCCCGAAGAAGTCACTCCTGAGGTCCCAAACCCTAACCCGGTACCATTTAGTAACCTGAACCAAGAAGAAGACCAAGGATATGAGGAGCAACATGTATATGAGGAAGAAGCCAAGATGGAAGAGGACCAGGCTGATGAACCAGAACCGACCATGATGATCCACACCCCTGATACCTTGTGGATAGAGCAATAGAGGAAGTTGACCGAAGCTATTAATGCTTTGGCCCTTCGATACTTAGCTAGAGCTGAGAATGGTGAGCCATACCCTGTTCATCCACGTGTGGGAGCCACCATCCTAGACTTTGTCAAGCTGAACATAGAAAAGTTCTGGGGAGAAGATAAGACTGAGGTGGTTGGTAAAGCAGAAGCCTGGTTACTTGCAATAGATAATGGTTTCCACATGCTTGAAGTACAACCAAGCAAGAATGTCCTCTTTGCTGCTCACCTTCTGGAAGGAGCAGCTAAGATATGGTGGGGTCGTAACATTTGGTATCAGAGCCTAGGTTCCTCATGTAACCATTAATAATTATTAAATTTTACAAACTCCATAGAACCCAAGGGAGTTATTAGAGGATTATCCGAAAGATAGAGGTGTCTAGAAAAGGATCATGACCGGGGGCTGGAAATATTTTCCTCCGCACCGCTAGTCGAAATACGAGGACTCTCGGATCTGTGCGACTGCCTGGCCAAAGTCATAGGGTATGATTCGAAATAAGATACCTTTAGGACTCTCTCATCTTATTCATCCCTTCTCATTACATATTCTATTAAGGCTTTAAGAGTAGGATTCTCTCTCTCCTCCACACTCATGTGGTATGGGCAAGTAAGTTAAGGGTTTAAGGATCCCCCATCAAATTAATAAAAGATATGTAATGAGATATCATTGAACATAAGTATAACTAGTTTAAATGATAAACTAAAGGTTTGTTTGTTATGCTTATGTAGATGGCATGAACAAAGACTGTTGCTATTCCTGAGGGCTCTGGGAATCCAGCTAGGAGTGGTTGGCCTCCTCGTAAAGGAAAGGAGTCTTCTGAAAAGAGAAAGAGGAACCATGATGGTGGATCTTCTAAGAAGAGGAAGTGGCCCGAAGAAGTCACTCATGAGGTCCCAAACCCTAACCCGATACCATTTAGTAACCTGAACCAAGAAGAAGACCAAGGATATGAGGAGCAACATGTGTATGAGGAAGAAGCCAAGATGGAAGAGGACCAAGCTGATGAACCAGAACTGACCATGATGATCCACACCCCTGATACCTTGTGGATAGAGCAACAGAGGAAGTTGACAGAAGCTATTAATGCTTTGTCCCTTCGAGACTTAGCTAGAGCTGAGAATGGTGAGCCATACCCTGTTCATCCACGTGTGGGAGCCACCATCCTAGAATTTGTCAAGCTGAACTTAGAAAAGTTCTGGGGAGAAGATAAGACTGAGGTGGTTGATAAAGCAGAAGCCTGGTTACTTGCAATAGAGAATGGTTTCTGCATGCTTGAAGTACAGCTAAGCAAGAAGGTCCTCTTTGCTGCTCACCTTCTGGAAGGAGCAACTAAGATATGGTGGGGTCGTAACAGTAGTTGTGAGAGTTGCAGGAGTGGTGTCGTTACTCACCACTTGACACAGACCTGGCACCCATCGGAGCGGAAAGCAGGGGGAGTCACACCCACACTGAGGAGAGAAGGGACAGAGGAGCGACCATCAGTGGTGGTTCATAAGGCGGAGGAACTAGATCGTGAAGGAGGAGAAGGAAATGGCCTGGACCGGACATCAACACCTGCCCCATGTCGCGTGGAAGACGACGTCAGCGCAGAAAGAAGATGACTGGGTGGGGTTTTGACCATTATTCCCCTCCACGTGTGTTCAAAACACAAGGGTAGCAGAGTCATTTCTTCCTAATTTTGAGCCAAGTGCTGGTAAGTGATTAATTGCGTCTAACATTGACATGGCCTGATCCGATTGGCCCAATTATTTTTATTTTGCAAAAATCATCACTAATTATTGCTATTTCAGATGGAGATGAATTATATATGAAAATTGATCATGAGATATAGAGAAATCTAAATAAAATAGTGTAAGACTATAATTAGGCTTTTTATTTCAAAAATAGTTCTAGACATGATTAAGGGGTGATTAAAACACATAAATCCTAGATTTTTGTATTAAGATGGTTGAATATGCTAAAAACATTTACTTTGCCATATTTATTGATTTTGTTGAACATGATGAGAAATAAAGGTGATCATGATAATGATATATATATATATATATATATAATATTATATGATGATTGCTTGATTTGTCTGCTTGACTGGGTAATATACTCAGAGAATGTTTGCATAATCTGCATGGCTTACCATCAAGGTATGTGATTATGATTATGACTACTCGGAATACAATTTACTGGTTTTTTCTGAATGATTTCTAAGGACTGATTTGATGAATAACTATTGGTTGTTTATTTAATTCATGTTCAACTATAATTCCAATATGAGTATCACATAAGTATATGATAATATTCTAAACTCTAGGTTGACTTATATCAAGGGGTGATGCACATGAGTCCTGGATGGACAATGATCACGCCCAAGATAATATATCCAGTAAGGGTTAGTATATGTAAGGAATATGCCAATTCTTATGTACAATATTTGATGCTTATTATGTGATCATGTTAGTTGCACACATTGTGCTTGCACCCCATGAACATAGTATAGTAATATTCTAACTGTGTTTTGTTTGTCGACATTTTAGGTATATGTTTCACATGATAAAAGACATGAAGAATAAGATGAAATATATCAAAGGTATTAAATCTATACCAAGGAGGACTAGATAGATGATACAAATTCTCAAGGTATTAGTTCCATGAGGTATATCATTTTGCAAATTGGTAAACAATATTTGGAATAAATGAAATTATTTTCTATTATTTGTTATTTGACTAATATGGATCCTTGGGAATATAGGTAATGGCTCCCAACTTGAAGGTCTTTCCTTAATTGGGGGACACTGAAAGTGAGGTCGTTACAGAGAGAGAACCACCATTTGATCCTCCTTTCTTATCTTGAGCTTCAATGTTTTTTTCATGTAGGTTGAGTCACAATTTATATACACATTCTTAACCTAAAATGCTAACTAACAAAACATGATTAGCATATTGCTATATTGTAATCATGGATGCAACCAAAAGTGTGCATATATTTATACAAAGTATATTGCGGTAATTATTCAAATAATTGCAAGTAATGAAATTTTCAGTTCCAATACTAATACATCTAATTCTAATTGAAATGTCCTCACTTAGTGAACCAATGTATGTTCCCTTAAGAGGCTTGTGGATATGTCACTAGATAAATAAGCGCATGTTCCCTTGGAGGACTCTTTCAATTTCTTGATGTCCAATCATGGACCCAACCTTAGTTTCATGCCTAGTTAACCTTTTTAAGGTTCATAATATAAAAAATTGGGATTGGATTCTTTTATAAAACACCCTTGTGAGAATATGTCTGTAGGGTTTGATCATAATTTAGGTTTAATACTACACGTATGATTTTAGAATTTTGTAGAATTCAAAGCAACCAATACATTGGTAGGAAAGATGTACAACTTGAAAAAAAACCCACATAAAACCAACCTACAATTAAGGTAGTTATTCATAAATATCACATGTACCTACTTTTGGTACAAGGGTCATACATTCATATTCAATACACAAATCAACATCCAAGAATATTAATAGATGAAGTGTTGCAAAACTTATTCATATATATATATATATATATATATATATATATCTTATCTAAAGGTTTAGGACAAACTTAGGTTACCTTAAGTCCACAGTTTGGGTGGAATTAGGGTTAGAATCGATTCTTGGGATTTCATAAATAATTTCTCTTCTCTAGGGAAACAATTTTCATCAATGTATTCAACCTATAGTTGTTATCACTTAACCATATTGCTAAACTAATAAAAAATCTATGGGAAAATAGATTCCATGAACTGAAATGCCATTTTTTTATCAACATAGTCTTTCCTTACTAAAAATATTCCCATGTGATATTTAAATACTCTTAGGTTTTATGACTATTAACAAATATAATATATTCATAATCATGCCAGACAATATCATTCCATTGGATCATTATTATCAAGATTGACATGTGATTTTGAGATTATATCCAAGTGGTGTGTAGACCAAGCTTTAGGTCTTATGTTTTCTATAATCTTATTTCTAAGAAACAACACCATATGTAAGGTTGTTAATTCATAAAGAAAGCTTGGATATTTAACTAATAATTAAAGATATTACTCACTTAGGTGTTAACCTAAGGTTCACATCATCAATAATATTACACTTCCAAGTTTCCATCAATATGATTAAGAGTTATTTTAGTCCAAACACATGGTTACAACATCCATGGAAGTCAGTTACATAGGTGACATAGGGTCTAGATGGTCAAAACAATTAATCCTAGGTTATAAATAAATTAATTTATTAAAGAAGATGGTATTTGTGATAATAGTGGAAAACTAATTGGATGTAGGTTTTGCAAATATTTTTTATGTGTTCATCATTTGATTGATTTCATATATATGCATATGTATATTTTTGTGTGGTGTGACTGTGTGTATGCTATGTTTTGATTAATGTATTGTTATATTTTTAAAAGATTTACTTTATATCACCATTTTTATTCTTTCGATCTAGTATCTTGGGCCCTAGAATGGAAGCACTTGGCATTTGGGACCATGCACATGGATTAGTACATAATAATCACTTAGGCCTTGCTGGGATGCACCATGTGTCCCAATGCTCATTTTCTCAAGGTTTGTGTGGCCCGTGATCTAGCCTAACTGTCATCTCTATCTTCCTCATCACTAGTGTGCAAAGGCACCCTCATGGTACCTACTTCACCACTAGGACAAGATTCCTCCATCTAGGTGATATCTGGAAAGCCGTTGTGGATTGACCTGGTTTCAAGGATGAGGTTACAACTTCTAGAAGGGTTAGCGGTGCCATTGGGCACCATTGTGGACATTCTTCTAGTCATACTCCCAGGTGGAGCTCTAGGTAGAGGCTCTGTCGGGGAAGGAAATAGTGAGCAGAGAAGAGCATGGTGATGGTAGGGGACTTGGAATTAGAAAGCTTTGTCATATCATGAGGAAGACCTTCTTTCATTCGTAGACACCTCTCCTTCACCCTAACATCTCTCTTTGTCACATATAATTGATTAAACCAATAGTATGGTCAAATCCAATTAATACATTCTCCTAACATAACACAGAGGCGAGTTTTTTATGACAAAACACATCCACCATTATATCTCACTATAAATGCCTTCTTTCCAATGTTAACTTATTGTTATTTATACTATCTCCATTTTGTTTTTCAACAAGTTGAACTCCTATTAAATTTAGAAGTCAATGACAATAAATATCTTATTAATCAATTGACTGATTCTCGTGCCAATAAATGTTATGGTAAAAAATCATTCAACACTTTCCATTTATTATAAAAAGAAATTTGGTGAAATAATTATATTATAATTCCTAAATTATGAAGCGAACATGAAATCGACCAGAAAGTAAGGACTTTGTTGGCTAGTTCTAAAAAGTTAAACTATGTAATTAAATCTTTTGTGGTCATCCAAATATTTTAGAATAAAAAAGATTTATTACCTAAAGTGCTTCCTTGCCTTTGACTAGTGTAACATGGATGAATTTTCATATCTAACAAAAATCTTAAATGCATAATATTATAAAAACTTCTATATCTATAACTCCTAAATATTAACTCAAAGACAAGAAAAAATTAACAAAATTTTCCTTGCCAAGTAATATCCACATTGTGAAAGTTTCCTCCAAAAATACAATTGTTTTATTGTCAAAGTAAAATTTTAATGGGGAAAACAATTAAAGCTCATAATCAATCGAAGGAGTATTTTCTTATAGAATCCTATAGATCTCTTGAAGAGTCTAAATACTATGAAGTCTTGGGCTTTTCTTTCTGTCTCCGTTTTCTTTCTATATCAAAAATGTGGCATTGAAAAAATCTTGTTGAGTGCCACTTTCTTGTTCATTAAGTTATGCTTTCATTAAAACAAAATAATTATCATCAAATCCATAAAATCAACTCATTGTGTTTTTAATTTAATAATGACTTCTTAATTAATTATCATCAATAATGGTATCTGAAAACCAAATATGACATCATATTATATTAAAAGTCATACGTAGTCTCCCAAGGAAATTTATGAACAAAATAATCAAACATGATTTGATAATTACACCATCAAATCATAATTTCCTACATTAGTTTTCCCAAACAAAACTAATTAGAAATAATACAACCAATGTTATTTACTATAAAGATTTTTTGTTAATCTTTCCCAAATACATATTCTACAAAGGGGAAGGAAATTCCAACTCCTCACATCCTCCCTCCAATAGAAATTTTCCATGAAACTTAAATTCAAGGCTTCTTCAAGATTATTGGAAACTTCCTTTAGCATCACAAATTATAAGTCCTACATGTTTCCAAACATTTGATGACTTCAAGATATATTAAGCCAAAAGCATTTTTTGGATATTCATGCATCAAAAGTTTAGATCAATTCAGGTCTTCATCACAAACTGTAAAGAAGGCTAAAATCCCCTTTACTAATAATGGTAAACAAAAGAACAATGAATAGCAACGGAATATAAAACAATGACTATGTTCAATTTCTTTAAGGGCACACCAAAAATTATCCCACTAAGGGTTTTACATGATTGATACAACAAAAGGATCTAAGACAGAGGGAAACCAAACTGTATCAACCTGTCTCCAAGAAACATCTATAAGAGATAGGTCCATAATGAAAGGATGAACTCCTTATTCCTAATCTTAAGCTGGTCCACCATGCTCCTGCTGCACACTCTGATCCTAAACCTGGGTGGTTGGAACCACCTAGTAAGAGAAGAAATAAGGTATGTGTCAATTAAGGAATAAGAACAAATAAAGTATAGCAAAATGTAAACATGGAGTGATGATTCAACTATGATAAAGAGAGTCGAGAGTATGACACATTTAGTAAATATTTTTTTTGCCATGATAAATAATTGTAAAGTTGCATGCATGAATATTAATATGACTAAAATAACTAAAGTAGGGCTGAGGCACCTACCTAACCTCAACCAATAGGTGAGGGAGAGTAACACATTCACAAACACCTAATATATATATATATGTATGTATATGGGGAGAGTAAACACATTCCCTTGGGTGAAATAACACATGCCCAACTATGGGTGTTTGCACATAAGTACACTACATTAGCTATATAGTCAATAATTTGACATGCTATGAAAAGAATCATATGGTAGATTAAATAAATGAAATATTGCAGAGGGGTTAAAAACCTAAGAATTAATTTAAGCAAATGTGCCAAAAGAAAAATAATGAGATTAAAGGATAAGTCTATACCTCATTGGGAATATTAGGGTTGGATAAGAAAATGCCCAACTGAAGGGTGAGAATGCACATACTCACATATGCACATAAGCACATACACATACCTCAATATAGAGTCCTAGTCATCACTTTCACCAACTGGATTGTATCCACGACAACTTTATCCTAATTACAAATTATATCACATGTATTAGGGTTTATAAAGCATAATGTGTAAGAAACCCTAATATTGGACTTTCTAAGAAAACCTTCAATTTAGGACTCAAAACTTGGACCAATTGATAAATTACATTTTCCTGATTAATAAAACATATTTGATTACCCAATTTGGAGTTAAAATGAATTAGTTACAAATTTTAGGGCTTTTATATAATTGAAATAGTGTTTATAATAAAAATCACAACAAAGATGAAAATCATGACATGAAAACCCTAAAATCAGATTCTAATTAAAAAATTCTTTCCGATGACTATTTATACATGTTTTTCTGATAAAGAATCAATTTATTATGAATATTTGAAAACTAACCAATCAGAATCTTGGGAATCATATGCGTGACATTAATCGATCAGACAATAAAATCGATGTAAACAAGACGCAAAATGACAATATGACTTTAAGCGTGTGTAACACATCGGTCACAAACATGGGGGCATTTTAGTCATTTAACAATGAAATTAATATCACAGTTGATTAATCAAAGATGAATGTGAAAACCCTAAATTACCCATGCAATCAAAATCATTTGATAATTGTACTGGGGCACCAAGGTCATTTGATGACCTGGTTTGTTCCCCTTCTGGACATGGCACCATACGCTTCAAAGAAGAATCATGGGGCCACTGAGGCTTGCAGAGGAAGGTAGTTCGTGGGAAACTAATGCCGCAGAAGACTTCCTCACACCAACCAGAGCCCATTGATCCAAAACTCGGTGTCAGGCAAGCACTAAAGCTCAATATCACCCCACTACAAGGGGAGAATAGGGGAGGAGACTTCAAAAATCAAAAATCATAATGAAAAAGCAACAACAACAACAACCAAAGTCTCGAACGCACTCGTGGAGTCGAGGCTAGATCACCGGTAAAAATGACGCAACTGGAGGGCCACTGGATGACCATAGCAGTGGGTTCCAGCATGGTACATAGGTCAAGATATAAGACATGATTCCTTGGGGCAAGGCACGACAAGTCGGCGATATGGAAATATCAAGTAGGGTTCACAGATGCTCACCGGCGAACCAATTTGTTGGTGATGGTGTAAAGGGCCAGAGCAAGGTCATCGTCACCAGAACTACAAATTGAGTAGGTCTGAGGGCTTGGAAGTGTAGTTAGTGAAATTAGGAGAAGAGAAGAGATGCCTGAGGTTCAGTAGTTCTACTGGGTTCCTTATAAAGGCCAGATGTGAGTTATAGATACCTCTACAACTCGAGGTGAAGATGAGAGGGAAAGCCCTAATGGGCGTTTCATCAAACCAACAAGTTAGATGATGAGTTATAGCTTGTTAGAAATAGGAGAGAGAATTGGAGTTAATGGTGCAGGTTATTCACAAAATGGTGGTGAAATGAGAGAGAAAGATCGAGGATCAAAACCCGTGAAACTGCCGTGAAATGACTACTGCTCGCGAGGTTGGAGATGACAATCCATCCATTGGATCAAAGACAAATCTAGCACATTGTATCTCAGCTATTGGATCATGTACATGAGGGAAAATTAATGCGTGACATTGATAAATAGCCGAACTGTAGGGTAAATGTGTCACATTAATGAAATCGAGCTCAAAACATAGGCAAATTATATTCAATGCTCATTTAATTCATTTGGAGGGTCAAATAAAGTTATAATGACTCCAAATTTGGATCATAGGCTAATATTAATGTCTAGAATAATGATATACACTTAAATTTTATTTTACCCAAGCTTTGACCCTTAACCATTATATTGGTCATTAATATATATCTATATATATATTAATGTATTAAGAGGGTGAATTAATACAAAATACTTTCTAATTAAATCTTTGAGTGGATTTTCAAGATGGACATCATTTACTAACTCAAGGGCCATCACTCAACTTAATATTCTTATTTTTATGCTTTACTTCCATTTAGGGGGAAAGAGAAAAGAAAGAGGCTTATTATTCACATTAATTAACTCAAAACTACACTATCTTTTATTTTCTTGTCCCAAAAGGTCATAGAAACTCTAAATTATCATAATCTATTGGTTATTTCTCATTAGTGGTCATTTTGAATTTTAGACTCTAATTAAAACACTAATTGAGGTATTTGTGCATTAACCCATATGTTGCCATCAATGCAAAACAAATATATTCCAAACCACTAAATATTACTCAGTTTCAACATTGAGATAAAAAAGGATAGAAAAGATAGGAAAATTTAGAAAAAAGGCCAAAAATGATATAAAGGAAAGGAACATATTGAAGATGGTTTAAATTGCAAATAAACTCAAGTTATAGTATGTTACATAAACCTTCCCTTACATCGAGGGGAGTGCATGTCTTGGGCATCATGATATGCCATGGTCATCATCTCTCAAAAACTAAATCTACCACATGAACTATTAAGGATGGAACTCATACGGTCCAATCACAAGAGGTAAACTCAATCTTCCTCATCATGCATAACTTACGATATCTGGGGTATGGTTATTTTCCCATCACAATCTTGTTTATACATGAGGAATGTCAATGCATTACATAATAGGTTTTTATGCTTGATTCATCTTTCCTAGGGTCTTGGACTTATCACGTACCACGATATGAAGGTCAATCTATCATCTACTAGTTCACCAAGTTCTTCACATGAAAACTATGGTTCATGTCATCATGAGGAGACTATCACTTAAAAAGGGTTCATGTCTCCTACCAAATATATCATGTATTAGGATGCTATATATGTGTTGAAGGAATGGTTTTAATAGACCAAAGTCTCTTATTTATTAGACTTAAGACTTCACAAATTTTGGATCCTCCTTGTCTAGGGTTTAACTGGATATTACTCTAGTTGTCCCAATCCTAGTTCTCCTCTTCTCGTGGATCATATGGCTGAAACTTGTTCTTAGATCACATCATCTATCTTGTTATACATCAATTTATGCTCATGTATAGAACGGGAAAAACAAAATTACCAAAGAGGCTATTTCCTCAAGATTATAATGCTTTCATGTTTCTTGTATATATTATGTTACCAAAACAATTGGGACTTCACATGTACTACCTGGAAAACAACCCACTTAGAAATATTTATTTATACTACAACCACTTATATAAGATGGTATTATGGTACCAACTTAGGTTGAAGCCATGATTACCACCCAATGATCATATTTTCACCTAGGCCCTACTCATGCACGTGAACTATACTTCAACTATATCCATAAGATTGTGAGGTAATACATCTATATATATTGATCATCAAATCAAGCTCAATATATTCATCATACTATACAACTTGTTTGTATTTAAAAGTGTCTGCCCAATCTCTTACACATGTACTAAGATGAAATAAATTTTCAGATATAGTGAAAATACAAAATTCACCTTTATTTGCGTGTTGATATGGTGACCACATATCACCTTATGGTCCTTTAATTAGGTCAAGTCATGATAAAATAGTGACTTCTCATAGATGAATCTTTTTGTAACTTCTAATTAACTGAGGGGAGTGATTTTCTTAGGGCCTTTGTTTTTGTACACAACCTACCATAGGATTTCATCATTTTGTTTTCACAAGCTATATCTATTGAGTGATCTTTTCAAGATATAGTCACTTTAAATAGATCATACCCGAGTCAAGGACTATATCCTTTTAGTTTGATCTAAAGGCATACCTATAGATAATTGATTCAACATATTTTTTGACTTATACAAACCATTATTTCATAATTCTTTCCATTTTTTGTGTATTTCTCTTATATCGTTAGCCCTCAACCATTAACTTAGGGTCTCTAGTGGTATATGATATTGTGGAGCAATTTTCTCCCTACCACTCAGATCTCATATATCCCTGTAGCCTCCCTAACAAACCTAGGTTGACTTAGGGCTCTACCATGCACTGGGTCATATGAGAAGTCATAAAATTTATTTGCATTTATCATCAATCATACTTTGTTTCAAAATATGAGGTTTCTAACAATGTCATTATTTTATGTCTCATCTACACATCATAAATGAAATAAAACCTAAGCTTACACTAATTGTTGCATTTGTTTTTGAAATAATAGATTTATTTAAAATCATTTTCTAAGAAAGCTAAAGCTTTTATTAAACTTAATCTTATAATAGTGATCAAAATTTACATAGGAAACCTAAACGGTCCTAAAGAGAGATGAATATGAGGTAGACCTAATTACAAATCATTAACAACATAAAACAACATAACTAAGACTGGAATCAACATCATTCACTATTTGATTATACAAGGATTTGAAACATGTTTCATGCATCAACCTTAAGGCACCAGATACTCAAGAGAGACTTGTCCCATATTTTTCTTATATTGACCACATGTGTGATAAGGAGACCATTTAATCTTACCACTTATACCCCTATCTCCCTTCCCATCTTCTCAGTAGTGAGAGTAACGACCGAGATTCTTGTGGAGGTAGAATGATTGGAATCATTTTCTGCATCACCTGAATCTAAAGAGCCAATGGGATGTTCTTCAAATCAATAGTATGAATAATGAAATCATCCCCACATGTGTAAACTATTGAATGATTCTTGGATAGAATAGAAGAAATTTTAATTGAATTAGTTACTTTGTCAGGCTATGCACTATATTGAGAATTATTATTTATTAATATCAAATTCTTCCACTTAATGGATTTGGTAGATGCATGTTTATTCTTTCTAGTCCATGGCTTTGTGGTTGCAATGGAAATATGTTTTAGGGACTCGTTCACTGGTAGAGATTCATTGTCATCAACCTCCATATGGTCTGGTACACCATCCTAATGCAAATGTAAAACCTAATTATGGTACTGTAATGCAAACACCTTGTAAGGCTAAGATCAAGGGTCATAGACCATCATCGTCATTGATCCTTGTCTACCATCCATTTAGCACCTACTTCATCTATATACTTGAACAAGTTATAGTGTGCTCAGGGTGATCACCTTTAAATTTTTTGCTGGTCTCCATGGCCTTATCTTCCACAAACATTGTAAATTTCCAAGATTGATTCATGTTCAATGAGGAAGTCCATAATGTTTATGAAGATCGATGGGTTAATCACAATAGAAGTGTCAACCTCTAGTGCTAGTATGGAAAAACAACTTTGCATGCAATTTGAAGTATGTTTATCTACCTTGATTAACTGTCCAAGGGCTTCACATATTTTTTCAAATATTACTTAGTTATACAAAAAGAGGGGAAGGTTGATATCCCTATCCCATGTTACTATCTATGGAGGAAGATGAGGAGAAGGAATAAAATCACTTGCCTACTTCCGAACCATAAAAGAAGACCCAATGATCATCCAAGGTCCTCCTGTGAGGGAGGTTAGGTAATTAGATTAATGTTTCAGTTGAATCACAAAGTGATTGATATTCAAATCATGCACTCTCTATCTTGAGGTTGAATTATAAATTGATTTCATATGATTAGACATAGTCAACAAACCAATTGTATTCCCTGCCAACTTGATTACTACTATGTATTTCCATGGAAGATGAAGAAGAGAAGAAGATTTCAGAGCGATGAATAATTTAGGAGATCATTTCTCATTGATGATTGAAACATCATTTAGGTTAACTATCTATTGATTGAAACCCAGATTAGACTCTTCAACATTTCTTCTACTTTTTGATAGAAAATCTCAAAACATCTCATATCTGCCACCGATGTTGGCACTTATGTTGCTATAGGAAGTATGGATCCTAAAGAATATCACCAGGGATCTGTATTATAGAATATGATCAATATGAACCCTCATCATTGCTTGTAACTTCCAATAAGTAAATATACAATCCATAAAAGCCTAATTGAATAGAAACTTCTTTGATGCTCAAACAACTTTCATCCACTTACCATCTAGTATCATCCTCTACACAACAAGCTTCTCCATGTACCCAGTTGTCTCTAGAATGTCGGCCGTCATTACAACACCCTTCCATATGTAACACACCCTGGTCACTTAGAAACAACCTATTAAGAAAATGGCCATTTTCAGAGTGGAGACCTTTGCCTCCCCCAATATACATTGTGTTTCTATCATCACCGACTACTCCCTTGCCAACCCTTCCATGTCATATGCTGGAAGAATCACCAGATCCATTTCATCCTTGGTGTTGGTAACTACTTTCTCCTCCCCAGAGCATTGATGAACTCTTTCCTCATTGTGTCATACAAAACTTGGTTATTAATATTTGTATATATACATATATATGTATATATGTTTAAACCATTGCTCAATAAATCATTTTTTTTCTAACACATATTTAGACTAGATATCTATAAGGGATTTCATGAACATACCACTTCAATACCATGTTACCATTACGAGTCTCATCTTTTAGGTTTTTGTCCTTCTAGGACATCTAGGGTTATCTAAAAGTTAACACCAAAAACAAGGTGGTTTGACTTGTCTTTATAGGCGTAGTCCAAACTAGGGTGTTCTTTTATTTCTCATAAATATTAGGAGGTTAGGGTCATTAATCCACATACCCTTCCCCCATGGGATTCAGAATATCATTCCTAATTAGAATCCTTCCCTTTACTTGGGATGACCCATATTTTCTTAGAACCTCTATCAAATGAGAGTTTGAGTCTCATACATTTCTTAATATAACAAATAATCTCATGTGTTTCACATAATTATATAAAAAAATATGTGCACTTTAAGTACTTGCATACAATCTCATTTATACCTTCAATACTTTCATGAAAACTTGTATGTATCTTACATACTTGCATACATGAAAATCCACTAGTACATAAATTTTTTGGCTCAGCCACATCATCAAACTTATTTGGGTTTTCATAATGCAAATGTGTTCATGAAATCCAAAATCACTATCATATGATATCATTGATCTATGCAGCTAGGTTTAGATGATTAAACACATCCTTAGATTTCAATATTGGTCCTACCATGTCTTTTCATAGCTTGACCTTCATTATTCTAGACATCTGTTATCTAGGTGTCACCTAACTCGGTCACATTTTACTTGATCACTATCAAAGATAGCAAGGACATTCCATAAACTCATGTAGATACACCTACAAGGCAGTACCCCAAGTAACAAGGAGAATTGAGTTTTTTCTATTAGGTTAGGTAACTTCAACTAGGGTCTTCTTGCAAACATAGGCTAGTTTCCATGATAAATTCTCCTTATAAAGTTGAATCTACTAGCTTGTTATAATAGGTGGTATCCATACTCATAGAACTCTGATATTGTCTACTACTACTTTCATCCTTACCTTTCTTAAAAGGATTCTCTTATCCATTTGGTTATGTTTAATAAACTTCCAATTTGTTTTGTTGTGTGTGAGTAGGGCATTTATCATACATGGTCCCATGAGTCTATCTAGGTTACAGTTGAGAAGGATTTATTATCAACACAATAATTTTATCACCATAATCTAAATATTCCTTGCATCATGTAGGTGGCGTGATTCACTTCCTTAAGAATTATAAGGGCATTCCTATATATAGGGTCTAATCATTAGGAGGTAACAATCTAGGATTTATTAGGATCATGGATCTTGAATTCCTCCCTAGGACTCAAGGATGTATACCTATGAAAATTGCAACTATCTTCACTCACTGTTAGGTCTGCAAGGACTTATGTAACACCTTTCGTTATCTTTTATTTATCAGTTATTATGATTGTTGATCTAGGCTTAGGGATCAAACATCTCCTTATTCATATTTCTCTTTCTTTTATTTTATCTTCATGCTAGGTTTTGCACCTATATGAGTACTATCTTCCTTCATTAGTCATGTATAACATGTATTTCTACAGTTAGATTGGAATGATTAAAAACATGATCAAATTTCAATATTTGTCCTATACGTATTTTCCTAGATGAACCTTCATATAAGTTATAGGAATTTATTATATATGTATAACCTAACTCTTCCACATATTACTCCATCACTATCAAAGATAGCAAAGTCATTTTAGAAACTTCCATACATATATACTACAAGATAGTACCCCAAGTTATCGGGAGAATTGAGTTTATTCTGTTAGGGAGGTACCATCAGTCAAGGTTCTCTTGACAACATAGGGTAGTTGCCATGATATAGTCTTCTTCTTAAGTTGAGTCTACTGGCTTGTCTGATACAACACATTAGAGAGGTGACATTCCTAGTCATAGAACTCTGGTATTCTCTATTATTCCTTTAGTCCTTACCTTTCTTGAAGGGATTCTCTTATCCATTTTTCTAGGGTTAATAAACTACCTCATTTTTCTTCACAATCAAGGTCATATATGTATACATGGTCCCATGAGTCCACCCATGGTAGAATTCAAAGTATTTTCTTGTCAACATAGTTATTTTCTCACCCTACTTGGAATATTCCCTATTTCATGTAGGTGTCACGATTCATTTCCTTAGGGATCATAAGGGCATTATGAGGAATAGGGTCCCATCTTTGGTAGGTGATAGTTTATTATTTATAAGACTCAAGGATCTTAGGTTCCTCCCTGAGACTCGAGGTGGTATACCTATAAACATTACAACTATCTTCACTCACTGCTAGGTCTGCATGTATTTATGTAACACCTTCCATTATCTTTCATTTACTCATGATCATAGTTTTTGATCTGGGTTCAAGGGTCAACTTAAGGTTCATTGGTCTTTCTCTTTCTTTACTTTCACTTAATTCTAGAGTTTGCATCTATACGAGTACTTTCCTCCTTCATTAATCATGTATACCTGTGATCATGGTTCTAATCAGGGTTTAAGGATTATTGCCCTCATAAGTTTTTTTTCTCTTCCCTTTATCATCCTCAGTTCTTGCATATACCTAGGTTATCTCAGTTCATACAAGATTCCTAGAAGTTTTTGAAGTTTCTTCTTATTATATAAAACATGTTTCATATATAGACACATACATACATTATATATACATATATATATATATATGTATATATATGGTTATTAACTCTTTTCCCACATGGGTAGATAAGCTAAGTTACTTGGTTCCCGATTTGATGTTATGTTGTGTTGATATGGAGTAAGAATGACACTAATAATAATTATGTGTATAGCTTCTTACGTGCATGGATTAGCGGTGACACTATTAGTTATTATGTTGTAAATAATTATACGAGCATGGATCAGTGGGGCAAGCCTGATCCAAGAGTAGAAATAGCAACTAAAAACCGTGTCATGCTAGACACGTATGATCTAACATGCACATTGAAGAAAATTTGTGTCTTTTAATATCTTGATAATAGGCCTGGCAATGGGTTGTATTTTTCTAGACCTAACCCGAATTAGAACTAACCCGATTTGGCCCCAACCTAGATAAGTCAGACCTGAAATGGACCCAACCCCAAATGCCCAGAATGGACCTAGACCTCCACATACCTAATCCAAAATCAACCGGACCCGACTAGACCCAAAAATCATAAGAAACACTCTATTACAAAAATCTACAAAGAATTTTGGCAAATCCAAAACCCGACCTGAACTGACCCAAACTAGATAAGACTCGACCCTACCTGACACAAACTCAAACATACTAAAAAAAGCCCAGATTTTTTGCTTCATGTAGGACTAAGTTGGGTAGGGTAGGGTCAAGTACGAGTATTTTTCCACCCCTACTTGAAAAGGGAAGCAAAGCTGACAGTATTTCCTTCTATTCATGCATTTGCATACCTTATTAATATATACATATGGATGCAATGCGTATGTGCACAATATGTGTATATGACTTGTGGTGTTATCAGAAATGATCAATTATTAGTTGCATTTGAAATCTTGATGGAACTCCTAACCACATGTGATTGTCTTTTGTGTAAAGTTATGAGCATTCTAGAATATAAAAAGTAAAGTAATATATTTTGATACGTGAAACATCAATATTCATATGTGTATTATGTTTTGATGTGATATAAAATTTAAAATTTCACAATCTATTAAAATATAAAATACATATGAGATCTGAAATAAAGTTAAAGATACAACCATGTCTATGTATTTTGTGTGTTTAGGAGGACTACTCTGTAAGTTGAACTGACATATTGTAAATAGCAAAGAGAATTTGTAATGCACCAAGAAAAAATGTAATATGAAACAACACACTGTAACTGAAATGAACATTTTGTAAAAATATAATCTACTAAAAAATATACCACACCACATAATAATGTAAAATAAAAACTCTTCAATATTATTTATAAAATATACTAAAATATACACCAAGGAATTTGTATTAAATTTTGAATAAACAACCATATGTAGATGCATTCAAAAACACTATGCATGGAAAGTTGGCATACTATAACAAGCAAAGAGAATTTATAATATGAAAGAGTAAATTGTAATCAACATCGAGATTTTATAAGATAAATAAGCTAACTGCAAGGTGATAGTCAAAATTGTATTACAATATAGCTTTGTAAATGATGAGCCTCTCAGTACATTTGTACATAAATGAACATTCTACAAGGAGGTTTGTCATTTTATTAGTCATATGGTAATGTTGACAAATATTATAGATAAAATATTTTAGTAAAATATCAAATTGTAAAACTTAATTAAATGTAGAATTATAATAAGGAGGAGAAATATGTATCTAACACATATGTTTGGTGATATAAAAGATGACTAAAATGCATAGGTGAAAATTATAAGGAATAACATCAAGTAAACAAGTAGTATTCTGGCGATGTATAGTGAGTTATAGAGGCAAGTAAATAAAGATGATATTCTGTAATAAGAAGGAAAGGTTTGTAATCAGAATGCAGAATTCATAACAGAAAGAATTATTTTTTTAACCAAGGATGATATTTAATAAAATAATCTGGATGTACCAAATTCTGCTATCCAAGAGACTGAACCTCGGTACATCAAAAGTTGAAATGATAAGGATCACTTTGTAATGAGAACAAAAAATTTGTAATGAGAATGAGAAAGAAAAAATTGTAACCAATGATGACATTCTGTAATACAACCTAGACATAACAAGTTTTATTATCCAAGAGAATGAGCCCATGATACATAAGAATTATAACTAGAAGGAACATTTTGTAAGGAGATCTGAGATCCGTAATGAGAATGAGGAAATTGTAATTAAGGATAACATTCGATATTACAATCTAGATCTATCAAATTCTCTATCTAAGAGAATGAACTTTAGTACAAAATATTGTAGTAAGAAGGAATATTATGTGATCTGAATAAAAGTTGCAATGAGAATAAAAAATGTAATCAAGGATGATGTCTTGTAATACAACCTGGCTGTATCACATGTTGAACTATAAGTAATGAACCTCATCATAGAATAAAGTACAATAACATGTAACATTCTGTAATAAAATTATAAAATCTATAATGGGAAGAGAAAATTAGAATCGATGATGGCATACCGTAATACAACATGAATTATTCACATTTCATTCTCTAGGTAACAATCAACCTTGAACATGTTTTTTGTTTGTTGCATTTCAATGTTGGACACATTTGTATCTAACATAGTTTGTATCTAGTCAAATACAACTATTATCTCATAAAATACTTGGTCGGGCATGTTTGTTGCCTAGTACGATATACTGGTACTATTTTGTTTATGAAGTTATTTGATCATGTATTTTCTGAGTCAGTCAAATGCAATTTTTATCATTCAAATAGCTTTACTTACATAAGTTAAATACACTTAAAAATAACTCTCACGTATGAATGTACAATTTGTAGTAATATTTTATTCGTAGCTCGCTTGCATGATAATTATAGAAATGAAACTAAAGTATCCATTATATGTAGGCTTTGATCAATGCATAGTAATAAATTATATAAGAGTAATTGGTATGCGTGGAAGTAGTTGGTCATCAAGGTTTTATTTACTTAAGATTCGACCACTCACTGGAAAGTTAGTTGACACATTGATAATTACCACATGTGCCACCATCCTTTTCAAAATTAGTTGTGATTGGTATTTACAATATATGCCATCATCTACTCAGACCACAAATTACGACTGACGGGTAGTAGATTTTAGTTGCCCACACAATTATTGAATACAAGCCATATATATGTGCATATATGGCCAATATTCTCTACTTGAGTTAGGTAACTAAGGTCAGTTACCCGTGGATCCACTTTGTGATAGGAAGACACCAAACATTAAAGATGAGACCAATTTTGTAATATAAAAACCATTTTTATAAAAGCAAAGTTAATTTTATATCGTGTTCTGCCAAAATAGTAAAAATGACATTTCATACCAATTTTCCCATTATACTAATTATAAAATTAAAGATGAATAGAGATCAATACATTGAGATGGAAGGTAGACGGGCACCAAGCTGCGCTGCCAATCCTTTATAGATGGCAAAATCTATCCTCCAAAACACACCATTCATGAACTTAGGGGTCATAACATTACTATGCATAACTTTTTGAACTCTCTGAAGAAGATCCACAACATCCGGTGCTAAAAACCAAAGGTGTCAAAACCTAAGGGAATAAACACATGTTGATTATTAATACACACTTTCTCATACTTGACTACTTTGGATGAGGTGGCTTTGAGTGCAACTTGTCCTCCAAAAAAGGCCCCACTTCCCAAACCCAAAGTGGGGAAACCCCAGTCAGATCCACACATGCATGTTTACCTCCTACCCAACAAAAAATCAAGGCACTGGAGGGTCTAAGTGTCGATGTCCCATCTTGTGGATCAGTAAAAAAATTCATAGGTGTCTTTTTATTAGCAACAACTCTCGCATGTCTGAGTACATTATAGAGAACATCTCTAACAAGATCATTTATGTACTTGAAACTTGGTAGTTCCCTACAATGAATTACTTGTCCCCCAAAAGTGTCTAAGTGTGTCGTATGACAAAATGGGACAAACTCATAAACTAGGAATAAAGGTATCATAAGGTGGTACTTGAGGATAGAGCAATACTCCATTGGTGACATATGTAGGCCTAGCCAAGCAATAGGAACAATAAGAAGAAAATTCTAAGCATGATCAACTTGTGGACACTTGAAAAATGCTTTTTGTCTAGCAGTCATGTCAAACTTGATTCTATGTCTCTAATAATTTTACTAAAAAGGACACTCTCCAAAGTATTTTGGGCTTTGGGGGGACGGTTAACTTGTTATCAAAACTATAAAGATCAAAAGTCAAAATTATGACACGAAGAGAATCCAAAGCAATGTTAAAGTCAAAATCCATGTAGCATATCACACAGTCTCATAAAATATGATTATGAATCACCCAAGACTGGGCCATGTAAGCCACAAAGGTATATGAGAAGGCCTATATTGTTGAGTGCAACCCTAAGTCACCAAGATAGATGGGTAAGGAAGCTACACATCATTGAAAGTCACCAAAGAAGGGACCTCCACAAACAACTATGTCTTCAATATATCCTCATAACCCTCTATCAAAGAATGTTGATGATTTCTTCATGTGAATAGGTTACCATGTCCTGAGGCTGAATAAAAGCTTTGCAATACCCATACAAGAACGTAGGAGAGGGATTTTACTTTGTGGATCATGCAACTGTTGAAGGAGTTTCATAAGATCAACAACCTTTATATCCCTTTGCATAACTAGTCACTCAATAAAGTCTCTATCCCTGCTAATGACTCCTCCAAGAAACTTTACCCAAAGAAAAGACCTTCGAATGTCTACAAGAAACAACCCTTGTTGGAGCTCCCAAGTATCACATGTAGGCCAAAAAATCTTAGTCTTATAGATATTTAGATTAGGACCCAAACTAGGACCACTTGGAAGAATGATGTCAAGCACCTTGGCCACCCCCCTTCTGTCCCCAAATATAGTCCTATAATCAAGGTACCATGCATGGAGAATAAGTTTACAATTGTCTCTGATCTCATGAATAAGAGGATGTGGAATAAGGGAAAAAAGAAGCGCCCCCAAGGGGTCGCCTTGCTGCACGCTAGTGGCAAACCAAATATGCTCATCTTTAAAGTACAACCTAATTGCCTAACCATACTGAAACACCTTGCACAAGGAAATTGATGGAAAACTACGCCTCACCTCATGAAGTAGTTTTGTCCTATGCACTAGATAGAAAGCATTAGTAAAGTATAAAATGAGCATGGAAAGAGATCCATCTATATGATGCTCACTCAACACTCTATTAGCGTCGTGTAAAATAGCCTCTACACTGCTAGATACAACGACTCCAAACTGATAGCTAATAAGATACTTAACCATATCTTTACTAACTCCTAGAATAGAAACTTTAGACACTAGGAGTCTCCAAATAGTACCCACTATGATAGGGTGTATCACATTGAAAAATTGAAACTAGAATGGGAAAATTGTAACTAGTAGTGGAAATTTGTAACTAGAATCGGAAAATTGTAAGCAAAATGCTCAGATTGTAACTCGAGTTGTTGGCTAACTAATTTAAGTTATCCAGTTGGGTAACAAATACATCCCCTATATATGTATATATATGGTCACCCATGATTTTTTAATAGAAGGACACATAATATAAATTATATGACCAAAATTGTAACAAAAACAGTCGATTTGTATATACAACATGAACTCTTTTGACTTCAAACCAATAAAGACACGTGAATATTTTTTAATGGGAAATAAGAAGGTTCCGTTCATTGGATACAATGAGAGAGAAAGTGATCTATTAGGACTCATACATACTAATGTATGTGGACTATATAGCTTAAATTCTATAGGCAGTTATAAGTAGTTCATTACCTTCACTGATGACCTCAATATGTATGGCTATGTATAGTTAATGAAGCTCAAGTCAAAATCTATTAGAAATTGCAAGGATATCATGAATGGAGTACATAACTAACTTGGTAAAATTTTTAAAGCACTTCAATCTGATCATGGTGGAGAATACTTAAGCTGAGAGTTTGAGGACCTTCTGTGAGACTATGGTACCATATCAAAATGGACTCCACCTAGAACACCACAACATAATGATGTATCAGAAAGAAGGAACCACACATTACTAGATATAGTATGGTCAATGATGAGTATTGCTAGTTTTCCAATTTCCTTCTAGTAGTATTGTCTAGAAACTACAAAGTTGACATTTAACAACATGCCATCTGAATCGGTTCAAAAGACACCATATGAGATATGGCATGTGAAGCGTCCCAATGTGTATTTTGTGAAGGTTTGGGGATGTGAATCTTATGTGAGAAAGAAATTTCCCTATAATCTTGGATCCAAATCAGATAAATGTTATTTTGTTGGATATATTAAGGAAACCAAGGAACAATACCTCTATACTCCATTTGACAACAAAGTATTTGTATCCAGGGATATTGTATTCCTAGAAAAGGAATTTATTTCCAAAGGAATCAATGGGAGGAAAGTAAAACTCAAAGATTCTTGAGACCAACAATAAAACACTGAACCTATAGAGGTAAAAAAGGAACATGGAGAGTCACAAACTATTTTGGAACCTCAAGTTGCTCATTTACCACAGGAACCTAGAAGATCTAGTAGGACATGCCTTGAAATATTAAGATTTGGTTATATTATGACTCAAGAAGGCAGTGAGATGGTCATAGATGATGAGCCAAAAACCTATCTATAGACTTTTGAGGGACTAGGGTCTAAGAAGTGGATTGAGGCCATGAGATTTGAGACAAAATCTATGTAGACCAACAAGATATGGACCTTGGTGGATCCACCTAGAGAGGTAAAACCTATAGAATGCAAGTGAGTCTTCAAAAAGAAAACTGACATGGATGGTAATGTAAAAACCTATATAGGAAGATTGGTTGCAAAGGGTTTCAAACAAGTTCAAGGAGTTGACTATGATGAAACCTTTTCTCTAGTTGCCATAATTATGTCTATCAGGATGTGCTTTCCATTGCATCTTATTATGACTATGAGATATTGCAAATGGATGTTAAAACCACCTTCCTTAATGGGAATATACTTGAGGATGCATACATGACAGAACCCAAGGGTTTTAAAAATATAGAAGAGGCCAATAAAAATTGTAAGCTACAAAGGTCAATCTATGCATTGAAGCAAACATCTTAAAGCTAGAATCTTGGCTTTTATGAAATAGTCAAAGAGTTCGAATTTAGTCAAAATTAAGATGAACATGTGTTTGTAAGAAGGTTAGTGGAAGCATGGTTGTATTTCTCATATTATATGTAAATGACATACTATTGATGATGAAAGACATCCCTACCTTAGAAACGGTAGAAACCTGGATGGGATGTACTGTATCTATGAAACATTAAGGAAACGCATCCTATATCTTAGGAATCAAGATCTATAGAGATAGATCTAGAAGGCTTCTTGGCCTAAGACATATCACATACATTGACAAGGTACTGAAAAGGTTCAACATGGAGAACTCAAAGAGAGTAAACTTGCCCATATCCCATGGTGTTAGCTTCTCTAGAGCTCAATGTCCTGGTTCTCATGAAGGATGGGAAACAATGAGGAAGATTCCATTTGCATCTACAATTGGATCTACCATGTACACAATGTTATGTACTCTTCCTACTGTCTTGTATGCATTGAGCATGATGAGCATATATCAGTAAAATCCTTGTAAATGTCACTAGACTTCCACAAAGAACATCCTTAAGTACTTGAGAAGAACTATATCTTATGTACAGTGGCGAGGAAGAGTTGGTGGTAAAGGGTTACACAAATGCAAGCTTCCAAACTAACAAAGATGATTACAAATTGCAATTCGGATTTGTTTTTTGCCTCAACAATGCAGCTATGAGCTGGAAGAGTGTCAAGCAAGAAATTTTTATCGATTCTACCATAGAAGCTGAGTACATTGTTGTCTCCAATGCAGCAAATAAAGTTGTTTGGATAAAGAAGTTCATCATTGAACTTGGGGTGGTTCCAAGCACCGAGTGATGTAGTATAGTTGTATTGTGACAATAACATAGATATTGCATAAGATATGGAGCCTAGATTTCATCAACATGACAAGAACATACTATGAAAGTTACATCTCATACAAGAGATCATACAACGAGGAGATTGATGATTTGTAGAGTACCAACTATAAGAAATGTTGTTGACCCCTTGACGAAAGCACTTCCACGGAAGAAGCATGATGGTCATATTAGATCACTTAAGATTGAATTCATGGGTAATTGGCTCTAAGTGCTAGTGGGAGTTTGTTGGTGTGTGTTCCCTGAGAGCCAATCATATGACAATTGTAATGACATATTATGTAATCAATTTGATTAACAACAAAAGAAATTTTGTCTATATGTTTGTTCAGTTATGAGATGATGGTATAACATGATAGATGTCTAAAGAATGATATTATTCTATGACAAGTGTCTTCAGGTTGATGACATGAAATATGAGATCATATGTATTTTAAGAGTATATGCATTCTTGTTATATCCCTAGTCAGATATTATTGTGGAAGCAATATAGACAACAATAATACATAAGACTAGAATGTGTGTTGGCTGATGACAAAATCTCATTAGTCATGATATATGATATCAAGCCAAAACATAGGTACTTGTTAGATCACAATGCACCAGACAGACCCACCTTGAGAGTGATACATGTAAACCATTAAATAGTAGTTCAAATCCACTCTCAAAGTTATAGTGGCAATTTTAGTTCTTAGACCTAAAGTCGCGACACTCATCACATGTCATTTGATGTACTTTGACACCATCCAACATGACCTTGAATAAGGGTTACCATAAAGGTCGTACTCAGGCACGTTGTGACACATGGGGACCAACTGTAAGTGATGTAGATGGGATTTGACCATCCTACCAGAGTTGATACCCTAGCCAGTTGATAAGCGAGACTGAGAAACATATGACCATATTCATGTGAGTCAATATATGATATGTGAACTCGCGTGCATCTCATACAATCTACTCTAATTCAAGGAATATTGAAAGAATATTAAGAGGATGATGATTTCATGCCTAGTGTTCAATATGGATATCAGAGACAAAGGAATTACACAATCATGACAAGACTAACCAC